>JAVJIX010000087.1:2315000-2640000 GCA_036785185.1 Paratrypauchen microcephalus | reverse complement strand
AAGGGCTGTCGCTTCTGGGCAGAGGTCAGAATGAAATTAGTTGCAAAGTTGCTGTAAGCCTTCTCCAGCTCCAGGAAGTTGGCTGGCTGCTGTATGATCTTGTCATTCCTCATTAGTGGGACGGTTACCGAGCCAACATCACACAGCCCAAAACATTTCACGTCTGGAGGGAAGCAGTTCAGGTTTGCACACGGGCCCTGGGGAACAGTGGTGGATAGTTACCAAAACATGCTATAATCGAAAATGCATTTACAAATCACAGTTCAAATTTGTAGACTGCAATGGGATGAAGAGTTATCCTTTGCAAATATCCCCTGTCCATTGGTGTTATTTTCTGTAAACTGGCTACTTACCTTGTACTTTAAAGTAGTGCAATATACTACTATTGTTAAATGGTTTCAAAATGTAATGCTTTTGACACTATAAAAACAAGGGACTAAATTTGGGATTAATGAGAAAAGTCATAACTAAAATGTTCCAATTTAACAAGAAAGAACAGTATATTCTGCCTAAATGGATTATTGCATTAGCCATTATTGCAACATCAAAATTATATTAAATATAGGGAACATTTTTGAAGAATTTTCACCATTTAAAAGCTATACATTATCTAGTCCATGTGTTACGTATGGGACAAAGGACAATGCATTATGTACAAATGAATACACATTTTATCACTCTGAACCCCAGGGATATTGTGCAGTCAAGTGTATACATTAACACATGTTCTGAAATGCATGCAATACTTGTATTAGTTATTATCTCAGTGTTTTCTCAAATATCACTGTACCTGGACATGTTTAAAGAGAGTTTGGAGGTTTTAGATGTTATCCATGCATGCTTGAATAATCTTGCGATCTATCCCAAGTACTAATCAAACCCTCCTTTCAGTTAGCTGTGAGATTCTGTCCAGTGCTCAGCTCTATGCCACCCATACTCCCACTCTACAATTTTCCATACATTTACAAAAGCATGATATAGAACAATGAATACCCCATAGAAGTGTAACTCCTATTTAAATATCTATATCTGTCGGTATCAGTAAAAAAAAATATATATATATATATATATATATATATAAATTATTCAACATGATTTAATGTCTTGTTTGCATAGCTCCACATACCATGTCATGGGAATAGGGAATCCCCAGGTACTCGTCAAAGCCCTGGTTGGTTGGGAGGTAGGTCCCATTGGCCCCATAGCCTAAGTGCCACTTCCCCACAGCTGCAGTGGTATAGCCCACAGGCTTTAGCACCTCTGCAATGGTGGTCTCGTTCAGTGGCAGACCCCCGATAGAGTCCGGGTACAACACTCCTGGGTAGATGCCTGTACGGGTCTGATAACGGCCCGTCAGCAAAGATGACCTGCGGGGGAAAAACAATCGTCAGAAGGATGAATATTAGAGGTGGGTGTTGTGACAAAACAGGACATGATATTGGGTCAATGAGAATAAAACAAGACAAGTTTCCTTCCTCTAAAGAAGCAACAATGAATTACTTTTTCTGATATGTCAATGTTAGTGTCAATATTATTGACTTATTGACTTGACTTATTGACTTTGATGGTGCAACAAATTTATTGACACTGCAGACTACGATGGTGCAACAAATTTAGTATCACAATATATGGACAATTTTTGCGCACCCCTAGATTATATTGCATTCATCAGATCTCTATTGTACATTGCAAATTACCTCATCTATAAGACTGGTAAAAAATATATACATACACACATTCACACGATAATCTGGCAGTTTATCTTGCAGCACAAGTTCTAGTCATACATACAGTACATAAATAGATTCTGGTATATTTGATAGGAAACTAGTTATTGTATTTTAACAGTCAGTGGATTTCAAAACCATAAAAAATCTGGACAGTTGCCACAGCAAGCACTTAAGTAATTACTGAAATCTTATATTATTATCTCTAAGCAGTGGTGACATATTAACCATATTTATCTGCATTATCATTAGGTAACATACATAAGAGTCAGCAGCCCTGGCTTGGTTTTTTTTATTGCATTTCACAGAATTGAAGTTTTGTTGTTGTAAATTTATAAGTGTACAAAATATTTTTCAGCAACGCAAAAGTGGGTAATTTGAGGATTTTATTTAGTTATAAAATATAAAAAGAATAGTAGTTATTTAACTTTTTTGCTACTTAAATTCACATATCTTATGTCATATGTTCGATGTCTTCTGTATGTATATCAAATGTAGAAAGTAGTAAACGTATATAAACAAAACAGTGAGAGTGAGTGAGAGGATGTGTCCAAACTTTTGAATGTGTGAAAATGTCAATTAGGGGACAGCAATAATTTTACATGATCCAAAGCTGGACTTGATGGTTAATGGCTGTTTTAACGCCTTAACTTTAAGCAAATTACAGAACGTAATTTGCGCCCGTCCACGGGCGCTCACCTGGAGGGACTGCACACCGGGCTGGTGCAGTAAAAGTCGGTGAAGCGCAGCCCTCTCGCCGCTAGCCTGTCCAGGTTCGGTGTCAGGGAGGTCGGGTGTCCGTAACAGCCCAAGTCCCCGTAGCCCAGATCATCAGCGAAGAGGAGCACGAAATTGGGCTGAGAGGCAGAGGACAGACATAAGAACAAGATGTTTACAAAGACGACAGCGCAGAGGTTAGACATTCTGAGCTCTCCACCCGTGAGCAACTGAAGCAGAAGCGTGGAGAAGCGGAAAACACGGAACCAAAACAATGTCACGTGTTCCGCTTTTGTTACGTGGTACGTTACGCGCGCGCACTGAAACGTCTGACGTAGAATGCTTTTTTTTCTCGTTCCTTCTTTAAAAAACAAAAAAGAAAAAAAAAAGCCAAATCAAAATAGAAAGATAAGTTAATACTGCTGGAAAAAAGTAAAATGTATCAGTATATTGCGTAAAGAATATAAGGTAAGCATTATAGCCTAGCATGCTCTGGTCTGGATTCATATGAACTAAAGATTCTTCCAAAATCCACCCAGTTTAGTAGATAGATGTCTTGCATGTATATGGCTACGTGATGGTATGATAAATTGGTAGAGGAGCCCTTGTAACTTTTCACCAGCCTTGCCTAAAATGTTCCACAGTACTGTATGTGTGTAGAATCCCTCAGTCGTCCAGGTAGAATCCATGGCAAAAAGAGAAATTCAATTTGTCATTTGGACAAAAGTTAATTTGGTCGAATACGTTAGCTCATCCAAGCTGCTTCTTCAGTTCTGGTCTGGTCAGCGTCTGACCAGAATGTCTGACTAGAGAAGAAGTAGCCTGGATTAGCTAACGTATTCGACCAAATAAACCTTTGTCCATTTGACAAATTTAATTTCTCCTTTTGCCACATTTCAGAGTATGGCATTATCTACCTCAGTGTTTTGCAGTATGCAGCTATCTCTCCATGGAGACAATCGGGCAGCTCCACTAGACCAAGTTAGAAATCAGATCTGTGGAGCCGACCCCGGTCACATTAAGAATACATGTTTTTGAATGTATTTTTGTAAACTAAAACAATTTAAAGTTAATATATTTAAGATAGATAGTTGCAGACCTCCAAATCAGAGACGTTACACTGTGCACTTAACTTTTACTTAAAGATCCCATGACATGGTACTTCTTGATGCTTTTATATGGCTCCTTAATGGTTCCCTAATACTGTAAATGAATCCTTCTTCAAAATCAACACTCAGTGCATGAGAAACAGAGATAAGATGAGAAAGAGTATTTTCTCTCTCTCTGGAACACTCCATAATGGGCGTTGTTGCTTGAATGCAAATGAGGAGAAAAGAGCTGGCCAATAGTAGAGGGTGGGGGCGTGGCCAAACTCTCCGCTCTGGGCTCTGAGCGCTCAGCTGATCCATTTCCTTGTTTTTGCACGGGGGAGAGATTTGAAGCATTCCATTGAAAAATAAACACATTTCCACATAAAATAAAATTAAACCACTGCTGTTCAAAGGTCCAGAGGCTCAGATAAAGGACTTCCGAGCCTAGAAACACTCGGACGTGCCTCCAGGCAAATAAAAAAACGCATTTCGCATTGCCTAGCGCATTCGCAGTCCAAACTCTCTGGGCGTGATTTACAGAGACGCTGAGTACAGACAGACGGGGTGGAACTGCATTTGCATTTCTTTTTTCGATCTGACGTCAATAAGGTGCCTTGTTCAAAATCGCCCGTTTGAGCTCCGATTTTTTGTAACACAGAAAAGGATCGCAAATGCTCAGTTTAGACATTTCACAACTTTTAACCATGGGGGGGCCCCTAAACAGGGTAGGGGAGCTCACATTAACGTTCAAAAACCTCAGAAAGTGAAAATTTCATGCCATGGGACCTTTAAGAGATGAGAGATGACTGTGCATATGCTTAAAGTGCATACAACTGCTTTACAGCTGTGAAGAATTAGGCTACTTATTTTGACTGGTAGCCTAAGTGGGTTATATTGAGATGATTCATTGCAGCTGTGCTTTAAGTACACATACTTGCAAGTGTACTAATCTAAGTATATATTAGAAGAGAGATTAATTGACACTTCATGTAAAAACTATCCTGAGAACCCATAAGGACTACCTCTAAAATCACTCCGCTTTAGAAGATCTGCTCCTCTGCAACAGCCACGTTCATCTTATCTTTCAAACCACAGCCAGCCGCAATCTGCAAGAAATCATGACACAACAACTGAAGAAGAGGGCTACATCCATCTGTTCTTCTTCATCCCTCCATCTTCAGCAGGTGTTCATTTGAAGTATGCAAAGACCACAACCACTCCACTCTACGTCTATGCTTTCAATGTGTCACATTCTCATTTGGGGAAAAGAGTAGTATATTTGGGTCCAATTGCTCTCAGCTTAATACCAGGTAGTGGCCTTGATTAGAGGAGATAATTCAGAGCTGAAATGGTCTGTGAAGGTGTTTGCCAGACAGCGCATTTGAGTGATGTATGTACAGCGGAGATGGCCGAGCGAGGAAGGGGATGACAGAACCCTGCACCAGTGAGTGAGGAGAGAGAGATGGAGGGAAAGAGGGAAGAAGGAGGGAGAGAGGGATGGCGGAGTGTTGGAGAGAAGCATGGGGTGAGGGAGGGATAGAGAAAGTAAGGGAGGGAGGAAACCAGGGAGTGAGGGAGCGAGTGAGTGATGGAGTGAGAGAGGAAGGACTGCTTTGACCTTTTGGGAGAGGAGCAGTGGAAGTGGTTGTCAATGATAAACACAAGAGGAAGGGAGGAAGTAGCTTAGGGAGCTACAAATTGGCATTCCCACTCGCTGTGCGCAGAATGTTTGGGAGGAGAATTTATACTTGTGAGACAAAAATTACACTGTTCGTTGTTTCTTGGTAATGGCAGATTTTTCTCACTTTGGCATTTAAAAAGAATGTACATAGTGCTCGCTGGGTGGGCCAATTGTAGAAAATTAGTGTGTGTTTGTTGCCTTCATTTTACTAGATTGTATTCTTCTGTTTTTTCATTGGTAGCACTTTGGTAACAAGTAATTTGTTGCTTATTCTATGCGTAAGGAGAAAGAAATCAAATGTACAGATTGTAGACTGTAAAAAAAATCATACCACAAAGATGAACCAGCACAGCAGAACACATTTTGACATCAATAAGGTTATACCTTATACCTTAAGGTTATGCCAGATGTAAATGTTCCATTCATTTTCCAAATAGATTCTTAAAGGTCCCATGACATGGTACTTCTTGATGCTTTTATATGGTGCCTTAATGGTTCCCTAATACTGTAAATGAATCCTTCTTAAAATCAACACTCAGTGCATGAGAAAGACACATGTACACAGTCAGAGTCTGAATATCTCTCTGAATGACTCATTCTGGGCCTTGTTGCTTGAATGCAAATGAGAAGGACACGGGTGGGTGGGGGGGCCAAATGCGCCGCTGGTTCCTTGTTACTGTGCGCTGTCTCCCACTTCCGCGTTTTAAGAGCAGAGGAAGAAAGGAGAGGAATTTCAATGAAAAAAACAAATTTTCACAGAAAATAAAATTAAACCACTGCTGTTTCAGAGGTCCAGAGGGTCAGGTAAAGGACTTCCGAGCCTAGAAACACTTGCACAGGCAAATAAAAAAACACAATTTGCATTGCGTAGCTCCTTCGCGGTCCAAACTCTCTGGGCGTGATTTCCAGAGACAGGGGGTGGACATCCAGACGGTGGTGGAACTGCATTTGCATTTCTTTCTTCGATGTGACGTAACATAGTTGCCTTGTTCAGAATTGCCCGTTTTATCTGGCCAGCCAGTACAACACACTTTGACAAAACTTGTCAAAGTGTATCTGGAGTCATAGTCTGTTATGTATGTATATATATATATATATATATATATATATATATATATATATATATATATATATATATATATATATATATATATATATGTATATGTATATATGTATATGTATATGTCACGGTCCAGTTCCAAACTCTTCTGGATTCAAACAGAAGGGACTGGCTGGTGTAGCATTCCTAGTGAGCTTTCATACTTTTAACATTTAATACTTTTTAAAAGTTTATGGAAAAAAATAATGGGAATCTCAGTTTTGGAACCAGACCTTAACAAAGAGGGTTAGGCTCTGTTGAAGTCCACTAATGGCCATTGTTTTTGGGTCAGCATAACACAAATGTACTCCTTTGGCACTTTTTTTGCTCTGCATTTAGCCTGAAGTCAGCAGTTTTGTCACACACATCTGAATGGTTATCATTTATAATTCATAACTGTATCTGCAGTGTTCCTCTGAGGGAGATGCCAGACGGTCTGGGTCATGAAACCAGAATGAGAACATCACGGAGATAACACACTGATGGTATGTATGGACAATTTACCCATTCGATTCATGTGCAGTCCAGAGGTAATATATTGTTATTTCAACATAATAGTAAGTAATAGTAATATAATTTTAAGGTAATGTCATTGGACGGATAAAACATTAAAACACACAAAACTTGATTACTAGACTGCAAAAGTTATCTGAAAGAGAGGTGCAAGAAACACAAATGAAATCATTTAATATAGTCAACATAAAGCTTTGTAGACTCACAGTGAGAAGAGTAGCCATTTTTTTACTCAAGTAAGAGTCAAATATAGACTGTCAATATATACACTGTCAAATATAGTACTCAAGTAGAGATAAATGTATGATGTCTGAAATCTACACAGTATAATTATACAGTGAACCTTCGCTTATCGCGGTTCACTGTTCGCGGCCTCGCTGTTTCACGGATTTTTTTCTTTTCTTTTTTTTTTTGATTTTTTTTTATAGTGTAACAATTTTTTAAATAGTGTAACATTGTGTTCTGCGTCCTGATTGGCTAAGAGACTAGACCAGGACTAAACGTGGACTAAACCAGGTCTAGACCAGAACTAAACCAGGTCTAGACCAGGTCTAAACCAGGTCTAAACCTGGACTGGCCCTGGATTAAACCAGAACTAAACCAGGTCTAGACCAGGTCTAAACTAGGTCTAAACCTGGACTGGCCCT
This sequence comes from Paratrypauchen microcephalus, assembly GCA_036785185.1. NCBI lineage: Eukaryota > Metazoa > Chordata > Actinopteri > Gobiiformes > Gobiidae > Paratrypauchen > Paratrypauchen microcephalus. The sequence continues at coordinate 2,632,525 of JAVJIX010000087.1, read as the reverse complement.
GGACTAAACCAGGACTGGACCAGGTCTAGACCTGGACTAAACCGGGACTAGACCAGGTCTGAACCAGGATTAAATCACTCCACGCGGCTTTTGCGTTCGTTTGTGTGTGTTCGGTTTGTGGCTCGGCTTGAGAGCACGCGGTCCGGGCGCCGCAGTTCTATCTCGTGCTCGCAGCCCCGGTGTACACGCGGCACGTGCTGCTCTGTCACGGATTTGTCCACGATGAGGGGTTTATTGTGGACAAATCCGTGACAGAGCAGCACGTGTCGTGCACTTCTCCAAGGGGTTGGTGTGCATCTCGTCCCGGGAAGTGGCAGTGGTCTTCGCGCGTCTGGCGGGGCTCCCGGAGCCGTGTCTCCCACCACGCGTCACTGTTAATACATTTGAGTGTTTAAACTAGAGACAAATGTGAGAAAATGTTAATTCCAGTCTGAGAAAAGCGTATAATGTGTGTGGTGAGGCATTTACAGACTTAAAACATGTAGAATAATTGTAAAATATAAAGTTGTCCTACTTCACGGATTTCTCTTATTGCGGGTTATTTCTGGAACCTAACCCCCGCGATAAACAAGGGATTACTGTATAGTATTATTTCCTCTCATCTGAAACATTTAGTCCCAGCAGTTTTCAAATTGTACACTTTGAATTCAATTATATAGGTTTTCAGTTTTTTACTTCATCTTTTTTTTTTTTTTTTTTGATATTAACAGAAAGCTCTTTGTAATGCCTCCACAATGGACCAACACATATTCAGTTTGTGCTTTGTGGTCTTACATTCTTCTGCACATGCTGTTTATTTAGCACAGCAGGTAGCTAGCACGCGGTAACCAATGGCCTGCTATTCCATTTTCACACAATATTAGCAACCTGAACTTGTGAATTCAACTGTGAAATCTAATTCCGGAGGCTGCTTTACTCGGAAAATATCTAGCGCTGTCCTGTAGTGGGCGCCATTGTATTATATCAAAACTATATCATTTGAGCAGGCATTGATACTAAAAGAAGTCAGGACAGAAATGAACCTTTTCTGAATAGCTTGAGCTGTATCAGAACAAGTATTAGTAGTTTTTATTATCATCATGGTATCAGAATTGGGATTGAGTATCGAGTCGATTCCTTTGTATCGAAATCGAGTTTGAGATTTTGGTATCATGACAACACTAGTTTGCTGCCCAATGCATTAAAGAGGAGGCATTTTAATTCTAAAGTTGTTGTGTTCAGTTTTGTATAGTTTGGTAGCATGGACGATGTAGGTTTGTGGGCTGAGCGTTGCACAGAATCTTACAGCTAACCGTAAGGAGGGTCTAAAATCTCTTCAGGCATGTTTTTGATTAGGGAACAATGTTATAACATAGATGAATCTTATCTTATCTTATCATTCTTTAAACACAAAAGGAGGGCCTTAAGGTTAATGTTTGTCTGTGCCATATTGGAATACATTACTCAGACAGAATAGTCTTATTTGGCCTTACTTACCAGACAGCAGATTGCTTCTAAATGAGCACGCTAGCTATTATTATCTGATTACACAAGAGGAGCTTCAATATTGTAAATAACCATATTTCATTGTAATTACAGAGAACGCAAGATTAAAATGGAAAAATGTTGCTGCTGATAAAGAGGTTCAGTGGTGAGGGGACATAGTAAGAGAAGGTTAGGGTTTGTCAAGTAAGAAGAATGGGAGGATTAAGCAGTGTGTTCCATGATGAAATGTCATTGTTATTCTGCCTTTTGTGGGCACAGCGAGGAGAAGGGGATGAGATAGAGAGCATCCTGGTGAATAAACTGGAGCTTGCGTTCGGCACAATGTTGGCTGGCTGCTGGAACCGAACACCAAATTATGCAATGAAATCTAACAGGCCCTGGCGGAGGGAGTAAGATGAGCCTGAGAACTCATGAATGTTTGACGGACCTGCCAAGGCTGTGTGCTGCTGTCTACCTCCCCTGCTCCAGCCTGTCACTGTAAGGATAAAGACCATATTTAATATGTGGCGCTTAGTAATTCCTTAAAGAGAGGTTATTTTACTTCTATTGGGTAACACATAAAATATATAGAGAGTACCATTTTGTTTTTTCTTTTCTTTTTTTATTTTTTTTTATTTTTCTTTTTTACAACAAACTATATCTGTTCACATTACAGAGGTTAAGCTATTCCCTCCTTTTTCCCATGAAAGCAAAGCATGTTAATAAGCAAAAAATGAAAATGTATTAAAAAACTAAGCAGTTTCTCTTTTGACAGTCTAGGTAATCCATCATGGTTTGAAGGAATTATATTTTTTGTTTAACTATTTTAAATTTTAGGTAATGGGCTGTTTTTATTGTATGTCCACAATGCTATGGTTTAGCCCTGGTTTAGTTCTGCCTTAGGCCAGATCCATTTTTGACTTGATTTGAACTGAGTTCAGTGAGAACACTAAACATAAACATGTAGGATCAACCGTTATGAAGTTAATTTTGTAGTTAACTTGCTTTCTTTTAACCAGACAACTTATAAGTGAGATGTATTTACCTTCAAAGATCAAGATCAAAGTCAGCTTTATTGTCAATTCTACCATATGTGTTCAACATACAGTGAACAGAAATTTCGTTTCTCTCTGGCCAGGTAGTGCAAAAAAGACAGTGTACAAAATACAATATAAAGACAAAACACAACAAAAACTAAGACAGAGATCTAAAGCTAAACTAAAGTCTAAGATCTAAAATCTTAAAGCAGTGCAACATAATACATAAATACCTATATACAGATGTCCAAAAATGTGCAGTGTGCATCAAAAATGTGCAATGGAAGATACAGCAGTGAAATGGTAACGTGCAATAGAATGTGCATTGAAGTTAAGATAAAAATAAATGTGCAACAGTAGTAATTCTAGTGCAATAACAGGAGTAAACAGTAGTACCTTGACATGTTTCTGCTGCTAAATGTGAGCAATCTTGGTCCTGATTTTTGAGCTTACAAAACAAAAAAAGTTCTTCTGTAGCTTTAAAGCTACCATCCATAATTACAGTGGCTAACCCGGCCCTGTTGCATTCTCAGATAACACCACTAGATGTGGTGTCTGTGCCAGCTTTGGCCTGACAGAAGAAGACCAGAGAGCACAGGTGAGCTTAAACAATGTGTGTGAACTTTAGAAAATGCAGAGAAGCATTAATGTACATCGCAAGGTGGAACTAATGATTTCCAGTTCTGAACTGGTGATTGGAGTACTATGTCTTTGCAAATCACTTTGTAATAGTTTAATATGAAACCTCTGCCTCATTCCCCATAAACACCAGCTTTGTGCACTGTAACATCTTTCATAACATCCTTGTGTACCTCAAAGGCAGAAAACTTGCTATGGCAGCTTGCATTTCTGTGTAAAATTGCCAGTACTTGATGACAGCGCCTAGCCTCTGACCTAGTCAGCATACAGAGTACGAGCTGCCCTTGCTGAACACTTTCCTCCACAGCTGCTTGGTAATATGCTAATGAAAAGGCCCCAATGCCCCTGTGCCCGCTGCCGTCTTTTCACTCCCCTCTGGCATTTCATCTGCTGCCACACGGCCAAGTTGCTCCCAAACTCACTCCCACTTTCACAGCCACCAGACGGGGCATAGTGATAGCCCAACGTGCTAACAGGGCAGAGGAGCAGAAGGCCCACTCGGATGCTGGACTAAGGAAGAATGGCTGCCATATTTGTTGGTACTAGAGATAACTGGCATATAATGAGAGAAGCTTACAAAATCAAACTACATGGGGATTCAATCAAACAGCTGATCGCATTGCTGTGAAATCATATAAAGATGTATTTGTATATTTAATATCATTATGCATTCTAAATGATGTAGACACCGGGAAGAATAAACATTGTAATAATTTCCAATGGGCATCTTAATAAACAAGCAAATGCCTCAGATTTACTACACTGGTCTATCAGTGCACTATGTAACTTTTTTGACGGAGCGTGCACCATTGGACCTCCATGGTGCACGCTCCGTCCATGGACCTGTATGACCTGTACCTGGTGGCATCCCTTGCTTGTGTCCATGGAATTTAATGTCATACTGTGGAATGTCCCAGGCAATGCACTAGCATCTCCATAGAGACAATTATGATATACTCTATTCTCCAGAGACCACTACATGATGGCAGGTGGGGTCAGTCTGGGAGCAACAGCTGATAAGAGACATGTCATAGCACTTAGCGCACACCTCCTAGAAGGCGGAAGTGCTACCACCGAAACATGTCAGGTTTTTACACTATTTGAAGAACTTGTTTGTTCATAGAGAAGCAGGTGGCAGACATCCCACCAGAAAAGTTACATCGTGTAAACTTCCTCATGAATGGAGTATGGAAGGAACCTCCACTAAATATCCACTAAATACGGTATATCTATTTACTGAAACCCTCAACATTGAATTAGCATATAAGCTAAGGCTTTTAGAACTCTAGAACAACAATTTGTAACTTTTATAAGTCAATCAACATACAGAAACTACTGCTGTCTCACACCTCAATTTGAACAAGTAATTTATTGCTGTATTAGGTCCATGGCACACGTTAAGAACAAAGCTTAAAAACATCCGATTAGCACAACGAGATCTAAATTCCTGTAGAGATTCAATTATGAAGGTTCCCTGGGCTAATGTTCCACTCACCTTGAGATGTGTGCCGGCCCCACGTGTCCTCTGGGGGCACCAAACCTCCCGCTTGGATTGTAAACAACTCTGTCGGAATTTGTTATTATCATCTGTCAGTGTGTAATGGCAAAGAGCTCTTCCCCGCCTCCCGCATTTCCATATTCATGTGAAGGCTACAACAGCTCACAGTAAATGGTAATCGGGTTCTGTTTTGTGATTTGAATTCTGCCTTGTCATCACTTATAATTGGAGGAACCACTATAGGGACTCGCCATGCTGTATCATACTGGCCTCATTTTAGAGGCTGATTAAAAAACACACAAACTTGACAACAATTAGCATGTGATCCGTAACAAAGCGGAACGCAAACAGACTACATTACGTTTTAATAGAGAGGAATAGAGGTAGGGAGTTTTTCCATTCATTTGGGTATACGCAATTGGTTGTGGTATATTGTGACATTACATGGTATAGAACGTAAGCCTGTAATTTAGTATTTAGAGGTACAGTACTTGCGTTTTATCCAGAATACACACTTCTTCAATACTATACGAAGATGTGAGTCTGGTCACTGTTCAGTTTCCCTAAGCTTAGATGGTCATAATTGAAAATGCACCATGAGAGGGAGAGTCAAGTGTCATGCAGATGGTTTTCCATAATTCTTAGTAACAATATGCCTGATTGGGAATGGGAATGTGACATCACAAGACTTCGCATGTGACAAGGAACCACCCATTATCTGCCACACTTTTTCCATGTTTGGTGTAGACTGGTTCTGTGAAAGTAGATAGTAGGTAGATAATGCGCTGTCAATCTTTCCGCCATGGGACAAACTTGTTCTGTTGTTGCGTGTACAGTTCATTCACATGATCGGAAGGGCAAGAAAATAGACACTGGATTTTTTTTTCTTGTTTTCTTGTGTGGAAACAGAATCAAGGGAGTTATAAGGAGAGCTCTGGTGTTTGATGATTTCCAAGTCATTTACCCAACCATTCGTAAATTGAATGTTGGTTTCCAAAGACTTATAATTCCGAAATTGAGCATCGATATAAGCACTCACTCCGCGCACTAAATACACCACAATATTTGAGAATATCAGTGGAGGTAAGGCATCGGGGTCTTGAGTCCATTGTTTTGCAGGTACTGTATCTCATAAGGATCCATATGATCGATCAAAGAGGAGTTTGTCCCTGTACAGGCCATGGTGTTCTTTTCCACTAGTTTTAAGCATTCAAAACAAAATAAAACTATACTAAACTGCAGCTACTACCGCACTCTCTTCTCACTCAGTTCTTCGTGCATACTGTCATGGCGACACGCATTGTTTTCGCCCCAGAATGCACTGCGCAGCACACTTCCGTTCCCATTCCCTATTCGATGTAAAGGAGTGACCCTGTCAGTAGCTTCTGTATTAATTATTTCTAGAGAAAAGATAATATTTTACAGTCTCAATGTTATTTTTATTCAATCAATTCTAAAGAGCATTTATCTTAAAAAGAACACATTAAAATAGGTACAGACCCTTTAACATGTGTGCAAAAAGCATACCCACTTGCATCACTACTTTTTACGTCAACTTCACGAAGAGCATACTTAAACTAGAACAAACTGCTCCTGTTTGCATCTTGACATTATTTGAAGATGTCTTACTCACAAATGAACAGGAAATACCAGCGCCTGTGACGTACTTGGAATGGGATCAAACTGTTGTCAAACGCTGACAAACCCTGGCTTCATGTAAGGCGCAGCTGAGGGTGTAAACAAACACATATTCATTAGCAGCCTTGGAGCTAGCTAACCCCACATGCCGCACACTGCTAATGACGCTGTAAACATGAATGAAAGACCACAAAGTAAATGAGCCGTCTTAATCACTATTTTCCCATTTGGATGTTTATCTGGATCAGCTGTTCGTGACGGACATGGCTTCCTTCACTAACAGATAATACGCAGTCATTTAGCCGCTGTCAATCATTAGCACCCTTCCACATATCTATTTCTTATATTCTTCCGTTATGTTTTAATGGGGCTTTTGACGTTTGCCCATAGTATTAGTCATCCGTTCTATTAGTGCACTAGTGTAATTACATCTAGTTTGAGGAAATAGGACATAAATGAAGAGCAAAGTGCCTAATTACAATTTGACTGAATTAGCGCTCCGAGCAATTAGCAATGGGCTTCAAGGACTGAATCTTTCCGGCGGTATAGTGTGCATTTGTAATTTAGTCATGCATATATGGCTCACTTATGAAGTTTCTATGCTTGTTGGAAGTCACTGAATTATTGAGGGAGATAATCTCAGCCCTAGATAATAAAGCATTCATGTGGTCTTTGTGTTCTATAGAATGGTCTTTAGCTTTTGTTCAAGGTGCTAGGCTGGTTTGGGTTGCAAACATACACGTAAGTGTGTAGAAGGTAATGATTATTATATCTGATTATTTATTTGGTAAAATTTGTCCTTGCCTGATCAACCAGTCCCTTCTACATTCTGTTCCATACCATAGAGCATGAAAAATGATCCAACCACAATCACTAATTTGTCAGACATGCCTCTCAAATGCAGAATCTCCAACAACAAAAATAACAAAATATATATATACCTTCTTTTACCTGAAATAAGTAATAGTTTTGCGGTCCTTTATAATAGTAATTTTTTTAAAGGTCCCATAGCATGAAATTTTCACTTTCTGAGGTTTTTGAACGTTAATGTGAGCTCCCCTACCCTGTTTAGGGCCCCACTCATGGCTAAAAGTTGCGAAATGTCTAAACTGAGCATTTGCGGTCCTTTTCTGCTTTAGAAAAAGACACAGCTCAAACGGGCGATTCTGAACAAGGCAACTATGTTACGTCACATCGAAAAAAGAAATGCAAGTGCAGTTCCACCACCGTCTGGATGTCCACCCCCTGTCTCTGGAAATCACGCCCAGAGAGTTTGGACCGCGAAGGAGCTACGCAATGCGAAATGCGTTTTTTTATTTGCCTGGTGGCACGTGCGAGTGTTTCTAGGCTCGGAAGTCCTTTACCCGACCCTCTGGACCTCTGAAACAGCAGTGGTTTAATTTTATTTTCTGTGAAAATGTGTTTTTTTCATTGAAATTCCTCTCCTTTCTTCCTCCGCGCTTAAAACGCGGAAGTGGGAGACAGCGCACAGTAACAAGGAACCAGCGGCGCATTTGGCCCCCCCACCCGCTCCTCTAACCTATCTGTGTCCTTCTCATTTGCATTCAAGCAACAAGGCCCAGAATGAGTCGTTCAGAGAGAGATATTCTGACTCTGACTGTGTACATGTGTCTTTCTCATGCACTGAGTGTTGATTTTGAAGAAGGATTCATTTACAGTATTAGGGAACCATTAAGGCACCATATAAAAGCATCAAGAAGTACCATGTCATGGGACCTTTAAAAACCTGTAAAAGGAGCCATGTTTGTTTTTAACACGAACAGAGCATGTATCTCTCTGATTTGTTAATCCGCCTGTCAGTCACACCCTCTGAAATCAGGAAGACAAGATATGGCTCCAGATCCACTCGTCTTTGTTAAGTTTTGTCAAAGCGTGTAGTTCTGGCTGGACAGGTAATCTGCATCCCATCGTCATCCTCTAAACCCTAAAGTCTAATCACTAAAGTTTATCCATTTATTCCTCCTACCCCACTTTAAAACGCAGACCTATCTCTGCGCACCGTCCCTTTACGCATATGTTAGCTGGATACTTAGCCTATCATGAACCACATCAGACCCCATAGCCTGTAACGGGGGGTTCACTTGAGAGCACATTGAGATCCCTTGAATCAATTACCAGTCCGCTGCCCACGGATTTCAACCCCATCTCTCAGTGTCACGCTCGATAAAAGCCATTCCCTATCTGTCCACATTGTCAGTCTGCAGATGTACAAGCTGGTTCTCATTCACTTCGGCCATTTTGTATAGCGTAGAATGAGTCTATTGCTGTAACAAGTCCATTGCAGAGAATTTTACATGAAGGAAGTGTTACGTAATTGGAGCGAGGTAAATTATTCAGAAGGAAAAAAAAGAATCTCCTAAGGATTTATCTTCAGCAGCCAGAGTATTAAAGTGCATAAGACAGCTTTTCATGTTTTTTAAAGTAATTATGACTTGGTTGGTGGGATAGCGCTAGTTTTAGATCAGTTAAAGGGCCCATATGCCATAACCCAGAGTTGTGTTTTGTTTCATTCACACATGTTTAACACACAAACTCTGCATATTTAAGTCAGAAAACACTCTGTCCCACCTTGTGATGTCATGTGGTAATGCAAAAAGTGCTCCACTGTGTTTTTAAACTCCATTCACCTTCAGTATAAACATTTGATCTCTGAACTAAAGGTTAAAGGTAGCAGCTGTTAACTTGAAAACTACACCTTTATGACATTACAAGGTGGAACAGAGCCTTTTGAGCTTTGGACAGAATAATAATAAAGGATTACATTCACAACATGTGTGAATGTAACAAAACACTCTGGGTATATTTTTGATGAGGTAACAACATTATAACATGGATTAAAGCCCACAAGAATTAATTTGATGTAATGTAGGTGTAATCTAACAGGGAATACCTGTACCTATGTCGTCAACAACAAAAATTCCATTCAAAATGTAGGGACAGTATACATACAAGGAAGGGATTTTTCTGGCAGTTTAAATCTTCATATAACAAAATAAAGGCATTGTCATTTATTTGTATTAGTCCAATAATAACAATTGTGTACTTGCTAGTTAACAGTTATGGAATTACCTCAAGATAGTGTATGTCTGATCTGCTGCCTGTACCTAATCAGGAAGTAAAATAATAAACTTTACCAAAATGAAAACAAACTAGGCATGATCTTTGTTCTATCCTAAATATACTAATGCTAACATGCATCTCATGTACTTAAAATTGAATAATTCTGATTCATTTAATATTTAGGGAGGATAAGATTTGACCTTCTAAAGATGGCGTTTTTAAGTGCACACAACCTTGTCTGTTTGAATATGCTAATGCTGCAGCGTTACAAACAAAGATGATCAATAGCTGTCGTGGCCGCACGCAGACTGTCAGATTCCATTGGAGGTTTTGGTGATTGCAACGTTTGTTGTCAGAATAATGCCAGGCACACCTCTCATCAAAGTGAAACTTTTTAAAATTTCAGGTAGGCTATTGAGCTCATCAGAATGTTTTTCAGTACACACATTACATGTCCTGCCAACATAGTGTTCTGAAAAATGGATAGTACATTGCTGTTGTTGCCAAATGAAACAACAATGTTTTTTTGTTCTGGAAAACTCAAACCAGGAAATTTGCATATAAAATAGAGGTTGAACTATGTATGTGTAAATCCATCTTTCAGCCATCTTTCATTGTGGCAAAGCAGTGGCTCTACTCTGAGCTTTCCTATTCCCTAAAGCGTGATAAAAGAAGAAATTCAATTTGTCAACTGGACAAAGTTTGTTTGGTCGAAAACGTTTCGCCGCTCATCCGAGAGGCTTCGTCAGCGAAACGTTTTCGAACAAACAAACTTTGTCCAGTTGACAAATTGAATTTCTTCTTTTATCATGGATTCTACCTGGGCGACTGAGGGACTCTTCACGTATTCCCTAAAGCCTATGCCAAAATTATAAAATTACAAAATTACAAAATTACATATTTACTATGGCTGTTAACATAATAAATACAGTTAAGGGCTAGGTCTTAAATTAGTTTTTTTAATGTGCATTATGAAACGTTTCTCGTTTCTCGTTTCATAGTTGTATTATTTATAACGTTATATTATTTATTTTCATAAAACACATCAACAAACACTTAACTTATTCATGTGCTTGTAAGCTAGGTTTGAACTGGCTACCTTCCTGTTGCCTAGATGGACACTGTCTCAGTGTCCATCTAGGCTCTTAGGCCTTTAGTTCATACTACTTTGGTCTGTTCTGCTATGTACCCTTTATGAACAATCTCCCTATAGCAGGGGTCTTCAACGTTTTTCAGGCCAGGGACCCCCAAACAGATGGCGAACTGGGCCAGGGACCCCCTACTATATATACGGCATAGAATTGTGTTTTATATTAAATTGAGCTTAGTGTCATGTATAAACATTGCTACTCTGTTATGGTACATCCAATACAAGGAAATAATACACAGGTTAATACTGTATTTTACACTATAAAATATAAAATTATATTATTTTAAAGTGAAATCAAAAGATTTCGCGACCCCCCTGTTGAAGTCCTCTGCCCTATAGCATTTGAACTGTCCAACCTACACATCATCGCTCTTTTTCCTTATGCCAGATGCTCTTGAGGCTGATGAGCTGAAACAAGCTGTAGCACACAAGGTGACCCCATCAGATCCACTCAGCATTGTTCCGGCTCTCCATGAATACGTTCAATTGATGTTTTTGGCTCAATTTAAGACAAGATCAATAGGAAGCTTGAGTGCACTGAGAGCAGACTACTAAATACTGTGGGTTTAACTGATGTGAATGACAAGTGCTGGCCTTCTGCGAAAGAGCAAAGACAAGAATAGAAAATCTGTGGAAATGGTTAGATTACTAATTTCTCTAAACTCACTTAAAAAATCTGCAAAGTTTTTTTAGTGTGGTGAAGTGTAGAATTTTACTTCCTGGTTGGATACAGACAGCAGACATGATATACATAGAGGTAATTCTATAATCTCTGTATACAAGCTGTTAACAAGGGTCAAATTTTGTCTAAATTTTACCTTTATTTAATTAAATGAATGTTTAAACTGTCAGACAAATACCTTCATTGCATGTAAATCGTTGCTGCATTTCAAATTTTGAGTGTAATTTAGAACTACTTCCTGTTTTTTGTATTATTCTTTTGAAGTTTTTTCCACAAACTGTGACTTCAGTGATGTAAAACTATGACAAATATTGACCACAGGCGCTATCCCACCACACCAAGTAGAACAACATGAAATCCTGTTGTATGTACTTTAAAGTGGGACTGAACATCTTCCCACAACATAATTTTCAAATGGAGCTGCTAGTTTGTAATCAAAAACAACTCACTGCAATCAGAGTGGTCTTGCGTGATGTCACATAGTACTTGAAACTTTAGTGGCCACTGAAGGCAGAACAAACTTTTAGATTTAGGCATTTTTAACCCGAAAGCTGCTAACTGACCTACATTCCCCCCAAAAATGTCTAGTTTAATAGCAAAACAAAGCGGATTTTGTGGTTAGCCCTAGTTAAAGTTTAAGTTTACTTCTGTTTAAATAAGTGGTCCGGGTATGTGAGGGGAATGGAGATGCTGGCAAACAGATCAACAATAGCTGAACACAAACAATAGCTGAATGCAAAAAGCATTCTTCAATTATTTAGAGCAGTGTGGGTTACCTCTACACAAAGAGACAGATTATTCACATGGACAAACCGTTCAAAGCATGTCTATTTTAATACTCATCCAAAGTAGAATTTAGTGTTGAGACAATATTAACAAATGGTCACATCTTTATATAGCGGTTTTCCACCTTCAAAGAACCCAAAGCGCTTTACAACGCAGACACTGGGGCGAGGTGGGTTAAATGTCTTGCCCAAGGACACAATGGCAGAATTCATCTGTGGGAGCTGGAATCATACCTGCCAACCTGTGGGTCAGTGGATCTGACCGCTCAACCACTGATGTTTCTTATGTCAAGAGCGGGATTTGAACTGCCAACCTTTGGATCAGTGGACAAACTGAGCTACCAACTGAGCTACTGCCGCCCAATTTAAACTTCATTTTGATGATCATGAATATGATTTTCAATAAATACAAAGGTAGTTTATTTAACTGAAACAGTTTGCAACTTTTCAAACTTATATCTTATTCCCCACTTTCCTAACACATTCTTAGCATCCTAATTATTCAATGTGATGAGTTTATGAACTTTTATTTTTTTTTTTCGTGATAACGCTAACAAAAACATAGTATGCTAATGCTAAAATTCTAACAGTGCATGTCCTGGTTCTGAGACAATAAAACACTAGAATTAGATGCAGACAGCATGCAGCAGTCAGCATTTTTACCATTGGAACTGCTTTTGCAATATGTACTGGGCAAAAATGAATTCTGCTTAACTTCATGGAAACAAATCTGTTTTTTAAGATGTTCTCTTGTACTACTTCTGATACAAATTAAATTCTATTATTATTATTGGGGCAAAGCACCGAAGGTGCTAGGCACCATAGTGTTTCTACTGCGTTGCCTAGCAACGTTGCCTAGCAACCTTTTGATCTTGTCTTTGATGTGTCTTGTCTACTGATTCTTATTATACATTATTCCTCTAAACATGGGAGTCTATGGCAACCCCTAGAACCGTCTGGTAAAAAGTTGTGAAATTTTGCATGCACATTCCAGCCAGTCTCCTCATTACCCACAGCAATTTATAGGCCCCCAGCCCCAACTGTCTAGAGGCACCAGCAGGTCAAATTTGCAGGGATTGCCTAGCAACGCACCTAGCAACCGATCTGTCTTTGATGTGTCTTTGATCTGTTAAACCTTGTTAGACCCTGTTAAACCCTGTTAGACTCTGTTAGACCCTGTCAGGGTCAGATTCTGTTAGACCCTGTCAGACCCTGTTAGACCCTGTCAGACTCTGTTAGATCCTGTCAGACTCTGTTAGACCCTGTCAGACCCTGTTAGACCCTGTCAGACCTTGTTAGACCCTGTCAGACTCTGTTAGACCCTGTCAAACCTTGTTAGACCCTGTTAAACCCTGTTTCTGAGTCTGACAGGGTCTAACTACCCTGTTAGACCCTGTCAGACTCTGTTAGACCCTGTCAGACCCTGTTAGACCCTGTCAGACCCTGTTAAATCCTGTTGGACCCTGTTAAACCCTGTCAGACTCTGTTTATCTAAACCCCAGCACCTGCAACAAGGTTATTATAGTTTATGAAAACTGTCAGACTTTGTTAGACCCTGTCAGACCCTGTTAGACCCTGTCAGACCTTGTTAGACCCTGTCAGACTCTGTTAGACCCTGTCAGACTCTGTTAGACCCTGTCAGACCCTGTTAGACCCTGTCAGACCCTGTTAAATCCTGTTGGACCCTGTTAAACCCTGTCAGACTCTGTTTATCTAAACCCCAGCACCTGCAACAAGGTTATTATAGTTTATGAAAACTGTCAGACCTTGTTAGACCCTGTCAGACTCTGTTAGACCCTGTCAGACCCTGTTAAACCTTGTTAGACCCTGTTAAACCCTGTTTCTGAGACTGACATGGTCTAACTACCCTGTTAGACCCTGTCAGACTCTGTTAGACCCTGTCAAACCCTGCATGCGGCCTACATGCTGAGGCCTACATGCACCTTCAGTGCTTGGCCCCACATTGCTGCTTGCAACTATATTTATTATTATTATTATTCACAAAATATTACATTGTCCTATACAGGGGGTCCTCGGGTTACGACGGTCTCGGGTTACGACGTTTCGTGGTTACGAACGCGCCCCCATTAAAAAAAATATGTATATATTACGCGTCATTCCGTCTTACACGGTTTAGCGTGGTAAAAGATGTAAACAAACGCACGCGGCGCGCGGCGCACGGCGGAAGAATACGCTCTGTTGTGGTTGTAGGGAGAAGAAGACAGCCTCGTGTGTGTGCCCAATGTGGGCGGAAGTACCTGATGTGGACTCTGATCTGCTCCTATGAAAGCGGCAGTGATAACCAAGCAGCGTAGTGGTCTAATTATTGAGATGGAAAGGTTATTGGTGCTTTGGTTGGAAGATCAAAGGCAAAATCCGGTTTACGACGAAATTCGGGTTACGACGCGTCTTAAGAACGGATCAACGTCGTAACTCGAGGACTCCCTGTATATGATATTTCTTCAGTATTGATACTTGATACCAAATTTGTTTTTGAACTTACTACAGTTGGCTTGAGGCATTTGCAATTTTTAGGTTGTTTACAAATTTTAGAGAATATACGCCTACTTTACATATTTTAGTTTGATGCCTGGGTGAAAGTACAGCATTCTGTCTACCCTGATAGTGGGAGGACATGTGAGGCGAGACAGAGCTACTTTTGTTTATATTCAGCTGCTACTACTACTGCCACTACTATTCTTACTACTACTACTACCACTAAAACAACTACATGCCTAAGTCTACCTATCTCCAGTATTGTGACTACAGCCTGTTTTACTCTCAAATCTTTGTCTATACTCAACTGCTACTATTACTACTACTATTCTTACTAGTACTACCACTATGATCACAACTAATACTACTACTACTATTACTACTAAAACCACTGCATTTCTTACTTTTAACTCTCACTCTCTCCAGGATTTAGACCACAGCTTTTTTTTAATCCATAAGTCTTAAAAAGCTTCTTTGCTTAAAGCTGACATTGAAAAAAATCTTGTGATCGTTCCAGAAGTTTTCTGAAGTCATTATACAGTATATTTCCACTGATTCAATAAAGAGTTTGTATTCAAGATGGAGCATTTTTATATAATACAGCAACCAGCTGTATTATATAAAAATAATATCTACAGAGAGAAATTTGCATGGATATACGTGGCATAAAATTTTACCAAATGTTGAAAAGAGTATGAAGAAAGATGACCCTTCACATCTTCTCAAATACTTTTTTTTATAAGAATAGGTTTAAGCCAGACATCCCATGGTCAAAATAATATACAGTATTCAAAGCAAACACTACTGCAGTTTTATTGACTTTGGAGACAGTGATACTCCAACAAGGACTGACAGTTGTTGAAATGAAAAAAAAAAAAAAAAGGAATGAAAAATACATGTCACTGGATTTGTGGAGCAGGTTTCAATTTCAGGTTTTAATTGCATTGAAGAGATGGAGATAAGGTACACGAGTAACAATATACAAATAAATATATTGTATAGATCAATAATAACTCGAGAAAACAACAACATTAAAATAAATAATCAAACATGTATTGCTACCAGTCGTCAAGACCGTTCATTTTACAACTAGGCTTATTTCATTTGAATATTTTAATCTTATTCTCACACACACTGCAGGTGGGAACCATTACATTACAATTTAAAACAAAATGTGATCAAATGTGCACTGTGTAACCTAATGTTAAGATTTTCTATTAAACTTTCTTGGAGAGAATCTGATCTGACCTGTAACTTAGTCTGGTAGCAATCAGACCGAGTTACAGGTCAGATCTGTGGAGGGGCCATACTGTTCACAGTAGGGATGCAACAATACAGTTTTCCCATGATGCGATATATATCTCGATACATGGGTCACATATTGATTTGATTTTGATATGTTTTAAGATTTAAAAAAAATCTTATATATTTTTTTTTCTGCTAATGAGTATAATATAATAACACTGATGTTACTGAAACATTACACACAATACATTACAGTACAACTACTGCAAAGTTATAGTTCATAAGTGAAGTGTTTTCAGTGATTTACAGCTCAGAATTTTTTTCAATGAAAATAAGAATAGAGCTTTCTCTGGCTATTTTATATTTTATAATATAACCTACTCTTAATATAGACTGCTAGGGGTGTTAAACTATCAGACTTTTCCTTTTTTGATGATGATTTGATCATCCTCCTCCAGCAGCGACAGACAGTAGCTCCTCCCACACTGCCCTGCTACAGTCTGTGTTCTGACTTAAACACATCGCTCTCCCACCCTCTTTCTGGACACTAAAACTATGTTATATTACATAGAAATGTCTCAACGGACCGTTTTCTGACTTATGAGAGAGTCTGAGAAAAATGTAGATTGTCTATATTGCGAGTCTAAAGTATTTCTTTGTCATTCCTGAGTCTATCAATGTAAAATAAAAAGTGACTGAAAGATAAAACCCACCTCTATTAGAATATTTCACCAGTAAGTCCCTATGGAGGTAACTGTTTCTCTTTCGGACCAAAATGAATGGCAATACAAAGCGCGTGCATATCGACTGAACACGTGTATGGAATCGTGAGACCAGTATCTAACGATTCAGCATTATATCGAAAATCGTTGCATTCCTAGTTTTTTATTTATTTATTTATTTATTTATTTTTTAATTTTTGCATTAAACACCTGGAATTGGAGAAATGCAAGCTGGATAAGGTTAATGCCATAATGTGCAAAGAAACATATGTAGACCAGAAAAACCATGAAACTACATCTTTATATATATATATATATATATATATATATATATATATATATATATATATATATATATATATATATATAAGATAAGATAAGATAAGATATGCCTTTATTAGTCCCACAGTGGGGAAATTCCAGTGTTGCAACGCACAGATCAAGAACAGCACGAAAAAGTAACATGCAACAGAACAATATAATAAATAAATAAATAATGGCCTAGGATAATTTAAAACTAGACCTAAAAATAGACTCTGGATTATAGTTGAATATTTGTAAGTGCAGATACGTTGAATGACATGTTAACAGTGTTCGTTGTACAGTCTGACAGCAGCAGGAAGGAAAGACCTGCGAAACCTCTCCTTCACACAGCGAGGGTGAATCAGTCTGTCACTGATGCTGCTCTCCAGAGCAGACAGAGCGTCCTGCAGGGGGTGAGACTCATGACCCAGCATAGAGGTGACCTTAGCCAGGACCCTCTTGTCCCCCACCTTCTGCACTGAGTCCAGAGGACAGCCCAGGACAGAGCTGGACTTCTTGATGACCTTGTCCAGCCTCTTCTTCTCCCTCTCTGTGATGCTGCTGCTCCAGCAGACCACACCGTACAGGATGGCTGATGCCACCACAGAGTCATAGAAGGTCTTCAGGAGTGGCCCTCTCACTCCAAAGGACCGTAGTCTCCTCAGGAGATAGAGCCGACTCTGGCCCTTCCTGTACAGTGCGTCTGTGTTATGAGTCCAGTCCAGCTTATTGTTCAGATGAACACCCAGGTACTTGTAAGAGTCCACTCTCTCAATGTCCCTTCCCTGGATGTTCACTGAGGGGGCAGTAGAGTGGCGTCTGCGGAAGTCCACCACCATCTCCTTGGTCTTCCCTGCATTGATGATGAGGTGGTTCCGCTGACTCCAGTCCACAAAGTCCTGTATTAGTCCTCTGTACTCCCCATCATCGTCATCCTTGATGAGACCAATGATGGCAGAGTCATCAGAGAACTTCTGCAGGACACAGCTGTCCGTGTTGTGTCTGAAGTCTGCAGTGTAGAGGGTGAAAAGAAAGGGCGCGAGGACAGTGCCCTGGGGCGCCCCCACACTGCAGGTCAGGAGGTCAGACACACAGTTTTTGGCTCTCACAAACTGGGGCCGGTTTGTGAGGTAGTCCAGGATCCAGTCTGCCAGGTCACAGTCCACACCGGCGGTCTCCAGTTTGTCCCTGAGGAGCAGTGGCTGGATGGTGTTGAAAGCACTGGAGAAGTCAAAGAAGAGAATCCTCACAGTGCTGCCGGGGTTCTCCAGGTGAGACAGTGAGCGATGCAGCAGGTAGATGACGGCATCCTCCACTCCGATGCCAGGCTGGTACGCAAACTGCAGCGGGTCCATCGCTGAGCTCACGGTGGAGCGGAGGTGGCCAAGGACCAGTCTCTCCAGTGTCTTCATCAGGTGGGATGTTAGAGCCACCGGCCTGAAGCTGCTGAGGTCTTTAGCGTGCGGTGTCTTAGGCACTGGTACCACACAGGAGGTCTTCCAGAGTTGTGGCACCACCCTCAGCTTAAGGCTCATGTTGAAGACATGCTCCACAACTCCGCACAGCTCGTCTGCACAGGACTTAAGGAGCCTGGAGTTGATGCCGTCTGGTCCAGCTGCCTTCCTCGGTCTAATCTTCTTGAGCTCCTGTCTCACCTGGGCTGCAGAGAATGACAGTGGCAGGCTGGGGGGATGGGTGAGTCCATGTTTGGTGGAGGGCTGTGGAGCAGAGGTAAAGGTGTGAAGAGGAGCAGGAATTCCCCATTGTCCAGCTGGGGAGGTGGGAGTTGGCAGCTGGGTGGGGGGAGGAGGGGTGCCGGGTGATTGATCAAATCTCCTGAAGTGAGCATTGAGGTCATTCACCCACTGCAGGTCCCCCTCCATCTGGGCAGGAGGTGCTTTGAAGCCTGAGATGGTCTTGAGACTTCTCCACACCCCCTGGATGTTCCTCTCCAGTAGCTGTCGCTCCATCTTCCTCTTATGGCTGGCCTGGCTCATCCTGATTTCTCTCCTCAGCCTCTTCTGTGCAGCCTTCAGCTCCTCTGGTCCCTGACCTAAAAGCTCTCTTCTTCTCCTTCAGCAGAGCCTTTATGTCAGGGTTAATCCATGGTTTATTGTTTGAAAAACACCGCACCGTTTGGGAGGGAACGATGTTTTCAAAACAAAAATTTATGTAGTCCGTGATGCATTCTGTCACTGCATTAATGTCCTCTCCATGGGGGTCACAGAGCTCTGTCCACACTGTGGTGTCGAAGCAGTCTCTCAGAGCCTCCTCACTCTCAGCAGTCCACTTCTTCACCACACGGGGCACCACAGGCTGTCTGTGCACAATGGGCTGATACACAGGCCGCAGATGGACAATATTGTGGTCAGCTCTACCCAGGGGAGGCAGTGGGGATGAAGAATAAGCCTCCTTGACGTTGGCAAAAAATAAATCCAATATTTTATTGTCTCTTGTGGGGCAGGTGACATACTGGGTGTATGTAGGCAGAACAGTTGCAGGAGATGCATGGTTGAAGTCTCCAGAAATCAGGAAGAGAGCCTGTGGATGCTTAGTTTGGAGTGTGCTCGTACAGGAGTGCAGTGTGTCACATGCTGTCTCAGCATTAGCAGAGGGAGGAACATACACAGCGATCAGAATCACATGTGAGAACTCTCGAGGCAGATAGCAGGGCCGTAAGCTATTGGCAAGCAACTCCACGTCCTTGTTACACAGCTGCTCCTTAACTGTACAGTGTCCAGGTTTGCACCACTTCTTATTTACAAACACAGCCAGGCCACCTCCTTTTTTCTTCCCACTGTCTGCTGTCCTGTCCGCTCGCAGCAGGTGAAAGTTGTCCATGGCAACAGCTGAGTCCGGGATTTGCGGGGTTAACCAGGACTCCGTGAAAACCATGACGCTACAGTCTCTGTATTCCCGCTGATACCGTGCAAGCGCCGCTAATTCGTCCGTCTTGTTCTGAATAGACCGCACGTTTCCCGCGATGACAGAGGGAAGCACAGGTCTGCAGCGTCCTTTCCTTTCCCGGAGTTTGCGTCCAGCACGTCGGCCTCTGCGCGTCCTCCGTAGCAGCTCCTCCGGGATGTCATGGCGGTCACGGGGGCACACAACTGCGCCGCGCAGCGCTAACAGCTGATCCCTCGTGTAAACAATGGGGGCACGTGTCCTCACGCACATAGCAACGCACATAGCAACGGTGAAAAAGTTAAAATCCAGAGAAAATAGAGGTTGAAATGGAGCAGAAACATCGCGTTTCTGAAGCACTTAGCCTTATACACATAATCTTCAAAGTGTGCAAACGAACAAGCAGGTAAGAGCAGAAAAAAAGTTGGAAAATAAGGGAGCGCGTTGCAACCAGCTCCGGCTCTCGCCGCGCCAGATCAAAAATAAATAAATAAATAAATAAATAAATAAATAAATAAATAAATAAATAAATAAATAAATAAATAAATAAATAAATAAAATAAAATATATAAAATATATTAAAAAAATATATATATATATATATATATATATTAGGGCTGGGAATATTAACGCGTTAATCGCGATTAATCGCCATAGAGTTTTAATCGCGATCAGAGTTTGCCATCATTTTCCGCAATTCTACCATCCATATGCAGCTCATTTGGTTGTATTAATTAAACTCATTGTTGGTTAAACACGCTATTTTGAGTTTGCTAGTATTTTGTTCCTTCTACGCATCCCTAGGCAGCTCGAGCGGGCTTCAATCATTTATTTACAATTTCTCAGAGTAAGCACTATTACTGGTTCATTGTTACTTTTTCCTTTCTCTGCACTTTTTTGAAATAAAAAAAATTGTGAGAAATACTTTGCATTGTGAGTTTAACTTTAGATTCGAACGGTCTTACTGCAAGATATCAATTTTAAACATGCAAAATAAATCACGATTAATCGCGATTAACTATGAAATTTCTGAGATTAGTTGCGATCAAGAAAATTCATCGTTTGACAGCCCTAATATATATATATATATATATATTGCAGTGCACACTATTAATAATGACGGAGCGCTTGTTAACCGACGCTTGTTGTCTCTCCTTTCCTCCCTTCTTCTTCTCCTCGCACACACAAGGGGGGCATTCAATTCCCCTCTTACCCCCCTACCCTACCCCAAACACACACACACACACTACCCCTACCCTACCCGTCCCGCCACAGCAGTTCAATGCACAGGTATTGTTTCCACTATAGCTACACTAGGATCCTCTTACCGTCTCCTCCATCTCCACCTCCTCCTTCACCGCACCCCCCTCCGCTCCCTCACTCCCTCTCCCCACAAACACTCGCTCGGAGCAGGCAGGAGAGAGAGGTGGGCAGCCCTATAGAGCAAGAGGCACACGCTACTTGTCCGGACGCTGTACCTAGAAAGCGACAAGAATTCTTTCCAGACAAGTGCAAGTGGTCGCCATTTTGGAGTACTACAACTATTGATACTACTACTACTACTACACTTTGGGTCATGGGGCGCATTGAAGTGGGCTTGGACATGTAGAGCTCCTTTTCAGGTAGGACAAAGTGTGTGTTTTTTAAATTGGATTTGAATTTTTTTTGTAAATAATCCATACAGTAGTTGTTCTGGTGTATTTTTACACAATGTGCTGGATTCACCTGTTCACAAACTATAATTTTAAAATCTATAGCCATCTAAAGTTGTTTAACAGTTGAGATGTTTTATGGGGCTTTTATAATAGAAATGAATCATGCATACAGACTTTGTAATTAATATATTCATGACTTTAAATCTTTAATATTCAATTAGCATTAACCTTATATGTCCTCCTGCAATGGAAGGTGTGCATATATTGACTATAATTTAAAACACTGCATATTTCAAAAGAAGGGGTCATATTTTTTGCATAGAAGATTTTTTTTTTGAATTGTAAAATTATTTAAGCACTTATTTGAGCTTTGAGCTTGTTTACATGAACTGTCAATTTTCTGGGTATCAGTGTTCCACCAAAAAGGCAGGAGTTATTCAAATGTTTGTTTAACCTACTACTGTGCAACAGAGCCAACAATACCAGCTCCAGCCACAAGGGGTTAGTAAAAAGTGGTTTGTAGATGTCAAGGAGAGCATTTATCCCTGAACCGGAAGATGTCCAGTAATATCGAGTAATATCTTTATCCTTGTGAGCTAGGATCTGTTGTGTCTGACATTTTGAAAGGCTTGTGTATACAGTCCTATTTCTTGTTTTGCGGGTTGATATATAGCAAATACTAAAATATACCTAAAGGTTTTACTGTGACTTAAGAGTGTACTTTATCATATCTGCAGGAGCGGTACAAGAAACACAAACGTTCAAATAATTTTATATTGTCGACATAAAGCTTTTGTCACTTGTAGACTCACAGTGGGAGAAGAGTCGCCAAAACATTTACTCAAATAAGAGTACTATTACTAAAATTAAACTATTACTCAAGTAGGAGTAAATGTACGCTGTACTCTGAAAAGTACAATATCTTTATAAGGTATTATATTACACTTCTCTGTGAATTGCTAATGCATAACATATTTAGATCACTACGTTACCTTTGTTGTTTTGAAATTGCTATATTCACCAAAAACAACATATTCAAATGTTAAAATAGTTTCAATTTGTTCTTTCCTCGCCTTCCTTCGCTCTCAGTCACTCCCCTTTTAGAGTGCCAGTGTGCCACCACAATCACATGCATTCCACTAATGAAACACACTACACACCCCAAGTTTGTGAGGTTGTGGTGTACAGTTTTGTATCCTGCTTTTGCGTATTTATGAAAATTGTCATGTGCATGGATGACATCTAAAACCGCTTCAGGCATGGTTTTGATGAGAGAACCTTTTAACATGGTAGAAGGCTCCATTTTGCCTCTCTTTAAACCTTGAGTAGTGGTTGTTTATTCGATACTCCCCACCTTACCTATCCCTCCTCTTCTGCCCCTGCCCTCCTCCCTTACCCCACCAGGCTCTCCATATGTTTTCATTAAGAGCAGAGTAAGGTGAGGCGGGGGTCAAGCGCTCTGGGACAGGGCAGCAGGTGCACTGCAGTTTTCCTCTTTTCCTCACAAAGACTGCTTTGTCTACTGTCCACTTCAGAGGGACAGTTAACGCAGTATGAAAGAGGAAATTAGTATGTTTTATGCAGGTAATGTAAGGAAGTGTGACGGTGTTTCATTCGCAAGGGTAACAATAAGGGCTGGGTGATTAGGGGAAAATTTGATAATTTTCTGACAAGCATTACAATAGCACAATAGCTAAGAATACATACAAAAAAAACATTAAATAAAAGCCAGTATGTCCTCATGAAACCGCCTTATTTCCAGCCCTAACATTCTGTAATTAATTTGTTTTTCGCACTCAATTTCCATTTTTTTTCAATTGTCTAAGGTCAATTGTCTAAGCCAGAGGTCTTCAACAGGGGGGTCGCGACCCCTAGGGGGGTCATGGAGGTACTGAGGGGGGGTCGTGAAATCTTTTGATTTCACTTTAAAATAATATAATTTTATATTTTATAGTGTAAAATACAGTATTAACCTGTGTATTATTTCCTTGTATTGGATAACAGATAACAGATAACAGAGTAGCAATGTTTATACATGACACTAAGCTCAATTTAATATAAAACACAATTCTATGCCGTATATATAGTAGGGGGTCCCTGGCCCAGTTCGCCATCTGTTTGGGGGTCCCTGGCCTGAAAAACGTTGAAGACCCCTGGTCTAAGTGACATCATCTGTAAAGTAGACTGCTGCGATTAGATTTGGAATTTATGTGTTCAAAATTCACATTTTAAACACTAAAAAAACCCTGAATTAAACTAATATAATAATCACATTTCAGAAGGTGTGTGGACAGAGTTAGCAGTTGGTGTTTCATACTCATAGGGGTATAATGTTGAAAGAATATAGTTTGATGTTTTCTGTAGTAATTGGCAAAAAGTTCTATATATTTGAACTTTTTATAAAGTAAGTCATTATGACTAATTTAAAGGTACACTGCGGATGTTTTCTGGTAGCAGGTACACCCCATGTTCTCGTTCAACTGGGCTTCTTCATAGTGTAAAGGAGCAGCAGGTCTACACTAAGCTCTCCTTTGAATGTCGAAGAGGTCGACTAGGGCAGTCTACAGTATCAGTATACTGTAGTATCAGTCCTCGTCAATTACTTGTTTTTCTGGTTAAACATAAGGCTAACAGTGGATAAGAGCAGCTTTGGTGCACTATACACATTCATCACCTGCACTTCCCTCTCTCTTCTGTCTGTCTCCTGTCTTTTCCATTTTCTTCCTTTCTATCTTTTTACCTGTCTTTCTTTCCTTCTCTGTGCCCTGTCACCACCTTCTTTCTGTCCTCACTCATCTCTCTTCTGAGTCTCTTCTATCACCTATCTTTTCTTTATAATCTTTCCGCACTCTCTATCTCTATCTCTTTACCTATTGTACTTTTTCCTTTTTTCATCTTTCTTCCCTTTTTTCTCTCACATTCTGCTTTCTCTCCTCTATCTGTTCTCACTCCTCTCTGTCTCACCCTCTTCTCATCTTTCTCTCCTCTGTCTTACACCCTCTTTCCTCTTTTATTTGTCCTCACTGCTATCTCTCCCCTCTACAGACACTCTCTCACTCCTCTTTCGCTCACACCTTTCTCTCTCCCCTCCCATCTCTCTATCTCCCCATTCACCTATCTCGTCACTCCCCTTCCTCTCTCTCTTTTTCCTCCCTTCACTCTCCGCTCTGTCCTGCTCTGTTCGTCACACATGGAGAGTTTGGCCTCTCTCTCCCTCTTTCACTCTCCATGTCTGTCATCGCTCCATTCTTTCCATTCCTCTCTCTCGCTTCCCTCTTTTTACTCCCTTCTTTCTCTTCCTCTGTCTCTCTCTCCTTCCTCGCCTTCCTCCAAAAGTTAAGCCCCCATCGGCGCCGCCTCAGATTAGTCTCTGGTACCTGTGCCGCTGCCTATGGGTTTCGTGGATGGCTAAGCACAGTGCACAGAGAGATAAGAGCTATGGGAGTGCACTCTGCATTCTACACACAGCTCTGGCTCTGTCCACACTCCACGCTTTTGTGTAAATAGATTCTTGTACCAAGGTAACACAGAGACTGGTACTTTGGCAGGGGTACTATAAGGACACAGTTTATGTAAATGTACTGCTTATTGTATATAAAGATGTAGTCCGGCTTTTATGTTGTCAGAATATCTTAAAGGCACACTATGTAGCTTTCTGGAGGTGGCATGTCATTGCATAATTCCATGGAAATAGGAAGTTAAAATTACACTTTGCAACATTCTCCATGGAGATATGTTTTATGCCATACTGCGTACGATTATAGCTAGAGTCAGGTTTGTGGAGATGCAAGACCACGCATAGTAAGAATGCATGTTTTTCATTGTAATAAACATAACCAAAATCAATCAAACAAACAAACAAACAAACAAAACATGTTTTTATTTTGTGGCTTTAATCTAATCCATTCTGATGTGAAAGACAAATTATAAAGGACAAAATATTAATTACAAACAATGTGAGACAAGCAAGCTTTTGTGGAAGGTACTGAAACATTTGCTCTCAAGTACAGTTACATGGCTAAAAAGTACAGATAGTGCTGCCAAATGTGTACTTTGCCCCAGAGCAGATATATTGTATAAGTCACTGTGTACTGTCTCCTTGCAATTATAAAGCATATTATTAGCAGCCAACATTTTTGTTAGCATGCCAGTTAAGGAAGTAAACTCATCATGGGTAATATATTAATGTTTAAAATGAACCATATATATATATATATATATATATATATATATATATATATATATATATCTCACCCATTTCGAGATAGATGCGAGATATGGGCGAGCAGCCGCAGGGAAAACATACATGGAGCGACACAACCAAGTGGCGGGCATAGTGTACAGAAACATCTATGCAGAGTAGGGGCTGGAAACCCCAAGGTCAAGGTGGGAAACACCTCCGAAGGTTGCGGAGAATGACCGAGCCAAGATCCTGTGGGACTTCCAGATACAGACTGACAGAATAGTGATGGCGAACCAACCAGACATAGTGGTGGTGGATAAGCAACAGAACAGAGCCGTGGTGGTGGACATTGCAATACCAAGTGATGGTAACATCAGGAAAAAGGAACACGAGAAACTAGAGAAATACCAGGGGCTCAAGGAAGAGCTGGAGAAGGCCTGGAAGGTGAAGGCATCAGTGGTGCCCGTGGTGATCGGAGCACTCGGGGCTGTAACCCCCAAACTGGAGGAGTGGCTACAACAGATCCCAGGAAAAACATCAGACATCTCAGTCCAGAAAAGTGCAGTGCTAGGAACAGCAAAGATACTGCGCAGAACTCTCAAGCTCCCAGGCCTCTGGTAGAGGAACCGAGCTGGATGAGAGTGAGAGACCAACCACTGTGGAAGGTGAGGAGCACATTTATATATAAAATTAATAAAATTTATACATATATATAAAATCATATAAGTAATATATAATATAATATGAATAATCATATAAGGAATCATAAGCTGGCCAAAGGAGGAGATACAGACCACAGACGTTAAGACACGAAAGCTCCTGACCATGCATGGAGGGTTCCATCCCAAATCCAGCACCCTGAGACTGTACACGAGCCGGAAGGAAGGAGGCCGAGGACTAGTGAGTGTGGGAACCACTGTCCAAGATGAAACATCCAAAATCCATAAGTACATCAAGGACAAGGCTCCGACAGATGATGTGCTCAAGGAATGCCTCAGACAGTGGAGTGCAGAGGAAGAGGTGCTGGAGGGACCATCGTGGCAGGACAAGCCCCTACATGGGGCGTACCACCGAAACATAACTGAAGTGGCTGATATCAAGAAATCCTACCAATGGCTGGTCTGAAGGACAGCACAGAGGCCCTCATCCTGGCTGCACAAGAGCAGGCCTTGAGCACCCAAGCAACAGAGGCCCAGATCTACCACACCAAACAAGACCCAAGATGTAGGCTGTGCAAAGAGACTCCTGCGAGTGACTTTTTTTTCGCAAACGCACGGTGCCTGCATTATCTAACTGATTTTCTGGGCACAGAAGCAATGGGCAATTTCAGCATGAGAAATACCATGTGTGAACACGTCGAATTGCGTGTGTTGAGTAGAGTTAAGTGGAAATAAAACAGGTACATCTACTAAAAAAAAAAATTGTAGGCTACATATACTGTATAGGCCGCTCCTGTCTATAAGTCACAGGTGTCCACATGGTAACTTGAGACATTTACACAGAAAGATTTTGTTTTTAGTTCGGGCTATCTGCTTTTATTGCCTCTGAAAACTTGTCATCGTTTTGCATTGCGTCAGTTCGCCACACTGCTGTTGCCAACATCTAGAGGAATTATTAGACTACGTATGTCACTTCACGCTCTAATGTGCATGCCTCCTGTAGAAAGAGCCGCTGTCCTGTCTGGGATTATGCCAGTGTCTGAGATCATGTCCTGTCTGGGATTATGCCAGTGTCTGAGATCATGTCCGTGTCTGGGATCATGTCAGTGTCTGGGATCATGTCAGTGTCTGGGATCATGTCCGTGTCTGGGATCATGTCAGTGTCTGGGATCATGTCAGTGTCTGGGATCATGTCAGTGTCTGGGATCATATCAGTGTCTGGGATCATATCAGTGTCTGGGATCATGTCCGTGCCTATGATCATGTCCGTGCCTATGATCATGTCAGTGTCTGGGATCATGTCAGTGTCTGGGATCATGTCAGTGTCTGGGATCATGTCAGTGTCTCGTAGGATTTCAGCAGATTTCGGGCTCTCCCGGGGTCGGGGCTAGCTGTATCAATCAGGTATGAGTGGATGTCCGACTACCGAAGTTTGAGACATTTCTTCTCATCATTTACGCACTCATCTGCATTTAACACATATGGGTAATTAAGACGTATCCCACTCACTAACGTTCACCTTCATTTAGCATCATAACTTATTTGATCACACACTGTGTGATCAAATAAGTTATGATGCTAAATAAGTTATGATGCTAAATGATGCAGGCCTGGACTGGCCATCGGGCATACCGGGCATTTTCCCGGTGGGCCGACAGTCGTCGGGGGCCGGGGCCGATGCTGTTTTTTTTTTTTTAACCTAGAGCCCGGTCACCGGCCCACAATTTAAAGGAGGCGGCCCATTGGTCCATCGTCAATATAGACAGTGGACTAAACCAATCAGGATATAGAAGCTTACGAGAGCGGTCCCACCCCTTTCCCTGCGCTGATCCGCGCCAGTTTCATAATCGGAAAAGCGCAAGAAAGGAGGTGCAGAGAATTAGCGGGCGAAAACATTAAAAAGCCTCACTCTGGAAGGGCTGGAGCCTCCATGTCCTCTGCAGCCCAGGCTGAAGAGGGACAGGGAGAGGAGCCGCAGCAGTCACTGTTAAATTTACTTGCGTTATTGAAAAAAAAAGTACTGCAGCTTACAGCACAACATGCGCCAGATTCTTTTAAACCCGCCTGCTCCATCTCCGCACTCCCCCCAAACCGTCCGGACCATGGCCACAGACGAGCTCTCCTCCAAACTGAACCGGCGCCTGTTCATCGGGGACGGGGCCGCGGAGCCGGTGGCCGTGGACCTGGCGTCCCACAAACCCAGCACCGAGAGCGCGGGCTTGGATCTGGGGGCGAAGCTGCAGCGGCGCGGGGAGCTGAACGAGGGCCGCGGAGAGGTGCACATGAACAAAGTGTTCAACCCCTACACCGAATTCAAGGAGTTCTCCCGAAAACCGGTCAAAGGCATGGAGAAGATGTTCAAAACGTGAGTGTGCCGTGTCGGGTCTGTGCGTAACGACGTGTGTGGGCAAACTGTGCGTAAGGCCGTGGAGATAACAGACTGGCACCCACCCAGACCTCAGTTAGTTATTACCTGGTTTAGATTGGATTTAGATCTGGTTTATAAATGGTTTACGCATAATGGAGAGAGAACTTTTGGATGATAATAATTATGACTCATTGACTGCAGTATTTTCTGATAATTCGCATATCGTGTGTTTCGGAGCTAAATCGCACTCTGTACATGAGCTCCGGAGAAAGGGACGTGTCCGGCACAGCCGGCGCCACGAGGGGGCGTTTGGTGGCGACGCTCCCTCACGTAATCAGTCCCGCCCCCTCAGATGTGAGAGTTGCGCTGTGTTGCGCATTGCCCAATTGCGCTGTGTTTGCGCTTGTGGTGGAGGGCTATGTGGCGTTAATGTCTCTTAGCGTTGCTCAGATCAGTTGTTGGCTTGGTTTTGTGGTATGCAGGAGATCACTTGACCGAGGGTCTACGTTCAAATAATAATAATAATAAACAAAACTCTCATCACTTTTTACTCTTACTCAGTTAGTCTCATACAAAGGTGTAGTCTAAATACGCAAGCTCTCGAGGAGCGCGCCTGACCCATTACACACGCAAGGAGTGGGATATGTGTGTGTGTGTGTGCGGGACGCGACCCCGCCCCCTGTGATAAACTCATCGCCCCCTTAATATTTTATGTCTGGCGCCGGGCCTGGTGTCCGGAACCTGTCCCGAAGGTCTCACGAACGTGTCATGTGTCCAAGTAGAAGTTAAAAGTCCATTTTCATATCCTTTAGTGTCCTGCAGTGCCATTGCCATGTGTATGTGATATTTTACTGATCCGTTCCCAGTGTGGACGTGGTATTTTTTTTACCCAGTAAGAAAAATATCCTGCATTGCGTTGCTGTGTGGATGTAGCCTTAAGCGACCTTAAGTGAGAGCATCCTTACTTCCGCTCAGCCATCATGCCTTGTCTCGTGTTGCCTTAGTTTGAGATTTATCTGATCATTATCAAAAATAAAAATGTTACCTAAAGATACTAAATGTTTTGATGGTTTAGATAGTTCCACAGTTTTTCCAGGTACTTCCCAATATTTTTATTTTTAATTTAGGTTTTCTATTTATCACTTAATAAACTGTAATAATCTGTCCCTCTTCCTGTCTAGTCAAGCCAAGCTGTTGAGGAGAGAGAAGAGAGTAGACCACTTTTCCCATCCAGAGCCTGTTAGAACGCAAGAATTTTTAAATCACCTCCCAAAGCAAGATGCTACAAACCCTGTAGTGAAGAAGGTGTTTCCCCTCAGCCAAGACATGACAATAGTAAAATACATTACTTTCGGGAACACAATCATAAATTAGGCTGTTGTGCTCCGCTAATTATGAGGGGCCGTTCTGAGCCAAAAATGCCAGGGCCGTTTTTTTGTCCCAGTCCAGCCCTGTCACACAGTAACAGTTATAGTGCGCTGACAACAGTGGTAGCTAACGTTGCAACTTCATGTTAACCGCACAGACAGTGGCGCTTTCTGCACTCAGGCTGTGCGCATCCGCTGTGTTCATGAACAAATAAGCCGTCTATAAATTAGCCGCATCATTGTTTATGACACAGAGTTCAAAGTGTGTGAAAAAAATAGCAGCTTGTAATCCGGAAATTACGGTACTTATTTGATATAAACCTGCCCTGTAAATGAAATAAACACATTTGGTTTGGATTTCCAGAGTTTTGCAAAATGCAAACAGCATTTTTGAGTGCTCATAGAAGGTGGCTTGGGATTAATGCTTGAATGAAACAAGTGTGAATGAAGCAGATATGTTTTTTTCATGAGGAGACAACAATATAACATGGTGGAAAGCTCCAAAAAGTCAAATTTCCATACATGTCCTTTAACTGAAACTAAAAGCTAGTGAGCATGCAATTTGAGCAGTATATCTTAATTTGTTTCATTGGTCTTGCTGAAACACTTAATAACTGATGAACAAATCTGTTGTTTGAAGACAATTTTATTTTGTTTTGTATTGGGTACTTTGAAATAAAACCCAATTACATCTCTGAGGACACACATTGACTGGTCATGACCCCGTCTCATATTTGCACAAAAGAAATTATTCCAATCTCCTGAACGCACTGTGCGCACAGCCAGACAAATTTAGCCTTCCCTTCTGAGCCGCAGGTTAGAGAGGATCTCTGTTTTCCAATGCTTCACAGACTCCTCTGTAAATGTGAGCTACGGACAGGTGCAGGTACAAGCCAGTATCAGAGAAATGTGGTGGGAACAGTTTAATTGGAGAGACAGGACCCTGTGTGCACCTGTCTGTTGGAGCCATCTTCTATGTGGAGACATTGGACACAAGCTTTGGCATATTTAAAGGTCTGATTTTATGCATTATACATGCTAACTGAACTTTGAGAAGCCCATTTTAGCATTTCACATTTACTTAATTACTGTGTAACTTTTCTGGTGGAGGTGTCACCATTTTCTGGTTTCTATGTATTGACAGTGCTTTGTCTGGAATATTCCACAGAATGACACCCAATTTAAGTGACACCTTCGGGAAAAGTTACATGTCAGATCTGTGGAGAGGCAAGCCAAGTCACAGTAATAGATTAATCCATGCTTAGTTAAGTAATCTCATTTGGTGTAGTCAGTTCTTAACAGACATGTCCTCTTCTGTGTTTTTAAAGTCCATAATTAGACTTTTCCTGATAATCCACCACCAGCTGATTGACATTTCAAACTGCTGCATGTTCTCCATACATACACATTAAGGATGTAATAAATGTTCACGTTTTTATATACCGCTTTTCCACCTTCAAGGCACTCAAAGCTTTACAACAAGGAAACACTCACACCCATTAACACGCATACACCAGTGTATGCAGACACTGGGGTCAAGGTGGGATATGTGTGTTGCCCAAGGACACAATGACAGCATTCATCTGCTGGAATCACACCAGCCAACAGTAGATTTGAGCACTCAGCCAATGATGTTTATGTCGAGAGCAGGACTCGAACCACCAACCTTCAGATCAGTGGACAAATGCTCTAGATTCAAGATTGTTTATTTGTCATATGCAGGATCAACACAAGGTCAACACTGAAATGAAATGCTTAGGATCAGAGGAACCGTTGACTCGCTAAGATAGTCAATAAGTACTAATAGACCCCTTTACTGTTAGTAAACAAACGTGACGTCACTGGCATGCGCGCGCATGCCCGACTCAGAAGCAACCATGGTGGACCATAGCGGAATATCTGAACTATAGGGAAAGCTACATTCAAGAGCTCAAGTTGAGCAACGGGGTTCGACTACCAGATCCTTATGCGATCACGGAGTGGCAGTACGACCGCAGAAAGTGGCCAGATTTACAGTGGCCAGGTATCCACTGTTATTTAGTCGAGAAGCCCAGCGTGTATACAAGAGAGAAAGTGCACGCATACAAATCCATGGATGCTTACCAGTTTGCAGTGTGTGGCCATGTACAGGAGGTAAAATACCACGATATCGATGGGGAGTTTCTCCGTAGTATCTTCTTTCCTACTACCGGCTTTCCCATTTGGCTTCTCCGCCGCGGCCTGGGGCCCCATGGGGGCTGACATTACGCCGTCCGCCTGGGGGTGAGCAAAGCTCGCGGGGAAAAGAGAAGGCGTCTCCCCCTCAGCCGGGATACCGGGAGGAGGTGAACTAACAACCGAAAGAAGGGGAAAAGCCAAAATAATCTAAAACGTTCAAAGAAAAAACGAAAAAAATACACCAAACAAAGACAGCCCTAGGGAGCTCACCACACATACGACTGTGTACAATGCTTGGGCTATCATCAACAAGCTACGTTCTGACCGCCAACTGCACTTGCGTTGCGGGGTAAGTAACATACTACGACTTAATTCACGAGTCACAGATGTGATCTCAGTCATGCCAAATGCCATTTATGATGGTCATGCGAAAACTTATCATTTAACAAAGTTATTTGTGTTCGTTTACATGTGTCTGTCGTAGAGGTTACCCGGTTAATGTCTTTGCGGTGTCCTGTGCTTTCTAGTTAATCAGCATGATTAAACACCATTGAACACCTGGGCAAATTACCCTAAACAAGCAGCAGGTGTTTACTTGTGTGTATGTCACTTGAATGGTATGAACTATCATTTATTCCATCTGTTTCTCTTTATTTGAGTTCTTCTCTTCTATATCTTCACTGGGGGTTTTATGGCAGCAGTGGCTTTTTTTGAGTCGGAACTGCGCGCGCATTTAGTGATGACGTAGCTTTGAAACTGGTCTATAGCATGCAATAATAGTACATGGGAAAAAAGTGTTGCAAAAAGTGCAGGGGAAAAGGTAAACAATATAATAAAAAAAGTAATAAAATATAATAAAATACAAAGGTACTGGCAGGATTAAATAAGGTGTAAGTAGAGTATTTTACAGATTGCACATAATATTGTATAGTATAAATATGGCACGTGGGTTATGAAGCAGATTATTGCACAGGTAACAGTAGCATTTACAGTGAGGTAATGACATACATGATACATTCATATAGACCAGCAGCAGTAAACATATTATGCGTAACGAAAAGTAGTTTAGTGCAGCATTATGGAGAGTTTAGTATTATTAGCTCTACCAACTGAGCTAAGTAATAAAAGGTGAAGCACCACTATAAATTGTCCAAACCCCAAAGTATTTTAAAAACCCACTACAAAGTGTTCTCTGTCCCTGTTAAATCACACATTCTTGAGTCCTTTGTGTGGTGTGTCTGAACTCTTCGTTCACCTTTTGTTTAGTGCAGCCATAAAGCAGCTCATAGCTCTATATCTGCACACACAGAGGCACTCAAGTCAGCCACTCTCAAACTCTCACCCACATCACAAGCTACTGGTACTAAAAATGGGATCCGGTATGACCTTGTTTCACCACATGGAAAAGAAATATTCTTTGGAACATATAGATTCAAAGCTTTTTATTGTCATATGCACAGTAAAGAAACACGTTTCCCTGTACAATGAAATTCTTACTTTGCTGCCCACTCTGGATGCCAAGAGAATGCAAAAAATCTATTTAAAATAGATAAAGATAGAGAGAAGCATGTAAAAAAAAAGTATAATCAAATAGAAACAATCTTTACCAAATATACACTATGGAAAAATATAAGCTAGGTAAGATAAGATAAGATAAGATAAGATAAACTTTATTGTCCCCAAGGGGAAATTTGTCTTGGGCTCACTGCCCGCAGCTTAAAAACACAGTTACACTCACACATACAGTACAGACAGACAAACAGAAAACAGTCACAGCTCATTGCCAGATACATTTTTCCATTTTTGATGTCCATTGTCCATTTGTGCACTGCACAACCCTACAGTGTTCTACTTATTGCACCAGCACTATTGCACAAGTAATTATTGCACAGATAATTATTGCACAAGCCCTATTACACAAACTGTTATTGCACAATAGTTATTGCACCATTCAATATAAAGTGACTAAGTGCTCCTTTTTTGTGCAATAAAAATAAGGTGACTAAGTGCTCTTCTGTGAATTAAAAAATAAAGTGACTAAGTGCTCATTTTTGTGCAAATTTGTTCAAGAGTGCAACAGAAGTGGGCACAAATGAGAGTTTATATCTGTTACTCTTAAAGTTATGCGCTCAATAGCATCTGCCTGATGGGAGCATTTCATATTCCCCATGCAACAGGTGAGAGGTGCTATGTACATATTTACAGATCATGTGCAACATTGGTTTTATGTGCACTGTCAGTAGTAAAAACAGTGTGTAAACATTGTGGATATGTGCAAACAGGAAGTGTAAACATGGTTAATAAAGTGCTCGGCAGTTCAAGAGTTTGATAGGAGTTGGGAAGAAAGAATTCTTCAGTCTGGTAGTTCTGCTTTTCACATTCCTGTAACTCCGGCCTGAAGGTAGGAGTGTGAATAGTCCATGTTGGGGGTGGGTGGGGTCTTTGACGATGGAGGCAGCTCTCTTGTGGATTGGCGATGGTAGATGCTCTGCAGAGACGGGTGAGGAGTCCTGATGATCTTTGTGGCCATCTTAACCACTCTCTGCAGGCGTTTGCGGTCCTTCACAGTAGTACTGCCGTACCACACAGTGATGCAGCTGGTCAGGATGGACTCAATGATGCAGCTGTAGAAGTTGCTGAGGATTTTGGGTGGCATGCCAAATTTCCTCAGCCTCCTCAGGAAGTACAGCCGCTGTTGAGCCTTCTTCACCACCTGTGTAGTGTTGAGTGTCCAGGGGAGGTCATCACTGATGTGGACCCCCAGGTATTTAAGGGTGCTCACCCTCTCCACCTCAAGGTCCCGGATAAACAGTGGCTGATGAGGTTTCCTCTCCTTCCTCATGTCCACTATCATCTCCTTGGTCTTGTCTGTGTTGAGAGTGAGGTTGTTGTCCCCGCACCATGTCACCAGACTGTCTACCTCCCTCCTGTAGGCCGCCTTGTCTCCGCCTGCGATATGACCTATCACAGCGGTGTCATCAGCAAACTTCAGGATGGTGTTCTCAGGGTGGGATGTGACGTAGTCGTGGGTGAACAGGGTGTAGAGGATGGGGTTGAGGACGCAGCCCTGCGGGGTACCGATGTTATATTCTACCATTACTGACCATTACTAGTCTGGTTAACACCTGACCATATCACAAGTGAGATATGGGTCTGGAAACTCGCTTCGAAAAATCCCGTAGCGGAGGTGTGGTTAGCGATTGCCAACGGCCGTTTATTGGGCGTTATGAATGTCTATCATTGAGCGTATACGTAAGTCCATAGCCAATCATGTCAGTTGTCAGTTCAAACTACAAGCTTCCGTTTGTCATGTAGTACGCGTCACCGTCTTGCCACCCCTCCCCCGCTCTCTGATTGGGGCCCTAAATCTGGGACTCTCGCTTGGACGAGTTTCCAGGCCGCCTTCCAGTTCGAAACGAACGGAAGCGGCCTGGGAATTCCCAGGCTAGACCATTACTGTTATCATGTCATTAGGCAAGACACTTCCCCCACCTTGCCAGAGTGAATGAATGCAGGGTCATAAGTTTGTGCTTAAAGATGCTCTGTCTAGTTTATCCTTGCACGGTCCCCACCATCTTACTTTGAGCAGAGTCACCTTTGCAGAGGTCTGACTTGCAACTTTTCTTGGTGATGCCATCTGCTTATCTCACTGGAAATAAGTTTTATGCCATACTGTGGAACATTCTAAACAGAGCTATAACATCTTTATGGTTACAAGCAGGTTATTAAAGAGGGGGTATCACACTTCTGTGGGGTATTAAATACTAACACAGAACATACTTAGATCACCATGTTACCTTTTACTCTTTTGAAAATGCCATATTCGCTGAAAATACCATATACTTT
Source organism: Paratrypauchen microcephalus (assembly GCA_036785185.1). Lineage (NCBI taxonomy): Eukaryota > Metazoa > Chordata > Actinopteri > Gobiiformes > Gobiidae > Paratrypauchen > Paratrypauchen microcephalus. The sequence continues at coordinate 2,596,646 of JAVJIX010000087.1, read as the reverse complement.
ATAAACATAAAAACAACACTTTTGCTTTTGAAGCTTTGAACCCCCTTCACTTCTCTGTCTGTGCTAAGTCTTATTACAATTGGAGTGATTACATAGACTTGAGCACTGAACAGCATCGTACTGCTAACGGTAAGGAGGATTTGAATAGTGCCTGGAGAGATCGCTAACTTTCCCAAACATCCCCTTTAACAAAACGCCCTTGATCAGCACGATTAGCCTCCATCTGTGAGTGAATGACAGTGTAGCTAGCCCCATAAAGCCTTAAATCTACTGGGCTCTGTACAGGGAGGACCGCTGCTTAGAGAGCCAGCTGCTCTGTCCTCTGCCATGACCACTGCGCCAGCCTAACGACGTGCTCCCACAAGCCCACTAATGATGCCATCTATGAGGTCAGCCTCATAGATGGCTGGAACAAGCTGGGGTGGAGTATGTAGGGGTGGAATATACAGTACTGATTAAAGAACAAAAATGTACTCCGGTCAAAGTATCAAGCTGAGGCGCTTTGTGTTACATTTTGTAAATAAATATAAATATAAATATTTATAACTATTTATAAATATTGTTTGATTGATTGAGGGTGTTCAGCAGTTTTCATGCTGATACAATGCACACATTAGCAAACACAGGAATATTAGATGGATTTAAATAACAGGAGCCTGTGATCAGTATAAGATAAGATAACTTTATTGATCTCACATAGGAGAAATTTACTTGCCACAGTAGCTCCAGGCAGAGACAGTTTAACAAGAAAGAAAAGTGCATACAGGCAAGAATAAAAATTAAAGCATTATCTTCCTTTTTTGTTGGCTTTTCTGTTAACACAAATAAACTATTTCAGAATCCCATATTGTTTCCTGTACTTACTTCCTGTCCACGTAAGCCAACTTTGCGTGTTCGTTCACTGTAAGGGTATGGAATAAAGTCAACACTATACTATTCTATCAGCTAATAATACATACCAGAAAGATAACTAGGATTCGGACGATTCAAGTAAATGAACGCTTTATTCCCTGATACAATATTTCTAAGCAGAGCTCTGGAGGTTCTGAGTCCTAAACAATGGTTAGTTCACGCCGCTATCTCCCCAGAAACCTAACCACTGACTCAGAGACATCCGTATATAAAACACATGAAATGAATATGCATGAATGTGCAAGAGGAGAGGTGTGGCTTGGAGTGGTCTTCCCCCTTCTGGAGGCAAGCTGGAGAGGAATGTAGATGTAGATTCCTTATCAGTCTCTTCTCATGCCCTCTCATGACCTTTTCTCTCCAGACCCCCCTATAACTCAAGGCAGAGTGGTTGCACAAACAGAAAACACAATACATCTTTTAACTCCTTCAAAATAAAAATAAGTAATAATAAAATAAATAATAAAAACAGTAACTAGGAGAGTATAGAAAATATTGCACGTTTGGACTATACTGTAGAATTATACAGTCTGATGGCGGTGGGGATGAAGGATCTGCGGTAGCGCTCCTTCTTGCACTGGGGGTGCCTCAGTCGGCTGCTGAAGGAGCTGCTCAGCTCCTCTACATTCCGGTGCAGAGGGTGAGAGGTGTCGTCCATGATGGACGTAAATTTGGCCAGAACCCTCCTCTCAGCCACCTCCTCTACAGAGTCCAGAGGACAGCCCAGGACAGAGCTGGCCCTCCTGACCAGCTTATTAAGTCTTTCTCTGTCCCGCTCTGTGCTGCTCAGGGCCCAGCAGACGACAGCGTAGAGGAGAGCAGAGGCCACCACAGAGTCATAAAAGTCTTGAGCAGAGGCCTGCACACTCCAAAGGACCTCAGTCTCCTCAGGAGGTGGAGGCAACTTTGGCCCTTCTTGTACAGGGCATCGGTGTTGTGGGACCAGTCCAGTTTATTGGTGAGGTGAACACCCAGGTACTTGAAACTGTCCACAGTCTCTATGTCCTGCCCCTGGATGTTCACCGGTGAGTGAGGTAGTGGGCTCCTCCTGAAGTCGATCACCAGCTCCTTTGTCTTGATGTTGAGGCTCAGGTGGTTGCGCCCACACCAGTCCACAAAATCTCTGATGACCGAGCGGTACTCCAGCTTGTTCCCCTCAGACACAGAGCCCACAATGGCCGAGTCATCAGAGAACTTCTGGAAGTGGCAGCTGTCCGTGTTGTATGTGAAGTCCGAGGTGTAAATGGTGAAGAGGAAGGGTGAGAGGACAGTTCCCTAAAGGACCCCGGTGCTGCAGACTACCACCTCTGACTCACAGTCGTGCAGCCGCACGTACTGTGGACGGTCAGTGAGGTAGTCGGTGGTCCAGGCAGCGAGATGTCTATCAACTCCCGTCTCCTCCAGCTTCGCCCGTAGCAAGGCCGGCCTGATGGTGTTGAAGGCACTGGAGTCAAAGAACATGACTCTCACAGCACTCCTGGCAGTCTCTAGGTGGGTGAGCACCTTCTGCAGCAAGTAGATGATGGCATCCTCTACTCCTACGTTTGGCTTGTAGGCAAACTGCAGTCCAGGTCCAAGGTGGGGCTCACCACAGAGCGGAGGTGACTGAGGATCACCCTCTCCATGGTCTTCATGAGGTGGGAAGTCAAGCATTCATTCAGTATGAGCATGCATGGTCCTGTTTAGGTATTTGATTTTCAACAAAAAAGGTGAAAGTGACTATCTGACAAACTGTAGGCCAATGCTAGTTAACTTAAGACTGACATTTTATGTGTGAGAGACTTATTTAAAAGCACCATCTCACCTGTTGTAGTTCCAACTATATCAGCTCTTTCTTTATAAAAAATCTTTCAGATTGTTAAAATAAAGCTCAGATTAAGTCTAACAGAGCTTCTAACAGAGTAGTGGTTTCAGTTCACCCCCAGGGAATGTTGATGACGTCAGCTGCACAGTCTCAATAGTAAAACTGTTTGAGTACTCAGTTTCAAAATAGCACAGTTAGTGCAAAAATAAATAAATAAATATACAGATACTACTGACACTGTAGATTGGATACTTATGTGAGCAGTTGTTGATACTGGATAGTTCAACCCCCATCAAACCTATGCAATTTTGTTGTAAAACTTGCATACATGATGACCAATAAAGGACTTAACTTAATATTTTTCTGAAGTATGACCTCATAGAAGAAGGTCCCATTGGGGTTGGATTTTTGTATAATGTGGGAGTTTGCATGTTCTCCCTGTGTCTCGCGTCACCTAAAATAACCACAATAGACTCATCCTCCCCTCTCGGTATCTGTTTTGGTCAAGATCTTATTACTCCTGGATTGGTCCTTGGATTCTGCACTGTGGTTCAGTAATTGTCTCCGCTCCAGACAGTTTACCCAGCAGCACTAGTTTAAGGATGAGTGAAATGTAGAGGGAGAATTGACCTCCTATGGGGACAATAAAATGCCTCAATTGTGTACTATAAATGTAAAAAATGAAAGAAATGCAAAATAGTAACAGTATCTGTAATCTATTTGAAGACATTAAAAGTGCTGAGTTTCTGATTATGATCAAATTACACAATGGCTGTATGATAAAAACAAGACGAAAAAACAGTGTACAAAACTAGACTAGTTCATTTTAAATGGTTTGCGGTGGTCCAAAGTTATTCCTCGCTTACCTTTTGCATTCCGAGCATCCTAATCATTCACCACAAAGAGGCTATAACTCTCAGAGACCAGAATGAAGTTTTGCCGTGACGGTAAAGCTAACAACTAGTATGCACTTCCTTATTATCAGACAATTAAACACTTTATATTTGGATGTAGACAGCATGCAGTTGACTTATTTTGACCTCAAGAGCTGATTATACAGTATATCTGTACTGGGGCAAGACAAATTTAGCTCAAATACATGGGAAAAAATCGCTAGTTTTGACAATTTGAATGAAGTTATAATTTTTTTGGGTTGCTTCATTCAATTTCAGTAGATGCATCTTCACTCCTTATGGGCACAAAATATTAAGAACCAATCAGAAGCACATCTGTTTTACTTTGTGGTCATGTGTCTGAAAAAGGCCAGATGACCTTTTAACCACTCTCCCACTCATGTCCCCGCACAGCCATCTTGTTAAACCTCAGTAACAAGACAATATGCTAGCAACCATTTAGCTCTTCTAAAATGTCTGCCAGTTAGTGCCGAAATTAAAAACCTAAAACCTAGCATACTTAAACGATGTGTGGGGATTTCTCTTTTAGCTATTTCTATATTTTAACACCTGCTACAGTCCATGGCAAATTATTTTTGGTCTTATATGTTCCCGCTGGGTTCAGAGTCGATAGAGTATGCATAAAATGAATAGAGGTGGGTAAAGTACTTAAAATTGTACTCTAGTAAGTGGAACGTAGACCTGCGTGATTAATCGATTAAATCGATTAATTCGACTTTACAGTTCAGGATGATGTGTTTTTATGAAAATCGATTTTTTAGTTATTTTTTACACACGAGCGGAACTAATGCGCGTCCACGTTTTACACGGGTAAATTAGCGGGGCGTACCCAAACATTGTACGAGCTAGCGCGGCTAGCGAATGAGCTAAAGCCGGAGCTTGTACCAAACAAAGGTGTTTACATCTGTTATAAGGAACTGTTTCGCTTTTCTTGTGTCGGACTTAGAACAAACAAGTGCTCACTGTAAGGTCTGTTCAAAAGCTGTTGCAGCACAAAAAAAAAGTATCCTAGTGCCGAAAGCTGTTGCACGCAGCGGAGTGCAGGTCCGAACGGAATGAAAATAGCCACCGTCCAGTCCCTAAAACATTTTCGAACTGTTTGCAGTATGATAAGCACGGCCCACGATGGAAGGCAATCACACACGCTGTTGTATGTTTTACCAAAAACAAAGTATATTGTAAAAGACATGGTGCCCATATATACTGTGGAAAAGCCCGGATTCATTAACACGGTGAAAGTTTTGGACCCGAAGTATGTGCTACCAATATTTTTCTTGTGTTGCCACAGCTGTATACAGACTGCACAAGCTAACATACATGAACACAACACTACCCACTCCAGTACATCTTTCCCACAATCAGAGAATAATTTAGCTCCATAAAATGCTTCTTTATAAAAGAAAGATATTTATATAACTGTGTTATTATTGTAATATATATATATTGTTGTAATATAATTTTGAGTTGATAAGGGGCAGATATCATAAGCTTATGCTTCTTTCTGTTCCCTTTTCATTCATATTTAAGTTATAATTGTATAGATGCAATTGTGTTGCATGTTATTTTTGTTTTGTTTTAACGAATGAAATAAATAAATAAATAAATGAAAATTAAATTATATACAGTGGTACCTCACCTTACGAAATTAATTCGTTCCAGAAGTGGTTTCGTAACGTGAATTTTTCGTAAGTTGAGTAGCTATTTCAATGGAAAAGGCCTGATTCGTTCCAAGTTTTTTTTTTAATAGTGTAACATTTTTTTAATAGTGTAACACTGTGTCCTGCGTAGAGACTAGACCCAGGACTAAACGTGGAGTATACCAGTCTAGACCAAGGTTTAAACCTGGACTAAACCAGGACTGGACCAGGACTAAACCTGGACTAAACCAGGTGGATTAAAGCGCCGCGTGCGGGTCTATTTCCTGGTTTCGTTTCGAGTCACGTCTGAGGCGAGCAGCAGGAGGGGAGGGGATGTGCCTCGGGACCGCACGCAGTCTGAGCGCATGAACGAACGCAGGTAAGAGCCGCGGTGGTCTAATCCTGGTCTAGACCTGGTTCAGACCTGGTTTAGACCTGATTTAGACCTGGCACGGTTTGCGCCCCGCACCGGGTCATGCTGCACTATCACACACGTGTCCGCGCGCATACGCCGCCCTCCCCCTTCCCCCCACGCTTCACTATTAATACATTTTTTTGAAAATCTATGAAAGTTTGAGTGTTTAAACGAGAGACAAATGTGAGAAAAGTTTAAATCCAGTCTGAGAAAAGCGTATAATGTGTGTGGCTGAGCGTGCATTATTTGAATTTTTGAGGTTTCGTGTTTCGTAACTTGAATTCTTTCGTATCTAGAGACCAAAATTTAACGTGAAGGCGTTTCGTAACTTGAAATTTTTGTTTGTTGGGTCTTTCGTAAGGTGAGGTACCACTGTATTTTTTAAAAACAATAACAGCTTAATTGATGCTAGGTGTAATGTATTTGTTTTATAAAAGAACTTTGCATTGCTTTGAGCCATTTGTCTGTCATCTGTTATTTGTTTTTGAGTAGGGCAGAGAAAAATCGATTAAAATCGGAAATCGGATTTTTTTTTTTAAATCGGAGATTTTATTTTTAGGCCATATCGCCCAGCTCTAGTGGAACGTTTCTTCATAGTAGAAGTAGTGGTTCAAGAAAAGTAAAAAGTAAGTTGGGAAAACTACTACTCAAGTGAGAGTAACTTAAAGAGCAATTTTCAGGACGTAACATCTGATTTATAATTTGAAGTGAATGTAATGTGAAGGACAAAACAGTAAATAATGCATAAAATCTGGTATTTTTAAACGATAGATACAAAAATGAGAAAAACATGACATTATATATTGGAAGGAGTTGTCCAAAAAATACAAATGTCATTTAATATTGTCAACATAAAGCTTTTGTCACTTGTAGACTTATTCACAGTGGGAAGAGTCACTAAGACTTTTACTCAAATCGTTGGTGCAATGGTGGGCTAATTAACTTTGTTACCACACTTTTCGTCAGGTGATAAAGATAATCTGACCACAGCGTGCAATAATATGCAGACAGGATACAGTGCTTACAAGTGCAGGGAGAGTGTAAACTTAGTTTTGGGCTAACGCACTGCATAAAAAGTGAATGGGTGTCAAGAGGACAGGGAAGCTGTGTGCTACAGAGCAGAGATAAGGAAGTTGTTAAGCAGTAAGTCACCTTCACTTTTGGCAGACAACACATATTTATTATTCAATATGCTGTGTGTGGGCAATATAAAGGGAACATGATGGCAAAGTTGGTTGGGATATCTGCCTCATAGTGAAAAGGTTGCAGGTTTCCCCCATCAAACCTAAAAAACATGTACAGTGAACCCTTGTTTATCGCGGGGGTTAGGTTCCAGAAATAGCCCGCAATCAGTGAAATCCGCGAAGTAGGACAATTTTATATTTTACAATTATTCTACATGTTTTAAGGCTGAAAACGCTTCACCAGACACATTATACACCTTTCTGAGACTGGTATTAACATTTTCTCACATTTTTCTCTTGTTTAAACACTCAAACTTTTGTAGATTTTCATTAAAATATATTAATAGTGGGGGGGGGGGGGGGGGGGGCACGTGACACGCGGACACGTGCGCGCGGACATGTGTGTTTGTTTTGGTACCACATATCCATGCCATGTGCGAAAGTCGAGTGGAAAGCGACCTGGATATCATTTTGGGCAAGACTCAAGCCAATGCTAACAGTGCCAAACCGCTAACAGTCGCCTCTGAGCACCAGTCCTCACCACAAGACCAGGTAAGACCAACCTGCGCTCACAAGAGTTGGTTGCATTTCACCCCGGCTCCAAAATCAGACCGCTATCAATGCGTCGCCAATACTCCACAGCTCTCTAGGACGGGGTCGGGTTCGTCCTCTCGCCGTGACGGGGAAGAGCCACTGTCTCCTCTGTGCGCGCGAGTGTCCTCCGCCCGCTGCGGGCTCCCTCGAATGCGGCTCTCCCCGCTGCGGCTCCCCCGGCCCGTCCATGTTGATTCTTGGCTCTTCCATGGTCCGACTCGCACTCTCTTCCATGGCTCGTGCAAGTAAACAAAGGCCACACCTCCGGTCACCCAGGCGCTCTCGTGAAGGAAATCAGAGACTGTCCCTACCACCCTGCGTGACCATCCCTGGTCTAGACCTGGTTTAGTCCTGGTTTAGACCTGGTTTAGTCCTGATTTAGACCTGCTTTAGACCTGGTTTAGTCCTGGTCTAGTCTCTTAGCTAATCAGGGCGCAGGACAGAATGTTACACTGTAAAAAAAAAGTTACACTATAAAAAAAATTGGAAAAAAAAAAAAAAAAAAAATTGGAAAAAAAAATCCGCGAAACAGCGAGGCCGCGAACAGTGAACCGCGATACAGCGAGGGTTCACTGTACCAGGGACTACAGTGGAAATGAGTTCTGGCGCTACAGCCTGACACAATGCATCTCTCCTGTTAAGGTTAATGTAGATTGTGCACTGTCCCTAAATAAATAAAATAAGGTTTGATTTCCAGTCTGTAGGGTTTCTATGTGCTGTCAGTTTGTTGAATCCATGTCAGGGAACTGGTTTCTCCTCATCTACATGAGACACATATGGCTATCACTCCTTCTTGATGCTATGGCTAGAAAGATTTCCCCAGCAGTAGCAGAAGGATGGGTCAAATACAGGACATACTATATACAGCTCTGGGAAAAAAAAAAAAAAAAGAGACCACTGCATTTTTTTCTGAAATCAGCATCTCTACATGTATTACAACCATTCCATTCCAGCATCTGTGGAATTCCAACACACACACAAAGCTGAGCTACTTCAGTTCTTGCACCAGGAGTGGAATAAAGTCACCCAAGAACAATGTGAAAGACTTGTGGAGAGCATGCCAAGATGCATGAAAGCTGTGATTAAAAATAAGGGTTATTACACCAAATATTGATTTCTGAACTCTTCTTAAGTGTAAACATTAGTATTATGTTGTTTTAAAATGAATTTGATCTTGTTTCTTTGCATTGTTTGAGGTCTGAAAACATGTATCTTTTTGTTATTTTGACCATTTGTCATTTTCTGCAAATAAATGATCTAAACGATAATCTTTTTATTTGGAATTTGGGGGAAATGTTGTCAGTAGTTTATAGACTCAAACAAAAATGTTCCTTTTGCCCAAACACATAAGCAGTAAAGTCAGAAAAACTGATAATTTTGCAATGGTCTCTTATTTTTTTCCAGAGCTGAATGTATGTTATCTTACTTTAGCTTAACATTTTTTTTTTTTATCTTTTAATATTACAAGGTACACGATAATACACATTTCAGGCACATAATAGTACAGATTTCACCACCACAATAACAGTCACAAAGCACTTCTTTTTTCTCTCTTAAGAAAGATTTACCCCGTGGTACGGAAATGCACCACAAAGGTACATTTAGCTTAACATTATGGTGGCTAAGCTGCTTAAAACAAGGTTATCAATGTCTTTGCTACTAGTGATACTTTGCAGCTCACGTCATCAACATTCCCTGGGGTTGTGATGCTAACTGGAGGCACTCGCCAGCCTGATGTCACAGCAAAGTATCAATAAGTAATTCCTTTCATTCATTCATAGACAGCCTTAATATTAACCTCAAGATGCACACCACCTCATACCTATATTTATGATGTTACAGTTTCTCATATGCCAACAAAACGGTATCAATGATATCAGTTGGTTTTGCACAGTAGAATATTCAGTAATTTAGAATAGACTTGTGGCAGAGTGGTTAACAACAGCACGTCTCAGGCCCTATAATACAGTACAATCACACACATGATTCTACATTTACAGAGTATTCAACACATCAGCCTTAACTGTCTGGTTTCAAAAGCTATTCTTTAACATAACATTGCTTGCTTGTGATCTTATTCTGACAATTATAGATACACATTTGGATCATAGCAAAAACATGCAGTGAATCATATATTCCACTGACGTTCACTGAATATATGACCTTCCAGTCTGATGTCCAGAAAACTACTCCGCTAAACAAGATCCAGAGTACAGCCTTGCACGAAGAATTGAACAGTATTAAATTACAAGTGGATTTACTAACATCATACAGTAGTATATAGAGCAGTTGCATAAGGTGATAATGTTGATACAGTGTTGTTTGGTTTTGTGAGAACTGAAAAAATATCAGGAAGATGCAAGCTACATCTGAAAGAAAAACATTCTTTACTGAAGCAGACTCTTTGAATGTGCTCCTTTTATGTGGTAATATAAAGAAATGTGTTTGCTTTTGTATGTGGAGATAAGATGCTGAGATGATTTTTTTTGTACCGAGGGATAACATTAGATTAAAATAAAAAAATACAAAAAAATACAAAAGTAATACAATACAAAGTAATACAAAGTAATACAAAGTAATCCATCTAATATCTGTTGCATATTGCTGCTTGATTTGGGAGTTGCTAAACTGTATTTCATTGTTTTTTATCTGACAATGAAAATAAATAAATTGAATCTAAAAAAAAATCTTGTTAGCGATAGATAACTTTTACATCATAATGTGGAAGATGAAAGCCAAAAAGACACAATTTCCATGGAAACAAGAAAGATGAGTCAAAATTAAGAGTCAGGTTTGTGGAGATGCATTTTTCAGTAAACACAACCAAACTGAAACATTTTTTTTTCTCTTTTGGCTAAAAAGTTATATACTGTGGCTTTAACCAATTAGTTAAAAATCACGATAGAAATCTATGACATATCGTCTATAGGTTGAACTGTTTTCTTTCTATGTGCCTCATGTACTGTATAGAAAATAATGCCTCTGTACTACACCATTGTAATCTCCCCAGTTTTCCCCACTGACCCTATTTATAAACCCAGACGGTACACAGAATAAATGAACTGTTCAGAGCAGTCCACTGTAAACATAGGGCATAGTAATAAAAAGGGCACAGGTCAGTGGACTTAAGGCTTTTCAATGGAAGTTAGTTTGCTCTACATATTTTCTGAAATAAACAAACACAATAAAATAGTGCAAATAAAATTGTCCCTAGATGGATACTTCCAGTACTCGAGTTGAGGGGGGGGGGGGGGGAAATGACTTTAGCCAAGTCATTTTCCATGACTTAAATAGAAGTCATGGAAAATGACTTCTATTTAACACTGGAAATAGAATTACCATTCGACATTTAGGGGGCTTTGTGATAATCAGCCTATTACCTATGTGATAGTAGGTTACCGTGAGCGAGGCTGTTCAGTCGGGACGGCGCGCGCGGGACCCGCGTGTGCCGCGAGGAGTTTTATTCATAACCTCGCGCTCGCGCCAGATGAATGGAACAGCATCATGGCCAAGCGGAGTGGACAGCTGGACCTAAGGAACTTCTGTTTTAAGATAGCAAGGAACAACGATTCAGAAGGTAAGTCAAGAGTCATCAGTCATGCTTTTTATGAGCATACAAGCAATGTAAGCTAATTTAATTTGTGGACCGACATAGCGATAACAACACATAGCTAATAATGAATGCTAGTTTGGAGTCTATCTTACACTTTCTATCGAGCAAGACTGAAAGGCTGAAATGAAACCGGTTGATGCTAGGTAGTGAAGTATCTAAATGACGCGAACATTTGCGTTATTGAACGGAGGAATCCTTGACTAATGCTACTGCAGTAAGGAGATCTTGCATTGCCGCGGTCGTTAGCCGTGGACGTGGTCCCGAGGTCTCATACTCGAAGCCCCAGGTGAGACGCGCGGCCTCGCTACGGTGAGCAGGTACACCGTGTCCGCGCACACACTTCTCCGGGAGGTTAATGCGCATCGGGAAGTAGCCGCAGTTTTTCGCGTTTTTTTTTTTTTAAATCCCAATCCGTCACTGATCAAGGCTAATCTGTATTTGTCTGTCTGTAAATGTGCTATAGAAATAAAACTGACTTGACTTGACCACTGCTGTTTTCTACAGCTGACAGTCCGCAACAACATGTTGCAACTGGAGCTATCTACCTCTGTATATATTTGTCTGTATTGTCTTCATCTGCATAGACTTACTTTTGACTAGTCCATCTTTCTACAGTTATCTTATTTTTTCTTCTGTCTGGCTACCTCAAGTTAAAAAAAATCTCAGTTTACATTTATGTTTTATATTAATACATTTGGAAGTTGCCCCCCCCCCCCCCCCCCCCCCGCTGGAAAATATATATATACTCAAATAAATGAAAAAAAAAAAAAAAAAGGGTGCGTGTATATGTATATATATATATATATATATATATATATATATATATATATATATATATAATGTGTGTGTGTGTCACATAAAAAAAAGAAAAATTTCACCATCCCCCCTGGTTTCATTTTACAACTCGACTACTGGATACTTCCACTAGATAAATACACAAGAGCAGTCATATTGTCCATTGGCTCAGTACATTGGCTCTGTGCTGAAAGATTTGGATTTGTTTTTACAATATTTGGTTTGTTCAATTAGCACTGCCCTGTTAATTCTGTGTTATAATTATTTTTTTAGGACAGACACTTGGAGATTGTAACAGGATTCTGGCAATTTTGGCTTTTTCACATATAAAGTTACAGCTTATTGTAAAATGTTGTAATACAATGTAAAATTGACTATAGTGCTTTGCTACTCCGTCCATTTTATTCCTTTTATCCGTGGCCGGATCGCAGAGGCAACAGTCTAAGCAGGGACTCCCAGACTTCCTTCAACCCGGACACTTCCTCCTGCTCCTCCGAGGGGACCCCAAGGCGTTCCCAGGCCAGCCCAGAGACACAATCCTTCCAGCGTGTCCTGGGTCTTCCCTGGGACCTCCTCATGGTGGGACATGCCCAGAACACCTCCTGAGGGAGGCGTCCAGGAGGCATCCGGAACAGATGCTTGAACCACCTCAGCTGGCTCCTCTCGACATGGAGGAGCAGCGGCTCTACTTTGAGCTCCTCCCATGTGACTGAGCTCCTCACCCTATCTCTAACCACCACTCTGTGGAGGAAACTCATTTCGGCCGCTTGTATCCGCTTGTATTTGGTTTGCTGCTGTGCCAAAATTTGTATTATTATATTTATAAGTTATAGGCTACAAAAATAGTAGATTAGTCTAAAATGGCACATGATTTTTAGTTGGTGGTCTTGACAGCTGTTTTTGTCTCCTTAAAAAAAAAAAAATTCAGCCTTGTTGTCCTCATATACAAAAAAGGTCTGTTTTTTGCTTTCCCTGCAATGGCAAAAAGAGAAATTCAATTTGTCAACTGGACAAAAGTTTATTTGGTCGAATAAGTTTCGCAGATCATCCAAGCTGCTTCTTCAGTTCTGGTCAGATGCTGGTGGACACTGCCTATATCTGCCTGTTTGTGGATATCCTACCTAAATGGGCTTTCAATAAATCTAAGAGAGCCAAGAAACAAGACAACAGAGAATCAGAGCCCAGGAGAAAGGGTGCAACTATTCCTTACCTCGCTGGCGTTTCTGAAAAACTACAGCATGACAACAACCTGAAATCCCAGTCTATTTCAAACCCATAAACACTTTAAGACAGGAACTGGTCCACCCAAATGAAAAACACCGAGCCACAAACAAAGCAATGTGGTCTACTCCATTCAGTGTAGTGAAGACTGCAGTGAGCGCTACATTGGAGAAACAAAACAGCCACTTCACAAGAGGGGAGTTAAAGAGGCTATTTTTGTCAAGAAAGAGAATCCTTCCTTGAACAGAAATGGAGGTCTCAGACATCATTTGTGTCCCATTTATAACTCTATCCTCAAACCTAAACCAAAACAAACAAAAAACACCCATTATGGCCAGTGGCGGTTCTACATTGAATTACTCCCTGGGTGAGACCCCCTCCGATTATCTGTCAATATTGAAATCACAATTATTCAAACGATTTTTTCAAAATCCCCCCCCCCCCCCCCCCCCACACACACACACACACGCACACACACACACACTCACACACAAAGTGGGCTACTCTCCCCTTAAACATTTATTCTTCTTCTGTCTTATTCTACAGATTGCACAGGCACACACACAGACAAAAAGTTATCACACACAGCTATTCCTCACAAAGATTTCTCATCAGTATAATATAATATAATATAATATAATAAATATAACATAATATAACATATAATTAATATAATTAACACAATATAATATAATAGCGCTAAAATAGAATAGTGCTATGACAAACACATTTCATGACATGACTTACCAAAAACAAAGATGAGATACTGTCCAGCAAATCCGAAAGAGCTCCGAGATGAAGTGTTGTCCGGGTTAAGTAATTCACGTAGCCTTTATTGAAAATGCTGATCGCGTATCTCTACAAAGTCCCATAAGATAAGATATGCCTTTATTAGTCCCACAGTGGGGAAATTCCAGTAAAGTGTGTCTTTGTACGTTGTATTCATAGTAAATACCACGGAGGGTGAACGATCAATTTAAAAGTGATTAAATGTTGCGTTATACTAACTTCGTTTACTATTGTCTTCTGTAGTTTCCGTGTTCCCGATGCGAGCGTGTGCGTTCTTGGTAGGAGCTATCATTGGTCAATTCCTGGTAGCAACTAGTGCCGTGACATTGGTCAAATCTTGGTAGTGTGAGCTGGACTCGCGGCCGGTGTACTGTCAGATTGAGACGCTTTGTCAGTTACCGGCCGCAGAGAGGGAGGGGGTGAATCCTCTCTCTCTCTTCTCTTTCTTTCTCTCTTCCTTTCCTCGCGCCGCTGTAGGCGCCAGCAGGTCTCTGCGCTGCGCATTGGCCTGCGTGGAAGGGAATGTATTGCGCGGGCGCTTGCAGCCAGAGGGGGCGCCAATTTGCCAATTTCCTACACAGTGATATGATAGATAATTTTTTTTTTCAAGCGCTCGGCACGGCACCCCTCACAAAGTTGCGCCCTGGGCAATTGCCCCACTCGCCACCCCAAGAACCGCCTCTGATTATGGCCCTGAATGGTTATGCTAACAACACCCCCCACACTCCACTCCCACTGCATATTTAAGAGGCCTACCTAACTAACAGAAACTGTAAACAAATAGGTGTGGCAGTCTCAGAGTAATTTCAATGTAGTTAGCTTCTCCCTGCAGACAATTATAAGCAGTGTCCACCAGCGTCTGACCAGAACTGTAGAAGCAGCTTGGATGAGTTGCGAAACGTATTTGACCAAATAAACTTTTGTCCTGTTGACAAATTGAATTTCTCCTTTTGCCATGGATTCCACCTGGACGACTGTGGGATCCTACACTTTCACTGGAATGTTCCACAGTATAGCATTAAACATATTTAACTCCATGGAGATTCCAAACTATAATTCAGATGTCTGGAGATGTAAAGATTCATGTTTTAGCAATAAAAACACCTGTAATTGAATAGATACTACTACTATACTTAAATTCCATACTGTGGAACATTTCAGGCAAAGTAATAACATCTCCATGGAGACAAAACCAGAGGTTACATAATGCATCTTTAATACACAAGTTGTTTCTAAATCTGCACACAGTAGCTGATGTTCTGCCAGTGACTTAGCTTTATACAGTATTATTATATCTTACCTTAGTGTTCTAAAGATTTACATCAAGCCCCTTTTCCCTAACTTAACCATTACAGATTTCACCTTCAATGACCTTTAATAGACAAGGAACTTAGGCAACAACTGATAGAAAGTATAATTAAGTGTTTATAAAGAAAAGTTGTGGAAAAAAATGTGAGTTACATGTCGATAGAAAGGCATCCTGGTAGAGGTCTTGGTGGAGGTGTACAGCCAGACTCTCTTGATTTTTTCATAGTTTATTTATAGTAATAGCAGCAACATTATTGATCTCACACTGGAGAAATTCTTCTTAACCCATCCTGTTATTAGGAGCAGTGGGCAGCACATTACTGCGCCCGGGGACCATCTCCATGTTCTTCTGGCTTTGGCTTGGTCAGGACCTAAGCTGGAGGATTTTACCTATGGTGCATGTTTTGGGTTGATGGGGGAAACCGGAGTGCCTGGAGGAAACCCACCCAGACACGGAGAGAACATGCAAACACACAGAAAGGCTCGGGCGACCCGGGGATCGAACCCAGACCATGCATGCAAACTCCACACAGAACACACACAGAAAGGCCTGACCCGGGGATCGAACCCGGAACCTTCTTGCTGGCATGAGCGCTAGCCACTCAGCCACCGTGCCGCCCAAATATAGTATATAGACCCAATATATAGACCCAAACCAATAAACCAATAATAAACCAAACCAATAACCAATAAACCCAAACCAATAATATAGACCCAAACCAAAAGTATTTTACAAACAACAGCAATTGTAGCCTCCCCCTGGTTTAACTCTGCAGACACTGGCCTTGGTCTGTCTGTTTGCCTTAGCTAGTATCAGGGGAGGCATTAATGGTTAACATGGTGAAGGTCATGTGACAGGTTTACGTAGGGTTGTGTCCGAATGCTCTGGGTCTCTGCACTCTAGTTCAGACTAGCCTCCCATAGATCCAACTCAAAGCCATGTAGAGCTGAACCATTTGGAGAAAATATTACATTTTTTGACAAGCATCGTGTTTAGAGTTTAGGTTTTTTAATATTAGGATCCTGTTCATAATCAAATTCCAAATATGTTTGTATAAATCTAAAAGGTACAATATGCAACATCACCTGCATGATTCCATGCAAATAGATAGTTAAAACATACTTTGGAATATTCTGAATTGGAGATAAATACGTTTTATGTCATATTGTGGAAAATTATAGCCAAAAGAACATTTCTCTCCTTCAGGTCAAATATGAGTCAGGTTTGTGGAGATGTTCACAGTTTTTGTCCAAAAAAGCACAATCAAAATGAAAAAAAGCTTTTATTTTAGTAAATTAGCCAAATCTGGCTAAAAAGTACACACTGTGACTTTAACGATAGTTTTAGCAGTTTTTATGTCTTATAAGACAGGCTCTTTTGGTGTTTATAGACAAAATTATGTTCCCTCGAAAATTGCAGCCTTTGTGATTTGCTAATTGCGTGTATTCAAAGTGCGATTGTGATTAATCTTGCAGTCTTACTCTGCCAGCCCTCCAGTAGAGTAAAGTAGTGACTTTGCCCCTGGCTCTGCTCCCCTCTCCTCTGTCCTCAGTCTCACCAGGCCCATTAGCTTTGACATGACACTTATGATTTTTATGTGAACACGGACCCAAAAATGTGAAAATATGAAACGATTTACTGTTCTGTTAGATCAGAGGCTGACACTTTTCCACTTAGATGAATAGATAAAAGGAGCAGCCTAAAAATAGACAAAACAAGCTATTGATTGAGTAAAATGAAATTTGGAGTGCAATCAAAATGACACTTTTTCCATCAGAAAACAGTTCATATTTACTGTATGTAAAAGTGTAATCAAATTTCATTTGTTCAGTTTCATTTTACATTCCTCAAAATGTACAAAAAAAAAATCACAATGAAACCTTGTAACTGTTGGTGAACTACATGTTTTCCTGAGATCCTGAGTATTCCACCATTTACCATTGTTCTCTACCCACTCACACTCACTGCAAACATTCTGGCAAAAGCTATTTCAAAAGCATGTAAAAAGTCTTAGAATATAGAGTATTAAAACACTGTTTTATTTGTAAATAATATTAAATATATTTTAAATAATAATAATAAATATAGCTGCAAGCAGCAATGTGGGGCCAAGCACCGAAGGTGCATGTAGGCCTCAGCATGTAGGCCGCATGCAGGGTCTGACAGGGTCTAACAGAGTCTGACAGGGTCTAACAGAGTCTGACAGGGTCTGACAGGGTCTAACAGAGTCTGACAGGGTCTAACAAGGTCTAACAGGGTTTAACAGGGTCTAACAAGGTTTAACAGATCAAAGACACATCAAAGACAGATCAAAGGTACATTTCTGCGTTGCCTAGCAACGCAGAAAATTCCTGAAAATTCCTGCAACTTTGACCTGCTGGTGGCACTAGACGGTTGGGGGTGGGGGCCTATAAATTGCTGTGGGTAATGAGGAGACTGGCTGGAATGTGCATGCAAAATTTCACAACTTTTTACCAGACGGTTCTAGGGGTTGCCATAGACTCCCATGGTCAGAGGAATAATGTATAATAATAAGAATAAGAATCAGTAGAAACACTTTTTTTTTTTTTTTTTTTTATCTTTTAATATTACAAGGTATACAATAATACACATTTCAGGTACATAATAGTACATATTTCATCACCACAATAACATTCACAAAGCACTCAGAAGACACATCGGGGGATGCGGGTATGGGAATAAACATCACTGGGCACAAGGGCTAAGAGAAACAGGGGGAATGAAGAGGACCAAAGGGATGAAGAAAGGGGCCTGGGGGAGAGCAAAGGTGATGCAGTGCAAACACATTTTCGTGTTTCCTCTGCCATCGGATCGCCAGTCTCTTTATCCGGGCTGTCGCCCGGTCCCACCAGTCTATCAGAGAATCATACACTCCAATGTCAGTATCGAAACAGTCGCATAGCACCTTCGGTGCTTGTCCCAAATAATACTTTACTCTAATACTTGTACAATGTAATGCTTGATCTTCTGTAGCAGCCCTAGGGCAAACTTGACAGAACCAAGGCGGTTAAAAAAATTTACATTTTGGAAATGTTATAACAATCCAAACTGCTTCTCTTTTAAGTTTGAGAGAGCTTCTAACTCAGAGTTAGAATTTTTAGCAGTCAATGTCTTGGCTTTGAGCTAACAAAGGACAATTAAGAAATCAATTAAATTGTTTCTGTTGAATGAAAAGTCATTACATCTGGTGCCTTTGTTTTCAAAATCTGTCTGACCCCTTTTTACTCTAAAAGTACATTATAAATTGATACTTTAAGTAGTTTTCATTTTACTTGAGTATTTTTTACTCCTATAGGCCTATCTCTACTTTTACTTACGTAAAACAAAATTGAGTACTTCCAAGACTTCACTCACACTACACATTCATATGTCGGAAAATGGGTAGAGGTCCTTATCCAAGGACACAATGGCAGTATCAGGCAGTATTGGGTTGGAATTGCTAACTTTTTCTTTATCCATGTGCAGTGTAAAACTTTCTTAACTTCTTACCAATAAGTTTGCTGTTCCCACAATGTGCCTGCAGGGACTCTCACACAGTTGTATTCTCAACTTATTTAATTAACATGGTATCACCCATACTTGAATGCTGTTTATTTAGGTAGACACGTTCCTGAGTTAATCACCACATATAACTCACATATGCCTCAAGGTCACAATAGCACATGCAAGTCAATAGCAGTTGTTAGTCATTTCATTAAAAGCAATTAGTTTTAGCCTACAACGCTAGTGTTTACAGAATCTCTCCATCTGATGCATGAGAACTTCTGTGTGTCTACTTGTGTGTTTGTACATTTGTAATCACTAGCCAATTAGTCATGTTGTATTTGTTATACTAGTATTACTCTTTTTATGCTTTTAATGACAGTTATATATGGCAATAGGTGAGTTGCTCACTTGTGGTGCACATAAGCAAAGCATTTTCAACATTCACTTTTAAAAGGTGGAGATGCTGTTTGGGAGATGCAGCTCACCAGATTTTTTTTCTTTCTTGAAATCTTTAGTGTCCAATTTTCCTAAATTTATATACTTTACAAAAAGCACTGATGGAGAAGATATATAGCTTGGCAAAATGATGCTCAGTGCAGCTCTATGGTAAACACAAAGAAAACTTTGCCCCCACCCTCTCCTCACTGGTCAGTCTCTATTATGAGTGAGTGATTTAAGGTTTTTATGAGTGGGATTTAACAAATCACAGTGAAGTGTGAAGCTCCAGATTAAATATTTGAACGAGGATTTGCACACATTGCACATTTTAAAAGCACTATATTACACAAAATTGACTTTTGTGAGCTTTAAATCATGTTGAGCTTTAAATCAATGTTGTTACCTCCTCAAAAACATACCTGAGTTGTGTTTTCTTTCATTCACACATTGGGTAATCCTTTATTATTAGTCTGTCTACATCTCCTAAGCTCAAAATGCTCTGTTCGTCCTGTCATGTAGTGGTAGTTTTCAAGTTACAGCTCCTTTTACCTTTTGTTCATTAGAGATTGTCGATTCCAGGTCTGAAATCATCCAAATGATGGATTTGTATGGAGTTTAAATACAAAATGGAGTGTTTTTGTGTGTTAAACATGTGTTTAAACATGTTTTTAAACATGTTTTTTTTGTTTGTTTGTTTGTTTGTTTTTTGATGAGGAAACAACATTACAACATAATTTGGGTCCTTTAAGTCTGGCTGCAGCGCTCATTCAAAATTGTCCCATGGGAAACAAGTACAACAGAATGACTCACAGGAAGCTAACGGACAACCTTGAAACAGAAATGAGGGAATAACATCATCAGACTGGTATTGTAACATCAACAGATTTGATTTGCCAGGAATAAGAGACGCCAGGCATTAAGGGGTTAAAGAAAATACAAGGTTACATGGATCATCAAAACAATACTTTTTAAATCATGATATATTTTCACCTCTAATCTGTTTGTGATAAAGATGGGATAAAACCTTCTATTTTACATGACAAAAATACAGTATTTTTGCTTTACACCAAAATCCAAAATGGCAGCCCTCATGACATGGCAACAATGAGCGGCTGGTTCGTCTCATTAGCGCTGTGTGACAAGGCCTGTCTGACTGATCTTTAATGTTTTCTTTTCCTCCTTCAACACAAAAGCACACTTTCTCTTCTTTTCCACCGTTATTTTTGAAGACGGAATGCCAAATATAAAACGTAGATTCAACAACAATGACTCCGCTAACAAGGCTGATTGCGCTCTTTTCATATTATTGCTTTCCAACACCCCCTGCAGGTTTAATGTGGCACTACACACACACACACACACACACACACACACAATAGCTCTCTAATTCGGTGGCCATGTTGAGCCAAGGACGATGCGACTGATGGTTCCCGCTGTGCCAGTCAAGTTCTCCTGAAACTATCTCAGAGTTAGCGCTTTCCCTTTAGCTTACCCTCTAATAGGCTGTACACTGTGTAGTCATATCGCCGCCCTCCTGCTGGGAGCGTGGAACAGCAGACGGAGGAGTGGAGGTGATATAAATGTCGATTGGCGTGCTCTCTCGCCCTTTAAAAGTGAGTGAGTAAGCAGTGGTATTTGCACAGACCCAGTACTTTGTTCAGCAGGGTATAGATGCGAGAGATACAGGGCTATGCTGAAATGTGTATGTGATATGCATGTGATTTTCAAAGTAATTGAAAAGTTGGTTATCAGGGCAATATTTTGAAATTGACACATAAGGAGCTAGAATTTATACTAACCCAAGAGGAGGAGTTTAGCCTAAAAACTTGTTTACCAATCTAGCCTCTAAAGAAACTTCCAGATTTACAGTGGCTTCTGGATAGCTCAAATGTCTCAATTTCAAAGCATGGATTTTTTTTGTCTTGTCCATGAATATAGCTCAAGATCTGAAGAAGGTTCATTGCATTGCTTTACAGGACAGCAAATGTTCCTTAAAGCCACAGTCAGGCTTGGGGAGTAACGGATTACATGGAACGGCAAAAACGGGCATCCCTTCTTCCATCCCTTATGGCATTTTATTAATCAGGCATGAAAATCCCTAAACTTTTGGCGAATTTCGGCGTTTTTAAGTCAAAATGGCCAGTGCGCTCCAACTTCCAATCATGTTGCAGCATAATTACGCACCGATATGCGCTCCCGCCAATCATGACGATTGCCGCTGTTGTGTTTGCGCCTGTTTCAACCCTGGCCACAGTATGCACCTTCATAGACTAAAATAAAAGCATATTTGTTTGTTTTTTTCCATTTTTGTTACTGTTTATTGCACTGTGCAACTGCATACCACAAACTCTTATTTGGTCTGACAGAGAGTCTGCTCTTGCTTGTTTCCATGAAAATGCTGTTCCTTTGGCTATAATATTCCATAGTAGCGGATAAAACTCACTTATCTCCATGGAGAATGTTCCGTAATGTGGTTTTAATCTTGTATATCCATGAAATCATGCCTGTGACGTGTCAAATCCAGAGTGTAACATTCTTTACTGTTAAAAAACATACCGCATGTTTAACCAAACTTTTGATGAGTAAATTAAAGCATATACTTTTTTGTTATAATATTACTGAAATGATTGAGTCCTTTATCAAAATATTGCAATAGAATCAATATGGCAGCACTGAACAGTCACATATCCCAGTACTTTTAACACAGTGCAGCCCTAAAATATAAATACATTTATCCACACTTAAAAACATCAACTTAAAAACGGACACAATTTTCCACCTTATTTGCTCATTGCCAGTATTGGTGGAGGGCTTATTTTTCTAGGTTTGACTGTGCCTGGTAGGTTTTTCGTTTTTTGCACGTTGGTGTTTTTTTCAAATGAGATTACACTAACCTTAGGCTTGTCAAGGCAAAACTTGGCGAGGATTCTCAGGACCGTGTCAAAGCACAATCTTATAGAGGGCCCCGGATAATACGATTTTTACTGCACTATCCGCACTATTCTTATTCATCTGTGTCATATGTGCAGTGGGCAGCCAGTATTACTGCACAAACCATTATAAAGAGACATTTCATAACAGAGCTTTCAGAATGAGTTAGGAGCAGAACCTTGGTGGCAAATAAATACACATTAAAATTGCAGTGTTTATGTATTAGTCATATTTAAAGCTGTTTGTCAAAAGTTGCATCAGGCTTGGCAGTATTAAAATGTTTATTAAAACTTGGAGTGGAAGAGGTTTATTCTAGCCTTCTGAACTTTAATGAGGCTATATTCTGAGAAAACTGACTTCTTCAGATTTTAATCATGTAGTTTTCGCAACCAGAGTAGTTGTCAAAAACGATTTAACGATTTAAAAACACTTTTACATGTTCGTAATGATGATACATGTGTGGATTCAACCCCATAAGAAGAATTTTATATTATTTATTTGAATTGAATCACCACAGCACTGATTTTTTTTTTAATTATTATTATTTTTGTGAAGCAGTGGAACAGACTTATACTGTATATTCTCTGATTTGGAAATTAACTCCTGTATTCTTGGCTATTCTATACTACTAATATACATTTGAACGGTGCGATACCCACCAATGCATTATTATCATTATTATTATTGCATTAAGGCAGCTGTACCTCAGTGGTTAGAGCCTTCGATCAACGTAGAGGTCAGTAGTTCGATTTTGGTTCCAGCCCGTGTTGTTGTGTCCTTGGGCATGCTATTTCACCCTCTTGATGTGTGGGCAAGTGATTGGTGGTGGTTGGAGGGGCCGATGGTACAGATTGGCAGCCTGGGTGCCATTAGTCCAACCCAGAGGGGTGGAATGACAGAATTATGGTATATAAGAAATAGGGATGTCAACAATTAATCGATTAACGATTAATTGTCGATTAAGACTTGGTCGAACAAAATGCATTAATTGTAATTAATCGCTAATCACGGACATGCGCACCCGCGTGGTCACGAAACAAGGCAACCGCGCACCGCGCTGCGCCAAGCTCGACTCACAGCCGGCCGCAGGCGCCAACGGCACTGCTCAGCAGCCCCGGTGTAAGCACGAGGCGAGATCGAACCGCGGCGCCTGGAATGCGTAGTCTCAACCCGAGCCACAAACCAGCCGCACGAAACCAGCAGCGGCACGTGGTGGTTTAATCCTGGTCTAGTCCAGGTCTAGACATGGTCGAGTCCTGGTTTAGTCCAGGTCCAGTCCAGGTTTAGACCTGGTCTAGACCTGGTTTAGTCCACGTTTAGTCCTGGTCTAGTCTCTTAGCCAATCAGGACAGAACACAATGTTACATTATAAAAAAATGTTACACTATTAAAAAAAAATTGAAAAAAAAAAATCTGCGAACCGCGATAGAGCGAGGGATTACTGTATTTTGTTATTCCGCATCAATACATTTGTCTGCTTTTTACTAAAGAATAATTAATTGAGGAATATACAATATAATAATACTATGATATATTTATGACTCAGTGTTATGTATACTATAGCTTATATTCTTAAAGATCCTATTGAAACACTAAAATTCAGGTGAAAAACGCCGCTTATCAGTTAATCGTTAATCGATCGATAAGGTCAATCAACTATCAATTAATGAATTAATCGATAATTTGCATCCCTAATAAGAAATCTTTCATTGTCCAAAAAGTGTTATATAAATCAAATGCTTATGATCTCTAATCATATTTAAGGCATATTTCTCCTGAGGGCTCAAAATGCTAATCTGGTCATGTCCATAGTATTGGGAAGTAACTGAATACATGTAATGAAATTATGTATTCTGAAGACTAATTTTGAGTTACCATATTAAGGTATGTGTGTAGAGTCCCTCAGTCGTCCAGGTAGAATCTATGGCAAAAGGAGAAGTTCAATTTGACAAATAGGTGTGATAGTTTCATAGCAATTTCATTGTAGTTAGCTCCTCCCTGCAACCAGTTATAAGCAGTGTCTACCAGCACTCTAGCCAGAACTGAAGAAGCAGCTTGGATGAGCTGCAAAACGTATTCAACCAAATAAACTTTTGTCCAGTAGACAAATTGAACTTCTCCTTTTGACATATTACATTATAGTTACTATTTCATTTGGTGGTATTCAAAATACAGTTAAATTAAAATTAATATATAACAGCACACATCCAGGGGTTGGCGGTTCGAATCTTGACGCTCTTGATGGGTTGACCGCGTGTGATCCCAGCTCCCACAGATGAGTGCTGCCGTTGTGTCCTTGGGCAAAACACTTAACCCACCTCGCCTCCAGGGTCTGCGGACACTGGTAGCCCCCATGGCAGAAGATACATCAAGGCCTGTTGTGACGTGAGCCATCCTCCTGTGAACCCACCACCTGCGGGAGGATTCATGGGGGCTGGTGCATTGTGTTCTGGGCATCAGATCTGCTTGGACTGCTGCCCCCGCGACCCAGAAAATGGAAAAGCGGAAGAAGATGAATGAATGAATGAATGAATATAACAGCACACCATCATGTAATTTTTGCTTTGAACTGCATTAGTATTAGTGAGAAAATAATAAGACAACTTTTGTGCATGACTGATTTTTCATCTCTAATTAAACATAAATTAATGCATAATAATAAAAATTATGTCATGTTTTTTACACTCTAATGTATTGCAACTCAATGTGAAAGTGTCCCTCGTATTCAGAATACAGTACTCTGATTGGGCCATGTACTAGAATACATCAAAAAATACATTTTAATGTAGATATTCAGTATTCTGTAACTAAATACATTTTCAAAGTAGTCTTCTGTCACTGTTTATGTCCTCCTCCATTTGAAAAGTCTGACAGACCACCGTCACCAGGCTCAGTCTTATTTTAGTGCACACAGCTAACCTATGGGCACTATGTTTCACCTATTTAACCATTTCCCTTGTTTGATAGTGTTTGAGACTATTATCATGGATGGTTAGCACTCTTCCCTCACAGCAAGATGAACCCTGGTTTGATATATGAACTCATGGAGGTTTGAAGGTCTGAAGCGCAGCCCATGCTTTAGAATAGGTGATAGAAAACGCTCCAGCCTAGCATTGACTGAAGAGCTGCACAGGAGGGAAGAGCGCGGTTCCCTGTTCTATGTCAGTACTGATCACTGTAATGGGAAGGCGGATATGGGTTTGGAAGACATGCAGACCAGAATATAGACTTCACAGGTCAACTCTGAGGAAAAGTAATTATATGAACTGCAGTGTCTAACTAAAAGAGAAATACATTTGTGATATTGTTATTATTGCAGTGTGATATAGCCAGTGTTTTTCAAATATAAGATTAATATTCTCCAGTTAGGTTTATTAGAGGTCTTATTTAATAGAGAATTGACTCTTGTGAGCTTTTAGTCATGTTATACTGCTCTTACCTCACTAAACACATTTCTGGAGTTGTGTTTAGTGGGGCGAGGAACATATGTTTGAGTGATGCTGCATTATCAGGCTGCCATCTCATCAAAATGCTGTGTTCCACCTTATGATGTGATGAAACTGTAGTTCTCATCTTAATAGCTACCTTTTACCTTTTGTTCAGATTGGCTGTAGAGACTGGGAATTCCAAATATTAAATTATCCAAATTATTTTAGTGTGTGGAGTTTAAAAACACACTGGTGCACCTTCTGTGTTACAACATGACATCACAAGGTGGAACAGAGAGAAGAACTCAGCCTAAATATGCAGGATTTCAGTGTTAAACATTTTGTGAATATGATGTGTCTGGTCAGCTGATTTAAACAGATTTTACCGCTGTCTTCCTACTTGGAGCAGTTGGTGCTACTGTCCGACTTAAAGAGCCATTAAACACCCTTCTGAAACTTTATTCCACCCCTAAGCAAAATCTGAAAAATCCTCCAGAGTGGGCGGTGCCCAGCGGGTTGGGGGAGCGGGTGTGGTGTGGGCTCTGGAATGATAATTGACAGCCGACCGACAGCCACAACAATCCAACATGGCGCGGACCGGTGTGCTCCAGACTTTGAAACAGAGCGGACATTTGTGCTCAGATCACGCCGTTTCCCTGTTCTCCAGACACGGCGGGATATCGCGGTGCCCAGCGGTGCCAGGTAGGGGCGTACCGCCCGTAGACCGCCCAGTGCTCGTTACGTAATAACCTGCATCTGACTTACCGGTGGCCATTAGTCCAACCCGAAAATTCAGATGTAGTGGCTGTAGTTGATCCTAAAGAGCCTGTTGCAGACACGGCTTTTAACCCAAAAGTCAGATTTGTAACAAATATGCACTAAAATGGCAAAATAAGGCCAGGGATAGGTATACACTTCTATTTTAGACCAATTTACACATCTAATCAGTAGAAAAAAGTCATTTTGGTGTTTAGTGGCCCTTTAAGAACTGTATCCCAGATATGAGAGAGCACCTCCCCTCGCCCCTATTACAGTCTGCTGGGCATGTTTCCAGATCTTACAGGGATAGTTCGGGTTTTTTGATGTGAATCTGTATGGCATCCCCATAAGCAGTGTTGTGCATTAACACTGATTTATTGCTGACAGTGTCCTGTGAGTTCTGCCCCGGTTCTGGTGCTGACGAAATTAGGTCTGGCAAGTTAGACAAGACAGTTAATAAAGCTTGTTTTTCTTCTCAAAACCATATTTGTCCAAAAAGTGATATATTTGCGTCACAAAACCGTTGCCCACGAAAAAGTCAGAACTCACAATCACTTGGTGTGATTTTCTCTCGAGTTGTATCACTGCACGCCTATTATTATTCGCCTGTTCACTTGTAAGTAGCGATCTTTACAAGTGAACAGGCTAATAATAATAAGAGGCGCGCAGTGATAGAAATCGAGAGAAAATAGCACCAAGCGATTATGACTTCTGACTTTTTCGTGGGCAACTCTTTTATGACGCAAATGTATCACTTTTTGGACAAATATTGTTTTGAGAAGAAAAACAAGCTAACTTGCCGAACCTAATTTCATCAGCACCAGAACCGGGGCAGAACTCGGCTCACAGGACACTGTCAGCGATAAGTCAGTGTTGATGACACTGCTGAAGGGGATGCCATACAGATTCACATCAAAAAACCCGAACTATCCCTTTAATGGCCTCCTTGATCCAACAGTGGTACTTGATGCATTTGTTTACCTATCCCAATCCATAATCCATTTGCTTGATGACGACACCTCAAGATGGAGAGATAATGCATTTATAAATTGAATGGCTAGATTTGATTGGATAACACGGAACTGTAACTTCTGTGATTGGATAAGAATGGCGGACAGAATACAGCAAGTAGGAATAGTATGGAAAGCACAGTCCTTTACCGCTGTAATTACTTTTTTAATTCATGGATTCATTCTGACACTAAAAAGCATACTGAGAATCTACCATCTAAAACTGATCTTATAAATTGCAAATGGAAAAAAAAAGACTCTAACCATATAGCCACGGCATAAACCAAATTGTGGAGCCGATTGAATGATGTTTTTTTTTACCCATTACTGTGTGCATCTGCGTCGTTGTGAGTTCGCGCTTTGAAGTGGTGCCCCCATCCACACTGTTCTAATGTGTGATGTCTTCTCTCCCTCTGCTCAGGGCTACACTCTGCTCACGATTCAGCTTTTGGCCAAAAACAAAGCACAAACTCATTACTGTCTGCCTGCCTGAGCTTGGCCTTCCACTTACACTGCTCTGCTAAAAATAGACTCTGTGGTTAGTGACATGGTATTTGGATGTGTAGTGAGAAAGTAACATCTATTAGAATTTGTGAATGTGGTAAAGGTAAGTCCTTGGTTTGATTGTGTTGAGTTGATGTATGTTATAATGTTGTTTCCTCATCAAAAGCATACCTGGAGTATTTTGTTTTATTCACATATTTATTAACACACAAATCCTGCATATTTAGGATGAGTTCTCACATAAAACACATACTTCCACCTTATGATATCCTATGGTGATTTTTAAACTCCATACACCTTTGCTTACAACTTTTACATAATTTCAGTCCTAGAATTGCCCATTTTTATTGAACAAAAACTAAAAGGTAGCTGTTAAGTTGAAAACTACAGCTTCATGACATCACAAGGTGGAACAGAGCATTCTGAGCTTTAGAGATGTGGACAGACTAATAATAAATATTCAGACATGTGGGAATGAAACAAAACACAACTCCAGGTATGTTTTTAAGCCGATTCTAACATGGCTTAAAGCTACACTATGTAATTTTTCTGGAGGAATGTCTGCTGCCTGCTTGTCCCCATGGCGATGATGTTGCTTTGCCTGGAATGTTCCCCATTATGATTAGATCAAATATATCTTGTATTTTTGTGTTTTGGTCCTCAAGTAAAATATCCAATCAATGAAATGAATGAGCTTCTTACTTGGGTTGCCAGATTCTACGAACAAAATCAGCTATGATATGATATATTACTAGGGCTGTCAGTTGGCGGCACGGTGGCTGAGTGGGTAGGTAGCAATCATGCTTCACAGCAAGAAGGTTCCGGGTTCGATCTCCGGGTCGCCCAGGCCTTTCTGTGTGTGTTCTGTGTGGAGTTTGCATGCATGGTCTGGGTTCGATCCCCGGGTCGCCCGAGCCTTTCTGTGCGGAGTTTGCATGTTCTCCCCGTGTCTGGGTGGGTTTCCTCCGGGCACGGTTTCCCCCATCAACCCAAAACATGCTCCATAGGTAAAATCCTCCAGCTTAGGTCCTGACCAAGCCGAAACAAGATCATGGAGATGGTCCCCGGGCGCAGTAATGTGCTGCCCACTGCTCCTAATAATAGAGAAGAATTTCTCCAGTGTGAGATCAATAAAGTTGCTTCTTCTTCTTAACGTGTTAATTAGATTAATTACTTACACTGCAAATTAACACGTTATAAAAATTAACACAATTAATTAGGAGCGGCAATTCAATGTGCGCGCATTTTAAATTTGGTGTGCGGCGAGTAAATCGCTGCCAGGGCCTTTGAACAAGTTTATTTATAAAAATATGACGGAGCGGTGTCCCCGGGGAGAGCATGTGAAGACGCGTGCGCCCGTTTCCTTATTTGTTGCGCTCCGTGCGCCAAACCCTTTTCATTATCAACCATAAACTAACTCCCATAACCTCTCCAGCGTGTTCTGCCACGACTAAGGGTGCCCATCCAAATCACGCTAAACTCGATGATTTACTTACCCGCGCGCTGCCGCCTTCTCCCTCCTCCCGCGGTGCGCTCTGGCAAACCTGGTTTGCGGTTTTGCGGGTTCCTGGGGTCATGTGAGCCATGCAATTATTTGTATTCTCTGTATATTTGAAGCTTTGTATATTATTTATTGACGTTGCATGAAAGCTACTGTACGTGCTCACCTTTTGGCACTAGAAATATTCGCCATTTAATAGTGGAATGGTGTAAATAAGCTTGTGGGAGGGGCGAATATAGGTGCGCTCTGCAGGTCTGCCAACAGTCTTGTTTTGGTTACAGTGGAGGTAACGTGCAGAGAGAAAGAGAGTGAGCGAAAGACTGAAAGACCGTCTGCAGTCAGTTTGACACCTTTTTTGCACTGTGGGAGAGCACAATAAACCACCTAAAAAAATGTATTAAAATGCGATTAATTAGACTAATTAATTACAAATTCTGTAATTAATTAGATTAATTTTTTTTAATCGCCTGACAGCACTAGATATTACATATTACAAATTGTGACTTTTGGCTTTAAGATTTTAACATATTAAATGACAACAAAATAGAATTGTAATATGCCTCTAAAACCTCTTTACTATTAATGGAGAAAGACTGAAAATTTTCTTGGACTTGTCAGTAATAAGATAAGATAAGATAAGACTTTATTGATCTCACGCAGGATAAATTTACTTGTCACAGTAGCTCCAGGTAGGGACAGTTTGAACAAGAAAGAAAAGTGCATGCAGGCAAGAATGGCATAAAAATAAGTAATAATAATAATAAAATAAGTAATAATCAAATAAGTAATAATAATAAAACAGTAACAAGGAGAGTATTGAAAAACGATATTGCATGTTGGAAAAACGATATTACAAGTTAGGACCATACAGTGGAGTTATACAAGTAATAATAAGAAACAGTAACTAGGAGAGTATTGAAGAACGATATTGCACGTCTGGACTATACAGTGGAGTCGTACAGTCTGATGGTGGTGGGGATGAAGGATCTGCGGTAGCGCTCCTTCTTGCACTGGGGGTGCCTCAGTCGGCTGCTGAAGGAGCTGCTCAGCTCCTCTACAGTCCGGTGCAGAGGGTGAGAGGTGTCGTCCATGATAGACGTGAATTTGGCCAGCACCCTCCTCTCAGCCACCTCCTCCACAGAGTCCAGAGGACAGCCCAGGACAGAGCTGGCCCTCCTGACCAGCTTGTTGAGTCTTTTTCTGTTCCATTCTGTGCTGCTCGGGGTCCAGCAGACGACAGCATAGAGGAGAGCAGAGGCCACCACAGAGTCATAAAAAGTCTTGAGCAGAGGCCTGCACACTCCAAAGGACCTCAGTCTCCTCAGGAGGAGGAGGCGACTTTGGCGTCGGTGTTGTGGGACCAGTCCAGTTTATTGTTGAGGTGAACACCCAGGTATTTGAAACTGTCCACAGTCTCTATGTCCTGCCCCTGGATGTTCACCGGTGAGTGAGGTAGTGGTCTCCTCCTGAAGTCGATCACCAGCTCCTTTGTTTTACTGGTGTTCAGGCTCAGGTGGTTGCGCCCACACCAGTCCACAAAGTCTCTGATGACCAAGCGGTATTCCAGCTCGTTCCCCTCAGACACACAGCCCACAATGGTCGAGTCGTCGAAGAACTTCTGGAGATGGCAGCTGTCTGTGTTATATGTGAAGTCCGAGGTGTAAATGGTGAAGAGGAAGGGTGAGAGGACAGTTCCCTGGGGGGCCCCAGTGCTGCAGACTACCACCTCTGACTCACAGCCGCGCAGCCGCACGTACTGTGGATGGTCAGTGAGGTAGTCGATGGTCCAGACAGCGAGTTGTCCTTCAACTCCCGCATCCTCCAGCTTCCCCCACAGCAGTGCTGGCCTGATGGTGTTGAAGGTGCTGGAGAAGTCAAAGAACATGACTCTCACAGCACTCCCGGCGGTCTCTAGGTGGGTGAGCGCCCGCTGCAGCAAGTAGATGACGGCGTCCTCTACTCCTACGTTTGGCTTGTAGGCAAACTGCAGCGGATCTAGGGTGGGGCTCACCATAGAGCGGAGGTGACTGAGGATGACCCTCTCCATGGTCTTCCTGAGGTGGGAGGTCAAGGCGACTGGTCTGTAGTGGGCCGGTTCCCATGGCGTTTGTTGTTTTGGGAACCGGGACCACACAGGAGGTCTTCAATCACAAGTAGCAGCAGTACTGACAACAAAACTCCTAACATTTGAGTTGATATGTCTCAGTATCTGTAACATTTTGGTTTGTTGAAGAAGGTTCCTGAAGATGTAACTCGCGTCTCAAAGTACTTTCAAACTCATGAGCTGAACAGATAGAGCTGTGGCACTAAATATTAGATACTTCATTCTATCTTTTCTACATTTTGGTAGAAACTTCATCTGACAGACATGAGTTGTGCTCTTCTGAGTTGATTTATGGCAATATAATTTTATTCACGCTTTCATCTTTTTGACTTATTTCAGCTGGAGCCTGGAGTAGGAATACCTCTGGGCTTAGGTGAGGTGCAGTCTGCATGGTTTCTGGTTTGGTCTTGGCTTGGTTCTGGTTTTAGCCCAGTTTAGGTCTGATGTAGACTTGATTTGGTCCTGTTTTTTATTATTATTATTATTATTATTATTATTATTATTATTATTATTATTATTATTATTTTCTAATGTATTTATTCATTTATTATATTTTTGGTATTAAATAAACAGTAAAAGACATTGGACACTCCATTAACGTAATAATAATTTAGGGGGAAAAAAACAAAACAAAATAGTACTGGTTTAATTCTGGTGTACTCCACACTGTTAAAAATCTGCAGTGACTTCAACTTAAAAAAATGAGTCAACTTTCTGCATACAGAATTGTGAGTAAACTGAACTTTTCATCTGAAACTCAGATTATCGAGTTCAAACCAAGGGAAACTATAAGTGGACCAAACACATGAAACCCAGCAACTACAACAGATTTTATTGTTGCCAGTACTCAATAATTTGAGTTAATGTAATATTAAAATGTTTGTTCCTGTAATAATAAAATTTAAGTTTGTATGACTTACAAATCTGTTTTGTATTTATTAAAGCTTATCCTTAAGGACAACCTGCTTTCTCATTTTGAATTTGCAGGCATTTTGTAACTTACTGAAGCAACTTACATCATAATATCTGTGAAGCAGTCTAATTTTCTTAACATTTATACATTCTTACAAATGAGAACACTTTTTTAGTCCAAAAATCTGAGTTTTATTTGGACAGTTTTGTGCCTCAGCATACACAGTTCACAGTTAAAGTAGCCAAAAAAAAAGTAATTCAGCATCTCATCTCAAAAAGTAAAAAAAAATACTTTATCAAAGGCTACTATGACGTGGTAAGACGGCCTGCCCAAACAAAACACCATAACAGTCAAAATGTGCCATGAACTACACTTTCAATCAAATCGAAATTAACATTTTTCATACCTTTGAATCCACTGTAGTGTACATTAAGCAATGTACTAAGACTCTGAATCATCTGACATATTTTAATTAAAAAAAAAAAAAACTTTTAAGTCACAAGCTATTACGACTAACTTTTATAAAGACATAACATGACCTTTCATCAAAAAAAACCAAAAAAAAAAACAGGTAAGGCAGACCACTTGTAAAATAGTCAAACAATGCCATGAACTACACTTTCAAAATCTGTGAAACGTAAACATTTAATACCTTCAAATCCAGTGTACATTTACTGCAAGAGTTTATTTTTGAAAGACTGAACTCTTGCTGAGCAGTCATCACCAAGACTCAAGAAGACTTTCTGAATCACCTCACATGTATACTTTAACTCTTTAGGGTATTGAAAGTTGAGAGCATACAACAGCCCAAAAAAAAGCGCAAATGCACTCGGAATATTGTGGATGTTGTGGATGACCACACTTTCCTCCAGAATGATGGCAAAGTCCACTGTGTGTGGTGAAGCAGATGCCCCGCCATCATCTTCCACCACAGTCAGGACAGCCATTTTGACATCCTTTGTGTAACCCTCCTCTGGATCAGTGTTCTGTTGAGCAACAAAACAAACAAAAAATGAAGAGCAAGGGGTGTGTAGCTAATGAAGTTATTTCTGTTCAAGTTGTACAGTAAAAATGTACTTACCAAGCATGTTCTCAGAATCCTCTCGGCTCCATAATCCCTGAGAAAGAGGGGAAGTCCTCTCAGGGCCGCCGTCTTTCTATGTGCAGAAATGTCAGATGTCTGGGGGGAAGCAAACAAACACACGAGTCAAGACAGACAGGTCCTCTACATTCATCAGTGAAAGAGGCAAAACTGACTTCCTTATAGTGAGTGTGTGTACATGTCAGTAAGTCAGCCATTGAGAGAAAGTGTGATCGAGAGAGTGAGTGTATGTGTGTGAAAGAATGAATGTGTGTAAGATGGACTGTGTAAGACTGTGTGTAAAAGTTAGAGTGTATAAGTGAGAGAGTATGTTTGAGTGAGTGTGAGAGAAAGTTACACTCACACCCCACCAGACATACTGAACTTCGCATGCACTAAACACCAGAGAGACAGAGACTTATTTTCTAAATGTCTTGCTACTCACCTCCTTATCCAACGAGTCAAGGAGTGTCTGCATCTCTTCACCAAAATGTGCTCTTCTTGTTCTGTACATCTTCAGGATTTTAGGGGTATGACTTTCAAGTGCATTAAGGAATGTTCGTTGCAGGTTAACCATTGTTATCCTCTGAAACTCACAGTTCACCTGTAGAGGGAAAAAGTGACAACATTGAGGTTTGTAGAGGCTTTGTGAATGAGTGTGTGTGTGATCTTGAAAGACGCCTACATAGGAAGTATATCTTCATGTAAACAAGGAGGTGAATTGAAGATTTTGGAAGAAAGAAGCAAAAGATTTAAAGGAAAAGTAAGATTTTTTTTTACAATCTGAGCCTTATTTCGGTAATAAAACAAGTTGTTTTACTCACCCATAGCACTTTGGTGTCATGGAGCACTTCCTCAGATGGTAAAAAATGTTACTTTTCCTTTAACACGTGAAGCACACTAACCTGACATTCCATGAAGAGTGCTGGCCATCTATGCTTCACCAGATCAACATGGGGTTCCTGGTCAATTATTTCTTTCCTTCTCAAAGAAAATGTACGATCCATAGCTGAATTAATAAAAGTCATGTTTGGATTTCTTTTTTCCATCTCTACTGATAGTGCCTCTCGATCATTTTCCATATCGACTTCACTTTGTCCAGCAGGGTGGTCAGGAAGGAAATTAACTTCTGCTCTTCTTGCTTTTTTAAGACTGGACCTACCCTCTTCACGGCTCCCCCTCTTTTCATTTATTCTAACTTCTTCACAGCCTGCATTCCGCAGCTTCTGGCGGTAATTTCTGATCTTGAATGCAATACTCATTCTCCATCCATTCCACCCATTTCCACTGCCTGGTTCACGTAGACAGGGATGTTTGTTGACCAGAGCCATTGCTACCGAATCCAATTCCAATCTGCCTGGGTATGCAGTCACCTCAAACACAGCTTGTGCAATTTTATCAAGGATTTCACTTTTGATGTCTCTTGTGATGTTGAGCACAGTACCATTGTCCTTGTAGACATCATTTCCCTTTTGAAGACGCAATTCAACATCATAAGAGAAGCTTGGTACAGGAAAAGGTGAAGGCCATGAAGAAGATCGCCTACCAGGTGATGGTCCTACAGATGTTCTGGGTGAGCTTTAAGGTGATGCTGTATCCAATGAAGACAATGACACATCTGATTCCTCATGGTCAGGGCTTGCCTCAAAAATTACTTTCAAGGTAGCTTTCTCAGATGGAATTTCTGAAATATCTGTTACGTTACATAGCTCGTTTCCAAACTCTGGGTCCTCATACTGAAGAATGAACCCCTCTTTCAGCTGAAGCTGGTCTTCAAGAATTTCTTTTAAACTTTCCACTGAGTGGGGTAAATCTGGCAATCTTAACTTCTTTATGTTGTTTGGCGATATTATTACACGCAGAAGCATTTCCTAAAAATAATAAAGCAGAAAATGTGTTATCATTTGAATGATGAATAATTAAAGTTTGGTGATATTTATGTGTGATAACCAATTGAAATGGTGCAGTTTATACTAGTATTCACGTGCTATAAAAAAAACGTGCTCTTGAGTACTACTTTCCGCGATACTGAATTAACCTAAAGGAGACAGTCAAAGAAGGCAGTTTAAGGTGACTGTCAGCTAAACAGTCTGCTTCTCTCTTTTTTAAAAAAAAAATATCCGTGCAAATTTGTTGAAAGATTTTGGGTGTATATATGTATAGTTGTGTTTAGGGTCGCCAACCGTCAGAATCAGAAAACAGAATCGTCCCGTATTCAGAACAAAAGTACGTGTCTCATATTAAACTTCTAACGGTGTGCCCGTGTCTGGAGCCGCGGACCGAGCTAGGGAGTGAGCGCGCTCTTTCGCAACAGCCGTGACTTTCCGCGTTTTTCATGATTGGACACTTTCATCCCTGAAGATATTGAAAGTATTTCAAACATATACGTGGACAGAGCAAAGATTATCCATCATAAACTTGAATGAATCGCCACCGCGTCTACTTACCAACGACGTTCCAAAGTGGTGGATTCTTCTGGATTCTCCGGAGCTCTTGGACGTTGCCTCTAACTGAGCATGCGCGGGCATGTTTCAAAAAAGTTGTATGAACTTCGTCCAGCAAGTTCAGCTGATTAAGAGGAGATTACTTACATATTTTATTTCTCCCAACGCTGAAGCCCAAGTTTTACCAACATTTATAAAAAACAGACGTACAAAACACTACTGTAAGTTAAGCCAACTCCCATGTCATATAAGTCTCTTTCTTAATTAGCTATTCAAGTTAAGGCAACTAATTTCCAACTTAGATTTTTTACAGTGCAGGTTTAGTTCCAGGGATGCACTAATCCAGCTTTTTCAATTTCATGCCACTTTACTTTAAGTGCTTTAAGTATCTTCCAAAAATATCAACCGATACCATTGCAGAGACTGAAAACAGCATTTATTCTCTTAAAAAACAAATTACATATGACAAAGTTATTTGCATTTGTTATGCATCTGTTAAACCCATCATGTAGCTAAAGAAAAAATATAAAAGCTCAATAACTAGCAAACCAGCAAGTGCTCTAATTACATAAAAGTATAGGCCCAACCAGCTGATTTGATATCTTGGCACTGATTTCTAATCCAATTTCTCGCAATCAGCACTGATATCCACTTTGAGTATTGGGACGTCCTTATTTTTTTCTAGTTTAATCCCAGTTTAATCCACGGAACTGCATGGATGGATTGTCGTTTTTTGGATTTTAGGTTTAGATTTACAGGAACTTTAGGTTAGCTTTATTGTTACTGTACTACTACTCTGCATTTGACCCATCCCTCAATGTTGCTGCCTAGCTGAAGATCTAGAAGGACCCATCCCCTGATCTTGAGCTAGTCTTGGTCAGGCTGGAGGATTTGACCCATGGTGCATGCTTTGGATTGATGGGGGAAACTGGAGTGCTTGGAGGAAACCCACTCAGAGAAGATGCAAACTCCACACAGAAAGCCCTGATTGACCTGGGAATCATACCTCAAACCTTGCTGTAAGAATGCTAGCAAGCTAACAATAATGAAACCAGGCAGTTTTGTTGTATTCGCCCCTTCATCAATCAAATTACTTGCATTATTTTAATAAGAACGCGTTGTAGTAGCAGCAATGCTGCCCATTTGGCAATACAAATATTTTTTTTCAGCTCCTAGCTGCCTGGTATCAGGCAGGCCAGATACTTTGCACATTTAAACCAGGAGAGTGTCTAAGCCTTGGGGATAGAGGTGAGGTTTTCAAATAGAGATTGTTTTGTGCTCAAATTTAAGCTTTGCTGTGGCCTAACCTATGTGTGAATGTGTATGCGGGCCATGGCACTTCAATTACCTCGTCCCCACATCCTCTGCCTCCCATGTGACCGGTGTGCAGAGCAGATGCTAGCGGCTGACTTTAAGAGTCCACTGTTTAGGTCACTCATGATGTCTTTTACAGAGAATGTCCCGTAGAATGTCCTCCTCATCCAGACAGCGAGACAGGAGAGGACGTATGCAACAGCTGGAGCGGTCATATGCTTGTATCCGCAATATATTAGATGACTACAAAGTGAGAACTAAAGCAGCAATAGGAGATCCATGTAAGTCACTGCCTTATATCTGTCTGAAGGGAGGAGCTAACTACACTTAAACTAACACACCTTAGTAGTTAAGTAATTTAAATGGATGACAGGTTATACCATACCTTTGCTGATACTAATTGCCATAGTTTTTTTCTTGATATACTTTGCTTTGCTCCTCTGTGCTCCAGCAGATGTAGTACTTATGGCCTTGGCTGGGATCTTGAGTACACAAATTCCATAGAAAATAAAAGTATTTGTTTGAATTAACTACAAGTCAATAATGTGTTTGAAAACGAACTATTTCCTGCTCACCTAGACACTTCAGAACATGCAAACTCCACTAGAACAAACTCCACTCAGAAAGACCCCACGCCCACAGGTGCATATGTGAAAAATAGATGAGTATATTCTGGGCCAGAACTGTACTGGCGGGTTTCGCATTACATCACAGCATTCTGTGGGCCAATCATATTTAATATAGATGGGGACAGCTAAAATGGAGAGAGAGAGAGAGAGAGAGAAATACTTTACTGATCCCAAGGGAAATTCAAGTTCTGCTGAAATGGGTTCTTGGGTCTCGTCAATCATGGAAATAAGCTTCAACATTTGTGAATTTACCTTTTGGATATTTCATGGCAAAGTACAATGTTATCATCTTGTCCCCATCTATGAGTTTGGCATCTATGAGTTACCATATAACACATACATAAAAGACCAAGAAAAAAATACAAAATGGATTTAAACAACATGTTTTCCCTGTCCACTTTAGGTGTTTGATTTTCAACAAAAAGGTGAGAGTGACAACAAAACTGTTCCTTAATGCTAGTTAGCTTGTGACTGTAATTTTATGTGTGAAAAACTTGTTTAACAGCACAAATCAGTTCACCTGTTGTAGTTCCAACCAAGTAATCTTTTTTGGCCAGATTGTGTATGGAATTTCCCCACTGAGGGACTAATAAAGGCATATCTTATCTTATCTTATCTTATCTTATCTTATCTTAAAACAAACTCAGACTGAAGTCCAACATACCTTCTAACAGAGTAGTGTAACGCTAAAACTAGAACAACAAAATGAGTACAAAAGTACAACAAAATGATGAACCCACTGCATCTCAGTATTCTCTAATGGAGTTTCTGTCCCTGGAAGGTCACAGCTCAGACTAGACGAGGGCCCATAAATACTCCTCGTTCAGACCTAATCACACTTAATGAAAACGACATCAAATATTATGACACAATAAATTTGTCAGTTATGGTTTATAAAATAGATTATATTGTGATGTAATAATCAACATGAGTACTGCACTACTTTCTATAAAAAAGAAAATATCTGTATTTGAAGTAAACTAGGAAAAGTCGCAATTTTTATGAACATTTTGAATATTACCGTATGCCTTTTAATGAATTTCTTGTTTATGTATTACCTGTACCTGTATTTTTAATTTGTTTGTTTGTTTGTTTGTTTTTTCATATTTTTGAGCAAGATTTGTCAGATTTGTAAATATATATTGTATAAGCTCTTGATGTCTGCTGTGTACTGTCTGCATCTATAATCAGGAAGCATGTGTTACTTGTTGTTAGCACTACGGTGATAGCAGAACTCCGTGCTGGTCTCTGAGAGTTGTGAAAAGCACTTATAAACTCATCATGGTGAATAATTAGGATGTTCACAATGTACAGTAATCCCTTGTTTATCGCGGGGGTTAAGTTCCAGAAATAACCTGCAAAAAGCGAAATCTGCGAAGTAGGACAACTTTATATTTTACAATTATTCTACATGTTTTAAGGCTGTAAACGCCTCACCACACACATTATACACTTTTCTCAGACTGGAATTAATCTTTTCTCACATTTCTCTCTCATTTAAACACTCAAACATTCATAGATTTTCAACAAAATGTATTAATAGTGAAGCGTGGGGGTTGGACACGGCTCCGGGAGCCCCGCCAGGCGTGCAAGGGGAGCGGAGACATGAGTCACTTGATCCGCAGGAAGCACCGCGCTCATCCAACAGCACTGCCACGTCCCGGGACGCAATGCGCACCAACCCCTTGGAGAAGTGCGCAAAACGTGGACCCGCTCATCGTGGTCAAATCTGTGACAGAGCAGCATGACCGGCGGGAGGCCACGTGTCCCACCCGGGGCTGCGAGCACGAGATCGAACCGCGTCGCCCGGACCATGCCTCCCCCTCGGGACCGCGTCCTCGCAGTCCGAGCCACAAACCGAACACGCACAAACGAACGCAAGAGCCGCACGAAACCAGCAAAGAGTCGCACGCGGTGGTTTAATCCTAGTTTAGACCTGGTCTAGTCCCGGTTTAGTCCAGGTCTAGACCTGGTCCAGTCCTGGTTTAGTCCAGGACCAGTCCAGGTTTAGACCTGGTTTAGACCTGGTCTAGACCTGGTTTAGTTCTTGTCTAGACCTGATTTAGTCCACGTTTAGTCTAGTTTAGTCACGAAACCAGCAAAGAGTCGCACGCGGTGGTTTAATCCTGGTCTAATCCCGGTCTAGTCCCAGTCTGGTCCTGGTCTAGTTCCAGTCTGATCCCGGTCCCCCCCCGCGTCCCCCATCTATCAATCGGCAAAGGTCTACAGTCTTTTAGCCAATCAGGACACAGAACACAATGTTACACTATAAAAAAAAAAGTTACACTATTTAAAAAAAATAAAAAATCCGAGAAACAGCAAGGCCGCGAAAAGTGAACCGCTATAGAGCGACGGACCACTGTATATGGTAAGTGAAGAATAACTCTGGACCACTGGCCCAACAGTTTAAAATTAACAAATTAGTCACATTTATAAGACATGAAAATCCATGCCTTTAATTCAATAAATTATGTTGTCTGTCCTGGCTGAATGACATTTGTTAGTTGGAGCTGATTGGAGTTATATTCCCCTCCCTTGAGCAGGCTTAGGAGAATGTTTAGCCATGGTAAATCAGTGAATAGAAACGCCTTATAATCACAGGTTGACTGAGGGCCTATTCCCAAGCAGCCAGCCC
The DNA here is from genome assembly GCA_036785185.1 of Paratrypauchen microcephalus. Lineage (NCBI taxonomy): Eukaryota > Metazoa > Chordata > Actinopteri > Gobiiformes > Gobiidae > Paratrypauchen > Paratrypauchen microcephalus. Next base: position 2,556,264 of record JAVJIX010000087.1, on the reverse strand, counting down.
AATTAGAGCCATTAACACTGTAATTAAACTGCACTGAGGCACAGTCAACATACAGACAATGCAAGTCTGTTAGTTGAAGAAAATATTAGTATAGACAATATTGTGCATATTGTGAATTTGTCCAGTTTTATAATTTAAAGACATATTATGCTTTATTGATACTTAAAGGTCCTATATTACACAAAACTGACTTTGAGAGCTTTAAACCATGTTCAGGGGAGATTGGCGAAAATCAAAAAAGTTGTATGAAGTTTAAAAACACAGTGGAGCACTTCCTGTTTTACCACATGACATAACAAGGTGGAACACAGTGTTTTCTGTTTGAGAGAGGAACTCGTAAATGTGCTGGGTTTGTGTGTTAAACGTGTGTAAAAATTATCCAAATGACAACAACATAACATGGCTCAAAGGTAAGGCTATTTTTGTTGTGAAATCCGATTTTTTTACAAGGTCATTCACATTTCCACTTAAATGCAGCTTGTATGTGATCTCCAGTGTGAATTTTAAACACCCCAAAAGTGTCCTGCATGCACATTGGAGGACATGAAGACATCACAGGCAACGAGTGTGCTCAGTGTTTATGGAAGAAGCCTAAACATGGACACTAGCATTGAGTGCCTGGCGATTTTAAAGTTGCTGTCGTAAAAAAAAAGTAAAAGTTTTGGTTACTGTGTGTAGGTCTACAAGTGACAAAAGCTTTATGTTGACTATATTAAATGTTTTGAAAATTTGTGTTTCTTGCACCGCTCCTTCCAATATGATTTTGTTTGATTTTGTGCATTATTTAATGTCAGACGTTATGTCCAGACAGGTACTCTTTAAGTTATTTTTATTTTATTTTATTTTTCCAAATACTTTTTTACCCTTACATGAGTAATATTCTGAGTAATATTAGACTTAGACTTAGACAAACTTTATTGATCCACAAGGGAAATTGCTTTGGGTACGGTAGCTCACTCATCAAATATAATATACAATATAAAAACAGAGGGTAAAAGAACAAGAAGAAAAATAGATGGAAAAGCAACCAAAGAGCAATAGACCTGTGTCAGATGAGACACAATTATATACATAAGATAATGGTAATAGATATATATGTACAATCAGATTTAAATAAAAAAGTAGTAGTCAATATAAAATACAGTATCAAATATGATGTTCAGTACCAGCTTTATACAGTTGTAGGGAGTATTATCTGTTACATAAGTGTGAGTTGTTGTAATATTTAAGTAACATTACTCTTACCTTAGTACAATTCTGGCTCTGCTACCCAATTCTGTATACCAGGAAATGACGCTGACAGAATGCAAATTGTTCTTTTGATTTCAATATGTATTTAAATGTTAGCTCTTTTGACCTCCCTTGAAGATAATTACGGCTTCTTCCTGTATTTATGTCATGTATTCTTGTTTTATATAAAGTCATATTTTGTGAAATACATTTTTTAGTTTGCCCAAAGCAAAAAGTTTGCATTCTCTGTATTCATGCTTATACAAGAACAAGTACGTTGCTTTTTGAACCATTTTGCCCAAGAATTTTTCATTAGTTTAAATAGTTTTGCTCTGAATTTTAGATACATGTCTACACTAAATTAAAGGCCTAAAAAAAAAAAAAACATGTATGTATATATATATATATATATATATATATATATATATATATATATATATATATATATATATATATATATATATATATATATATATATATATATATATATATATATATATATATATATATATATATATATATATATATATATATATATATATATATATATATATATATATATATATATATATATATATATATATATATATATATATATATATATATATATATATATATATATATATATATATATATACAGTATATATATATATATATATATATACAGTATATATATATATATATATATATATATATATATATATATATATAAGGGATGTCAACAATTAATCGACTTACAATTAATTGTCGATTAAGACGTTGGTCGATTAAAATGCATTAATTGTAACAAATCGCTAGAAGAGAGGGCGCTACTCTGGAATGTGAACACGATATGTGAACCCACTCGTGAGAAGGACCATAGCGTTACATCTGCGGCCGGATCGAGAAGCAGTGCAAAATGTTCTCCTCCCCACCCAATTTTTGCGGCTTGGTTCGCTCCGCATCCCGCTGTCTGCGTGAACTCGTGCGCGGCGCGCTGCACGTGGTCCTCCGCTCCGGGCCGCGTAGTAGGCTCCACGTGAAAGCGCAGTGGAAGCAGCCCGCTGTCCGGCCCGTATGCCGGTGTGTGTGCGCGTGTGTGTGCGACTGTGCGTGTGTGTGTGAGTGAAACGTTTTCCCCGATCAATTCATTTTTTTATCATTTCATATCACGGAGCTCTGCGTCAAGCCGCATGTACAATAGCCGCAATAAAAGCGCGAGTTTCGTTTTTTACAAAGAACGTCCTCAATTTATTTTCAATATATGTGTTGTGTGTCAGTATATGTGTTCAATATATATGTAAATACATACTGTAGCTGTTGTGTTCTTGAGCACAGCACTGATTTGAATTTTGAATAGACAAATAATTATAGAAGTTGGAAGGAATAGGTATGTAGTCATTTTTAATTTAGTTTTAGATTGGCAAATTCATATTTTATTCACTAATTATATGTTCTTCTAAATACGCATTCCTTTGAGTGAGCAATATAACCTTTTGATAATCCTACAAATAGGGTTTTTAAAACTACTGAAAATCGGATTCCAACCTCATACTAAAACTAGTTTCAAAACTAGGTACTCTTTTGAGCAGAAATGAACCTTTGAGCCAATGATCTTTGAGCTATATCAGAACAAGTATAAGCCCACATAGACTAGTATATGCTCATGGGCCACTACCTGGGCGATGGGGGGATTACTCAAATATAAGACCACATGGTGATATAAAAGAAAGTATGTAGTAGTAGTAGTAACTATGATTTCATGTTGAAAATCACAACAACAATCTATTGTCAATTTTTTAAAAATTATTATTATCTTCATGATATCAAGATTAATATTGAGAATCAATACAATTTCTTGAATCAAGTTTGAAATTTTAGTATTGTTATACTACTTTAGATGAGTATACAGTGATTCAGTGCTTTTGAATGCCACTTGCAGACACATATATACTTTTCCTCATTCACTTCTCCTATTGGTCAGTCTCGTTGATATTTGTGACAGATGGGTTCAACCAATCACAAGAAAGTTTGATCTCTGTGAAGAAGCTGGGATATTTAGTATTAAATTAATGGATTTCAGCTTCCACAATATGGCATAAATATAGATAAATCTTGCCTTGTGACGTCTCCTGCTTCTCACTATGGAGATAGACAAGTTTAACGCTTTAATTTGACAAAACGCAATAACACCTTTCATTGGAGACAAGTACAAGAAAAAGTTCCATAGTGCACCTTTAAACAGCTCTCCCTATAGGGCAGACGAGACATTTGACTTCTTTTATTCGATTTTCTGATCTGATTTGCACCCTGCTCATCAGGTGTGGTGTGAGATCCGTGGACAGCAGGTGGAAATGAGAAAATGGAGGAAAGGGAATGTTGAATGAGTTCCTTTGGAAGTGGTCTTGGCAAGAAACCTAAGTTACCATAGCGACCTGGTGCAGCGGGTGAGCAAGGAGACGAAAGCAAGAGAAAGAGTAGACCTTGAGTTGTTGTGTTTACTCTATACTCAATATTCATACTGATGAGAGCACTTAACGGAGAAACAGGCAATTTAATTAGATCATACAGATCACATACCCAAATAACCATCCATTTATTCCCACATGCCTTTATTGCAGCAGGTTTACAGTTACCAATATTTTTACTAATAATTATGCATGTATAGTGCTTTTCAAGATGTTGGTCACTGGTCATGCATTATGTATAGTATTTTCATGCATTAAAGATGCACTGTGTAACTTTTCTGGGGGTGGTCCACAACTCCATGGACCTTTCTGAGGTTTTTGAAACCTCAAAAGTTGCAAAATGTGTAAACTGAGCAATTGCGGTCCTTTTCTGCGTTTGAAAAAAAGACAGCCCAAAAGGGCGATTTTGAACAAGGGAACTTTCTGACGTCACACTCACGGAAAGGTCTGTCTGGATGTCCACCCCGCCTCTGGAAATCACACCCAGAGAATTTGGACTGCAAACGAGCTACAAAATGCGAGATGCGTTTTTTTTTTTTGCCTGGAGACACGTGACAGTGTTTCCAGGGTCGGATGTCCTTTATCCGAGTCTCTGAACCTCTGAAACAGCAGTGGTTTAATTTTATTTTCTGTGTGGGGCGGGATTCTTGAAGAATTCAGGCTTAGTCGAGATAAGCGTTTTAAGGTGATTTATTGTGCTCCCACAGTGCAAAAAAAAGGTGTCCAATGTGTGTGAAAAAATATTTACAGTACTGGCGTGATATATACAAAAACAGTTTTTAACAGACTTCCCCTTTAAGTCGTTTGTTTTCTCGCTTTCACTCTGTCTGCGCACGTTACCTTCAATGTAGCTGAGCCAAGACAAGACTGAAGGCAGCGCTGCGAAGCGCACCTTTATAACCCCATTGCCCCTCCCACATTACGTAACATTACTTTTAAAAGCTGATTTACACCATTCCACTATTAAATGGCCAACATTTCTGGTGCCAACAGGTGAGCACAGATAACAGCTTTCATGCCACCTCAATGAATCAGATACAACACTCTAAATATACAGACTATATGAATAATTGCCCCGGCCAATTACTCCTGGCTCACATGACCACCAGAACCCGCGAAACTAGTGGTTTTAAACTCCCGGTGCGGAAGTGTTCGGTTTCGTCAGAACGCAGCACGGAAGGAGGAGAACGCAGCACGGGAGAAGGAGAACGCAGCAGCACGCAGGTACGCAAATGATCGGTTTTAGCGCGGACAGAATGGCAAAACTGGCGCTTCTAAGTGTGCACCCCTAGATGCGACAGAGCACGCTGGAGAAGTTATGAGAATTTGTATTTGGTGGATATTAGATGAGGGTTCGCCGCGCGGAGTGCAACAGAGAAAAAAACAGGCGCGCGTCTTCACATGCTCTCCTCTGGGACCAACGCTCTTAGGGACGGGACTGCTCCGTCACACTGTGGAACTTTGTTTATTTCACGTGTCTCACATCTTCCTCTGTGCTTAAAACGCGGAAGTGGGGCCAGCGCACCAGTGCACCGTTAATCCAGGAAACAGTGGCGTATTTGGCCACACCCCACCCGCTGCCCTGGCCTGTCTCTGTCCTTCTCATTTGCATTCAAGCAACAATGCCCAGAATAAAGTGTTTCAGAGACATATTTATGACTCTGACTGTCTTCAGGAGGCTTTCTCATGCACTGAGGCTTGATTTTGGAGAAGGATTCATATACAGTGTTAGGGAAGCACTAAGGTGCCATATAAAAGCATCAAGAAGTACCATGTCATGGGATCTTTAAAATGTCCACAGTATGGTATTGAACTAATCTGTCTTACATTTATTCAATTGCAGGTGTTATGTCATGATCAATGGGGTTGCCTCTCCTCAAACGTAACCTGTAATTTGGCTTGCAAGTCTCCATGGAGATTCACAAGTGTATGGCCCTATTGGAGAACATTCTTGACACATCTCCATGGAAACAAGCAGGTAATGGACCCTCCAACAGACAAGTTACACACTGCACCTTTAACCATTCATTCTCCATACTTGTGGATAGGCCTGTCACAATATATCGCTCCAGAGAAATATTGTGATAAACGATAATATTGAAACTACTTTTTGCCACAGTCACAACACAGGGTAATCCCGTTAAATATACAATATCACTAAAAAGCCTGAGCTGCAACAAATAAATGCCAGAATGAACCATAGAAGTTACTTTTTCAACTGTCTACAGCTCAAATCTGATCTTCTTACATAAAAATGGCAACAAATCTCCCCATATTGCAAAGAAAAAGTACTCACGATAAATATTGAGCCCCAAAACATATTGTTCCAGCTTTCATATGATGGACGATAAATCAATATAGTATTCATTGTGACAGGTCTACTTGCAGTGGTTTGGTGATGCGAAAGAAATGAGAAGTAAATTTTTTATTTCACCAGAATAGTGATTTGAGAGGTAGTTGAGAGGGAATTGGAGACTGGAACAGGGAAGGACATTTTCTGGTTTGAATTTAGCGTTTGCAAAATCTTCCAGTATCAATATTTTCCTATAGCCTTCGTATTAATAATGACTGTAAGTTTGTGTGCTTCTCCCGTGCGATTAGTGAAAGCTTTTGGGGTCGGGGCGCTGCAGTAAGCCTCCCTTCACAGTGCTATAGTGTCATCATCATTACCTTGCACATTTGCTAATAGCTCTGGTGCTAATTGGGCCTCTCTGATTTGCCTGAGTGAGGGGGAGGAGTGGAAGGGAGGGGACATTTCTAATAAGGCTGTAATCTCAGCAAAACACAGGGTAGCATGGAGGAGGAATGAAGAAATGCTACACTTCAACTCTGTTATGCTCTTGGAGGCTACAGCACTGAGTCTACTGCTGTATGTGAGGAGAGAGGGAAGAGAGGAGGGTACCTGTGGAGGGGTCAGTGTTAAATTATTAGTGTTTTTCAGATTGTACAATCCGATGATGTCATACTCCCAGATAACTCCCACACAGTTTGGTGGCATGCCTCCAGAAAAGTTACAGAGTGCACCATTAAAGTGTGTTGGCAAAAGGTATTGTATTACAGCAGCACTGCAGGGTGCTCAAAACTAAAGCAACACAAAAGACTGAAATGGCCGGTACCTATTAACTTGTCATGCAGAACTATAGTTTAACATACAGGCGCCGTTTGAGTTCAAATTAACTGAACTTTTTGCCAATAATAAAAGGCACATATTATGCCAAATGGACTTTTTGACTGTCATTGTTCCCTCATCAAAACATACCTGGAGTTGAATTTCAATTAGTTCACATTGGTTTCATTAATTTATAAAAACTGAAGAGAATATTTTCCCAGGATTGTTGCCTCACAAGTTGAGACAGTTTTTAAGTCCATCACTCTTCACCAAACTCATTCTAACCATCAGTGTTCATTATTTTAGGTTGTAAAACATGAGATGTTGAAGCAAAAGTATAAGTGCAAGGCAAGTACAACAAAAAGTGAAGTGCTCTCTGCTTACAAAAGTCAGGCTGATGCTGATGCTTTTCCACACACTGACTATCCCACAGATAGGAGACTGCAGGAACATTCACAGGCAAAATTTTGGTTCACAACATTTGACTAAAGTCACATTATTAATTTCTCCACTATAGTAAAATAAATTAAAATGTTGCATAGTGCGATCAGGTGTGAGTGTGGCACATAGGCCTATAGTTTCACTTCCAAGTGGTCATTGATAACAAGAAGTCTTTGTTGCTAGGCAACCAAATTTCCACACGATTTTGTGAATGGGCCAAAGGAACTCCCAAGTGGTTAGTTTAATGGATTATTGTGGAAATCAAACAATGTGTGTAGTAGAATCACTATTGTGTAGCAGTATTAAAGTGATTGGAGAAGCAGGTTAGACTATGTCAGGTATTAAACAACCATATTGTTCATCTAGTCTGAGTGAACAGGTTCACGTGACATCACATCATTTTAGATAGTAAATGTGTGGTTTTCAGATTCTAGATGATGGATGTCATACTCCCAGGTGAGGGGAAAAAGGCAGATTTTCCTTTTGATTATTTTGTACTTTGCCATCATCAAATTCTAGAATGTGAATGCAATGTACAGAGTCCTTGTCATTATATATAAATAAATATTTATTTGTATATTCACAGCAATAAATAAAGAATATTTGTATCAAATGTGTTTGCTTATTTATTTGTATATTATACAAATAAATAAACAAACACATTTGCTACTTTTTCAAGATATCAGAAAAAACACTTCAAAATGGAGTCTTAAGTTATTTTTCACTTAGCTCATGCTTTCCGAAAATCCTAATTATTCACCACATGAATTTATATGCACTTTTCACAACTCTCAGAGACCAGAATGGAGTTTTGCTGTTATGGTAATGCTAAGAACAACTAGCATGCTGGATTTCTGATTCACGGGCAATAAAATGCTTTATAATGAGTTACAGACAGTAACATAGTCAAGAGCTGTTTACACAATATATCTGTACTGGGGCAAGAGAAGTTTTGATCAAATATATGGAAAAAATGGGGTGGAGCAGGGCCATTTAACTGCTTAGGTCACCTTAGCTTACCCTAGTATACTTGGTGGTTTCTCCCTGGTAGTCTCCTCTCCTCCTGATCTCTGGTGTCCTGTTTTCTTGGTGATTTCTGGGGACTTTGCTGCTCCTTTACTGAGTTAGTGTGCGTTTGTCTGTGCCATGTGTGCGTTTGTCTGTGTGCAAAGGATTACCCATGTCCCTCCTGGTATCCACTCCACTGCTCCTGCTCTGGGTCATAACAACACCAAGCATGTCTGCTCAGATTCTGTCCATGCCAGCTTATCTGTACATAGCCTAATATTTAAAGGGAAAATGCATACTGAACTAACTTATGCATATGATGTTTGCACCTTAATTACACACCTAACGCCAGATTGATATGTGTAGCACTCTGAATTAAGTTATACACATTATCGATCTGGGATGACTCTCGTGATCAGAAAACAAGGAATGTCATGACGACTATTTGAATCTGATTGGGCGAAGCTTCACAACAGTGGAACAAGCCGAAAAACAAACTTTTGTTACATCCAGTTGAGAGAAGAGCACAGACATCTTCTTAGTCCTGATGATGGACCTGATTTGGTCCTGTTCTAGTTCTGGTTTAGGCCTAGTCTAGTTCAAGATGAAATTAGTCCCATTTTCTTATTTTGATGTGGTCTACATGGTGGTCTTAATTGAATAAATGTACTGTTAGCACAGTGTTGATAATAGCCTTGCAGCTAATCTAGTAATTTCACTCACTGCAAATGTCAGAGTTACAATAACTACAGTTGCCTTAATAAAGCATGAACAAAGACTTTCATTTATAATGAACCAATCTGGTAATATCTTAACACTAACTCCTTAATTAAAGGGATAGTGCGTTTTTTTTTTTGTTTTTTTTTTATGTGAATCTGTATGGGTTCCCCTCTAACAGTGTCGTGCATTAACACTGGCTTACCGCTGACTGCGTTGTCTGATCCGGGTTATGCCCCGGTTCTGGAGCTCACGGAAGTATGCCCGGTAAGTTCGCGGGGACATTAAAGCTTGTTTTTCCTTCTCAAAACAACATTTGTCCAAAAAGTGATATATGTGTGTCACAAACAGTTGTCCGCGAAAAATTCAGCACTCTAATTCGCACGGTGCTATTTTCTCTTGGGTCGTATCACTGCGCATGTATTACTTATTATTAGCCTGTTCACTTGTAAACATCCGCTTACAAGTGAACAACAGGCTAATAATAGTAATAGGCACCAAGCGAATTAGGCTGCTGAATTTTTCGCGGACAACTGTTTGTGACGCAAATATATTACTTTTTGGACAAATGTTGTTTTGAGAAGAAAAACAAGCTCAATTAAATGTCCCCGTGAACTTACCGGACCTACTTCTGTGAGCTCCAGAACCGGAGCAGAACCCGGCTCAGATGACGCGGTCAGCGGTAAGCCAGTGTTAATGCACGACACTGTTAGAGGGGAACCCATACAGATTCACATTAAAAAAACAAAAAAGAAATCCTGAATCCTGCTTAATAAACTATGTGTTTGTTCTGATTTAAATCTTTGTTTACTCTTTATTAAGACTAATTAAGGTGTAGTTATTATACATCGTTTTTACAGGTACATGCGTAGATATGCAAAAATAATTCAGTAAAAGTGCAGGATACAACTGCACACAGTTGAATCTGGCGACCCTCACAATAGTTGTTTGCTCAGTATTTGAAGTATCATGACAAAGACTAGGCTGGTCTTTGAGATGCTGGGGGTTTCCATGGCAATGGGCGAGCATGCTTACTTTAGTGGCGCTTTAGCAGAGCTTCATTACAGAGCAGATAAATCAGACTAGTACACACACACCAGCTGGAGGGGCCACCTTATGTAACAACTGTCCGCCATGTTCGGGTTTTATTTTCAACTACGCAGACTTTAGTAGAACAGGTCTGCCCTAATATGGAACAATAGGATCCTGGTATTTTGAATTTTATGTCTTACAGTCTGTCCACAGACTCCACTGTATGGCATTTTACTTATCCATCTCCATGGAGACAAGTAGATTACAAATGCCACCAGGCCAAGTTATAGGTCAGATCTGTGGAAAGGCGACTCCGTTCACAGAAAGAAGCATGTTTTTAAGGTATTGGTTTAGCAATAAAACGCCTGTACTTAATTAAATGCAAGAAATGTCCAATGTCTGAACAGTCACATACTACACTGGTAGTAGCAATGGTCCAAAATTATTCCTTATTTACCCGAATTATTCAACACGATAAGTTTACGGTGCTTTTCACTATCAACTTTCGGAGACCAGAGTGGAGTTTTGCCATGACACTTAAGCAAACAACAACTAGAATGCTAACATTGACTTCATAACTATCAGACAACAAAACACAGTGGACATATTATGAAGTCAAGAGCTGTTCACACAATAAAGTATATCTGTATTGGGAAAGACATTCATTCATTTCCTGTTCAAAACTGTAGAACTGCTTATCTATCAAAAGTGTAGGTATTATAAACTATCACTGCCAGATCTTACAAACAAACTTTGCTTAATTATTCTAAACTACAATCATTATATTATCCAAATTCAAGTCATTAAAAAAAAAAATATTTGCTTTGTTGATGAACCATGTTATGATCTGAATTCCCTTCACATGCTAATGCAGAGTGACAGGAAATCAAAGTAAAGGGACACGTGGCACAGACTGTTTCCGACCAAGTGTTTGTTTGTGTCAATTAGCCCAACAAGACTGAGCTAAATGACGCTAATGAGACGACGCCTCATCGGGCTATCTGCTAACAACCTGTCAGCAACACCATGCACACAGCCTATGCACACAGGGTGGGTTTATATGCTTCTTGAGGACACTATACTGTCTATGTTTACATGCACACTAAAAATCTGATTATTATCTGATTTCTGGAGTTATCTGATTATAGAAATATCATGTAAACAGTTTGTCAAATTCTTTTCTCCATGGAGATGCTATTGCTTTGTCTGGAATGTTTTACAGTATGGTATTAAACCTTTCTATCTTCATGGAGACCAAACCAGACACAGTTACAGGCCAGATCTGTGGAGAGGCAACGCTGCTCATAGTCAGAATGCCTGTTTTTCTAGGTATTTTTGAGCTATGAAACCCTGTGTAATTTAATAAAAGGTAAGGTAAAGATGTTTAATGTCATGTGGAACATTCAGGCAAAGCAATGACATATCCATAGAAACAAGCAGATGAAGGACCCTCCACCAGAAAAGTTACACAATGCACTTTTAAGCAAGTATCAATATATTACTTCACTGGATAAAATTGGACCTTTCCTGATCAGATTCATCTTGACTTTTTTAAGAACTAGTGTTATATTATTATTTTGTGTTGAAAATCACAATATTGTCTAAAAAAAGAGCTTTTAAAATGATAATTTGGCTCTGAAAATGGGTATTTCCTTAGTATCAAAATCAAGTTAGAAATTTTATTATTGTGACAGTAGATGTGAGTAATCTGGTTTCTTTCTGATTGTTTACACCGGTGTAGGTTTTGACATGGAAATTTATGCAAACAGGGCAAAATGATGTGGCAAAGACAAAAATGAAAGAGAAGATTAAAGAATTATTTTAAAATTCATTGCACTTTGTCTTTCAAACACAACAGTTACTCTAGATATCAGCTTTTGTCTTTTGTACACCAAAATCTGATAATAATAATGGGTTATCTGATTAATCGAGCTATCTGATATTTTTGTATTTTGATGTAAATGTACTGTACCCACAAACTTACATTCATTTCCTGGAGACTGATCCTAACTTAACATATTTTAACAAATCTCTAGACGACCACCTAAAATAACAGTAAAAGTGGAACAAGTTGGGCAGTGTGGCGGGCTAGACATGACTACAATAAATAAAACCCTATCATTTTCAAACCCTTTGGTATTTATGTTAGCCTGTTTTCTATGTAAATCTCTCTATTTTATACCTGTAGCACTAGTGAAAAAGTGGGACATTCTCTAAATAAGTGGGACAAGAGATATGAGATAAAATAGCTGTTCAGGACAACCAAAACAGCTGCAGGTAGTCACACAATTTATATCTGAACTTTAAACTATGTTGCTGATCTAATAATAAAGCATCTACATCACGTGGACATGTTATAAAGTGCCTGAATAGGTTTTATATGTCATCCATGCATGTTTGAGTAACCTAGTGATCTCTAGCGGCACTATTCAAACTCTCCACACAGTTAGCAGTACAATGCTGTCCATGACTGAGCTCGCCAGCCTACGTTGCAAGCCTATGTCACGTCATGCTCCCATACGTCAATTTGTCATAAATATACAAAAACATAATATAAAACAATACATTACAACTTCACAATCCTATTGCAATGTGCAGTAGTTTCATTAATGGGATGCATGCTGATTGTGTTGTGATGTCAGTCTGAATGGGTATGTTTTAATTTTAATATGTTGTTTTTGGTAAATATACCATTTTCAAAACTATTAAAGGTAACATGGTGATCTAAATACAGTATGTAAGTGTTTGTTTGTATTTGCAATCAACACAACATAGAAGTGTCATACCACCTCTTTAAAGGTCCCATGGCATGAAATTTTCACTTTCTGAGGTTTTTGAATGTTAATGTGAGCTCCCCTACCCTGTTTAGCCCCCTCCATGGTTAAAAGTTGTGAAATGTCTAAACTGAGCATTTGCGATCCTTTTCTGCGTTACAAAAAATCGGAGCTCAAACGGGCGATTTTGAACAAGGCACCTTATTGACGTCAGATCGAAAAAAGAAATGCAAATGCAGTTCCACCCCCGTCTGTCTGTACTCAGCGTCTCTGTAAATCACGCCCAGAGAGTTTGGACTGCGAATGGGCTAGGCAATGCGAAATGCGTTTTTTTATTTGCCTGGAGGCACGTCCGAGTGTTTCTAGGCTCGGAAGTCCTTTATCTGAGCCTCTGGACCTTTGAACAGCAGTGGTTTAATTTTATTTTATGTGGAAATGTGTTTATTTTTCAATGGAACACTTCAAATCTCTCCCCCGTGCAAAAACAAGGAAATGGATCAGCTGTGGGCTCTGAGCTCTGAGCGGAGAGTTTGGCCACGCCCCCACCCTCTACTATTGGCCAGCTCTTTTCTCCTCATTTGCATTCAAGCAACAACGCCCAGAATAAAGAGTTTGAGAGAGATATTTATGACTCTTTCTCATCTTATCTCTGTTTCTCATGCACTGAGTGTTGATTTTGAAGAAGGATTCATTTACAGTATTAGGGAACCATTAAGGAGCCATATAAAAGCATCAAGAAGTACCATGTCATGGGATCTTTAATAAAGGGAATTACGCTATTTTCTTATCTATATTATAATGTTGTTTCCTCATTTAAAAAAAAAATACCTGGAGTTGCGTTCTCAAATTTGGTAGTACAGAAAAAGCTCCAATGGGTTTTATAAAGTCTACATATCTTCACTAGGATCATTTAGAGAATTTCAGCCCTGGAATTGCCAATCTCTACTGAACTAAAGGTAAAAGGAGCTGTTAACTTGAAAACTACCACTTCATGACGTCACAAGGTGAAACAAGGCATTTTTCAGCTGGACAGAATAATGCAAAATTTCTCAAACATGTGTGAACAAAACAAAAGACAAGGAGGTAACAACATTCTAACATGGCTTAAAGCTCACAAGAGTCAATTGTGTATAATATGGGACTTTTAAAGAATGAAGTGAGCGGGTATACAGTTCGCAGTTCTCACAATGTGACAAATACCCGACGCCCACCTCAGCTCACACAAAAGCCACTCGCGGTCCTCTGATTAGCCATTCAAACGCATACTGCTGTTCATGGGCCACCTAATCGACATGCATATTTAAATGACCAATCAAAGCTAGTGATCATAACTAATGATGAGAGTGTAATCAGAGCTGCGGTGATGGCGACTGATGAGAGGGCCACTACACTTGCATTACGCCCGGGGCCATGGTTGTCAGTGTAATCTACCCCTCACTGATGTGCGCGGCTCGAGGGCAGAGATGGACAGCCAATCAGTGAATTAGCATTAGTGCTATTAGGAGATTAGCCACAGAAGGTAGGCTCACGGCTCTTCCTGCTCCGGGCATGACATTGGACCCTGATGTCTAGCTGCATATGTTAGTATGCCTTATTAAAATGCATTGGAATTTGCATAATGCTGTCTTGAGTCCTATTCACCTTAGTCATGCTTGAAAGATATTCGAGCTAATTAGCCAAATGTTGGAAGAGTTCTGTGTTTGCTTCTTGCCTCCTTAGCCAGTTCATTTGACCACATTTTGCATTGTATAATTTATCACTTAGACTTAGACAAACTTTACTGGTCCACAAGGGAAATTATTTGGACACAGTAACTCACACATCATAATATAATAACAAAGAGAAAAATATAAATGATAAGTAGCAAAAATAATAAATAAGGCATAATTATATAATGTATATGTACAAGTAAAAATAAAAATATAGTAATACAGATATATCTCTCAGCTATATACAAGAGGTTGTAAGGATATTGATCAATAGTGATTGACATGATAGAAGGTTAGAATTGTTGTACAGTTATACGGAGTATTATCTGTTGTATAAGGGTGAGTTGTACATCTGTATGGAGTATAGTATGAATGTAGTCCTGTATGAGCGGAGCTGTAGGAGCCTGTTTGAGAATTACCTCTATTACCTCCATTGATATGTTATTTTTTGGCCTGGATTGTTCCACAGTGCCATTAAAAAAAAACAAAAAAAACAAACAAAAAAACGCCAAAAATAAAATAAAATAAAAAAATGCAAGATAGATATTATGTTTAATGCCATACGTGAGCGGAGGAACGTTACATTATCCCAACATCTCCACAGAGACAAGAAGGTGATGGACCAGAAAATGCTGGCCCACATAGTGCAGCATTAACACCAAGCCCCAATTCACGAATGATATCTATATATTTTAAGACATATTTTAAACCATTCATGCCATTTTAATATGAATTTATTAAGCATAGCATGTTTTACAACCCATAATCTAAAACCTTGGATCAAAACATACTATGAAGATCTGACACCAACATGCAATAGAAACTTTTGGCCTTTTTCATTTCAGTAGTCTATAGCTCCTCAACTCACTGTCCCGCTGGGCTGTTGTGGGCAGGATGTCAAGTATGGAACTGCAATCTGCAATATTGCAACTGGACAAGCTCAGTTTGTTATTGGATGCAGCACTATGAATATACAGTACAATATTTCTAATGGGCTATCAAACCATTGTAATAAATTACTTGTCCAATTGGATCATTTAAAGGGATATGCCACCCCCAGGTCAAACTTGGGCATCTCCCCACAGTCCAGAGACTAAAATAAGTGGTGGAAAGCGTTTTCCTGGTCACCCAGCCATTGTCCGAGTCTGTCAGCACTGACCGCCGCGGTATCTGACCGTGCGATATGAATGCGCACTACACAGAAAGTAATTGGGAAACGCATCGAGCAAATTAATTCCTTTTGGCCGAAATCTTTCTCTGGTGCCGTTAGACTCCAGTCTAACGCAGAGTAGCTGCAGATACCGCGGCGGTCAGTGCTGACAGACTCGGACAATGGCTGGGTGAGCAGGAAAACGCTTTCCACCACTTATTTTAGTCTCTGGACTGTGGGGAGATGCCCAAGTTTGACCTGGGGGTGGCATATCCCTTTAAGACCAACTGTAATATATTATAATTCAAGGTAATTAAGCTTAAACAGATGCTATGGAAAATTCTGTTCTCATCTATATAAAGTTTTGGCATACCCCGGCTTATACAGGGACTGAAGGAAAGGCAAGTGAAGTGTCTTGTCTATGGGCACAACATCAGTACGCAGTTGATGCTTGGTCATTACTTAGCTCAACACAACAGTATGCAGCCTACTCTGTTGTGTTAGAAAATTACAATCACAACTGAACCTGGGTTGACTGTTCTTTAACCTGCATACAAGTTTCTCATTCTCAGTATATTGACACGCCATGCCTCATGTGAAAGCGAAGAACCTCCAGAATTCACTCACTAAGCTGCAGCTTAGTAGCACTGACTCATGTCTCATATGAGAGCTTGTGGCTCATTCTGCTTTCTGATTAGATAATCCTCTAGCGAACCAATAAAAGGTAACATGGTGATCTAAATATGGTATGTTTTATCAATTAATACCCCGCAGAAATGTAACTGTAATACCTCTTCTAAGAATAAATCACAAAAACAGTTGTTATCAGTTAAACAGTCCCTTTAACATACTGACATAGTTGCTTAAAGATAACTCCCTTTTCAAAGGAGAGACAAATGATTAAACCCCACTCACCTTTTACTTTGTATATTCCCCTGATCCCAGGCCAGCATCACTCACTGAATCCTCACCTCACCTCATCTGTCTGCCTCATCATGACTATTACCCCACATTGGTCTCCTATCGCTCAGCCTGTGCAGCGGTGTACTTAGCAGCTCCAGCACTCTGGTTATGGGAGCCGTTTACAGCCCCATGGTCCCAGTATTGTAAGCTAATTGCCTCCTCTTGATGGATGCTTTCGATTGAAGGCTTTGAGCAGGTGGATTCCAGTGCTCTCCCGACAGCTTGTTTCACACAGTTCCAGCGTTCTGCTTTGGTGAACTTGAAACCACAAAACAGGACGGGAGATATCCACACACAAACAAGATGCCATATGGGTTTATGTAACTATAAATATGCAGTGTATGTGTTGATTCTGATGAGTTTTGAGGGAGTGCATTGGTAAGATTTCTGTTCTGGTTTGGGCTGAAAATTTCTTGGTTTATTCCTGGTTAAAATCTGGCTTAGTTGTAGTCAACTTGTGGTTCAGTCCTGGTTAGACCTAAGCTTCATTTTGACTGGTTCACTTAATTAGTGAAGATTGAACACAGACTCAGACAAAAACAAGAAGGCAAAAAGACATGAACAGAGAATAAAAATGTCACACCAAACGGGGACTTGATCTTATGATAAATAGCTGTATATCCAGTGATGACAACCTGTATGTTGAGTCAACATGCTTCGCAAAGCAAACCTATCACTCATTAGCAACAGCTGTTTTCTTGTTTATGGATGCATGGCTCATGTCAAGAGAAAAAAATATAATATTTCTATTGCATAATGCATCTAATGTGAGCCAAAACTAATGCATTACTCTGGTGCATTATTGTGCATAAGTGTCTTTGTGTTACTGTGAAAAGCTGTATAAAGAACCACTGTATTATTATTACATAAAGAGAGGCAAAAGGAGAAATTCAATTTGTCAACTGGACAAAAGTTTATTTGGTCAAATACGTTTCGCAGCTCATTCAAGCTACTTCTTCGGTTCTGGTCAGATGCTGGTAAATACTGCCTTATACTACTGCCAGGGAGGAGCTAACTACAATGAAATTACTTTGAAACTACTACACCTACTTGTTTATAGTTTCTGTTAGTTAGGTGGGCCTATTCAATATGCAGTGGGAGTGGAGTGTGGGGTCTTTCTTTTTAGCATAGCCATTCAGGGCCATAATGGGTGTTTTCACCCATTCCAGCTGGGGTGAGCTGAAAAACTTATTCGACCAAATAAACTTTTGTCCATTTGACAAATTGAATTTGTCCTTTTGCCATGGATTCTACCTGGATGACTGAGGGATTCTACATACATAAAGAGAGGTTAAAACACAGCATAGAGGCACAGGTAAGTGAAATAAATGCAGAATTATTTTTGTGTTTATTTTAGCTTTAAGCATATCTCACAGTAGCACAAACTAGAAATTACTAAATGTTTTTGCAGAGATTAAAAAGTATAAATTTTATTTATAAATAAATCATTAGTTATGTTTGGGTAACATCAGTTACTCGTGTAGCAGATAATAATGCAAAAATTTTCCACACCATTACTTTGAATATCTTGAGACTCTTCTCCTTAATGATGCCCGGGCAGAGACACAGCTTGTCCTTGATTAAACATCGGCCCATTGGAGTTGAGGTCATGTGTTTACCTGGCTCCCTCTGCCCCAGAGAAACCTTTGTGAAGAGGAAGAGTGTGTGGACCTGACCCTCATCTCGTCACACTGTGTACTCCCACTGCACACAGCTCAGCCTGCATGCCCCCAAAGACAATTACTCATCGAGATACTAAATTGAAAAGGTGTTTTAGAGTCAATCCAAGTCATTTCTATTGTCTAGATTTATAAGCTGTGTTCATATCACACTCCAACTGAATTGCCCTAGCCATGGGTTAATTTGTATCTGCTACCCCATGTTCGCTTTATTACATCACTTGTACTTTGTCTTGCCAAAGGACACAACATCAGTTTGAGCTTGCCTGTGTGGGGTTTGAATCAGCTACACCTTTGGGTTGGTGCACACTGAGCTACTGTTGCCTCATTATTGCTCTTGTGATTCCCTGTAGTGTCCCATCCCAGAACTAAGCAGAGCTAACCATACAGAGCCACTTACCTGAAGAAATGGGTCCACTGACTTCCTGTTCACAGCACTGGGCCCTCTTCATAACACCATTTCACAATGGCAAGAAATTATTTATATTTATTGTTTTAAATGGTCTAGGCGACAGTGTTTAACATTTGTGTGTGAGCCATTGATGATTAAGTACTGTACAATGCTGTGATGGGCAGAAATTTTCTGAGCACAAGCTTTAAAGGCAGGCTAATACAGAATGACTCACAGAAAGTTGAAAGTAGACCCAAACTCTACGTGTTTTGACCTGATTTATGGGCTTATCTACACAAAACAAAAACTGCGCCAAATTTTAAATCTTTTCTGTCATTTTGCTCTGTATTTTTGTACCATTGCATCCAAAAGTGATGATATTCAATCATACAGGCGTGAGAGTCGTCAGTTGACAGCACTTGCGGCTACAAGATTAATTTAGTGAAGAGCCAAGCCTAAGAACAATAATCAGTATATCATTGGTGGATTTGGGGCATTTATTTCAAAAACTGAGCCTTGTCCAGAAAAGTGTATTAGTCACAGTTATCAAATTCAGTGCGAAGCCAGCCTGTTTAATATGGCTTATCCAGCTCTTTTTTTCTGGGCACAAGAGGGAGGTGAGCGAGAGAGACCCAAGATAATGACCAATTAAGTGCATCTTCACCTCTGACTAGAGTGATGTCTTGGCACTCAATGAGGAGCCGGGTCTAAGCTGAAGAAATAAGAATGGACTGACCATATTTAATGAGCTGGAAAACAACTTTGTGGAACAGTTACCAATCACAGCGATATCTGGTGGTAATAGCTGGAAGTATATCCAATGTGGGATGTAACCGAATACATGTACCAAGAATACGTATTCTGAATACTAATTTTGAGTAACTGTACTCCAGTACTCAAAATATAGTTTATTTTCTAAAATAAAAGGAATACATGGAGGTATTTGATCATAAAATTTGCTTCAAACTGCACAGAAGTAGTAACAAAATATAAAACACTGCTCTTGTGGTGAGTGTGATTTTTCCTTCTCTGATCAGTGATAAATAAATGCAGAACAACTGATGGAACAAATACAGCTGTTTTCAATCCTATGTTGAAATTATAATTTAACTGCAACCCTACATGATAGTATTCTAAGTATTCAGAATATAGTTCTCTGATAGGATCATGTATCGGAATATGTGACAAAACCATTTAATACAGGTATTCGGTATTCTGTAACTAAATACATTTTCAAAGTATTCTTCCGATCAGTGCTGACCAATACTCGACGATCACCACCAACACACAAGGACACAATGTATAGTTTTTGCCGCTAGCGCACCTGGTAAATTGACCTGGTGGTGTCACCTGCGTCCATGGAGATAGGTTAGTTAAATGTATTTATATTTAATCAACATTTTTACTTGATTCAGTGTAAAAAAAAAATCAGTTCACATTATTCAAAAATGTAAAATGAAAACTTTGGTAATAAGAACACAAAATAATACTGAAAAGAACGCATGTTTAAGTTTAAATTACTTAGACATTAACCACAATGCTAATTTTTCATTTAAAAATGTTTCCCTCCCCACTGTTGCCAGTAGAAGGCGCCAACCATCTAATCAATTACTGAACTTAAATAGCTGCATAATAACATGTATTCTAGACCACTTGTTAGCTCATATACCAAGCAAAACACATTTAAACATCACAACAATGTCAATATTAATGCTTTTTCAAAACAGTATTTAGCTGTACCACACTCTTATATCAACTCCCCAGTGGCACCATATCATCAAAGCACAGTTTTACACCAGGAATCAGTTTTCTATATTATCTGCTCTCACTTGCTCTTGCATCGTAAACAATTAATCAGGTCTGTCTGGCAGGTGCAGCCCATCCATCCCTGCATTCTATCTCTCCTACTCCTCCGTCTCGTCTACATAACACTCCTTCCATCCTTATGCTGCTATTGTTAATTTTATCTCTTCTGGTCGGCTATGTGTGGAATACAAAGCTAACATAGGCGCAGAGGTGGTGAGTACTTTTCTATCAGCATGCTTTTACTCCTACCCTTCCAACTGTAAGTGACAAAAGCTTTATGTTGACAAGATGAAATGATATGATCATTTTGTTTCTTGCACCACTGCTTCTGATGTGATTTAGTTTCATTTATTTTTTTTTCTTCATATTTGTGTCTATGTTTTGTCCTTTCAATTACATTAACTTCAAATTATAAAGCAGTCGACATAATAAATCATTAGTTGCGCGGTCAGATCCACTGACCCAGAGTTTATTGGTGCGATTCCATCTTCCACAGATAAATGCTGTCATTGCGTCCTTGGGCAAGACATTTAACCCATCTTTCCCCTATTGTCTGTGTACACTGGTATATGAATGTGCATGTGAATGGGTGAGTGGTTCCTTGATGTAAAGCGCTTTGAGTGACTTGAAGGTGGAAAAGTGCGTATAAAAATGTGACCATTTATTTTTTACTACTTAATTTCTTGGATCACGAGGTGGTGGGTACTCAGTTACTTGAGTAAGAAACTGGACTTTTTGGAGCACTTTTACTCAAACTTTTTTTTTTTTTTTTTTGAAAAACAGTACTCTTGCTTGAGCAAAAGTTTTGGTCACTCCTACTGTGAGTTAAGTCTACAAGTGACAAAAGCTTTATGTTGACAATATGAAATGATTTGAACTAGGGAAGTCCCGATCCGATCACGTGATCGCAAATCGGCACAGATCACGTGGTTTCGGATCGATCAGAATCGAATGTTACCTCCCGATCAGTATCGTAGTATCAGTATCAGTAACGTATATGTATATATAATCTTATTATTTTTTATCATACCCTAGATGAGATCTATGGTTATGCGGTGGCACAGAGTGAGACTTCACATAGAAACATCAACGCGTGCGGCATGACATCCTATTGTGCTATAACGCTATAATGTTTGGCGAGTATGTCTGTCTATGACAACAATGGTTGTCATCAACGGTCATCAAACGGTGGGATATGTAAACTTGGGATTGCAAGGGGTGGAAAGGAAAGGGCTACATTTAACACAACAAACCGATACGGCAACAGCCAAAGACGAGTCAGCTCACGCTGCAGGAGAGTTTGAAAAGGAGAGAAAAAATGCCCCTTGACAGCGCGAAGGCACAGGAGACCACAGCCAGGATACAGTAGCACAAATGATCGCAATGAGTGACCTACCATTCGCCTTTGTAGAGAACCCTGGATTTCTTATGCTTATGGAGCACGTCGAACCTCGATTTGAAGTGCTATCTCACCACTATTTCACTGAAAAAGCTCTGCAGCTCGTTATAAGAAGACAGTGGTGAAAGTAGCTTTCATTTCTTACAGGTGCTATAATGTCCAGTGCATCACTTTACCGTAAAAACAAAAACAAAAAACACTCGTTTTACCTGTTTTTTTTTTGTTTTTTTTACGTTTTACACCTTTTTCATAGATAAATAACTTTTTAATATACTTAATTATTTCATATTTTTGTGGGCCTACGTAAATGGTGCTGCCTAATGTGCATAGATGTTTTCTTATCAAACAGCGAAAATGACTAATTTACTAAGTGTTTTTAGTCAGCATAAACCCTCTCTTACAGGTGCAGGCAGCGCGCCGGCCTTAAGTCTTCTACCAGTGCGCAGCACCGCCTCGCAATGGTTTAGGCTACAGTCAGATAAGTTTTGACAATCCTTGCTTAACAGACTGCAGATATCTCTGCACGAGAGTTTCGGGTAGCTTTCAGTTATTCTCGAATGGCATAGTGTGGTTGTTTGTGTTTTCTACTTAAATAGCACACACACTGTAGTGCACTCATGAATGTATGCATAATTCACCTTGTTTGTTACAGCATTGCCATGCAGGTTTTGCTCAGTTCTTGGTTAAGCACTTGGTTATAAATTCACTGCTTCTAATAATAGTTGCGGTCCCTTTAAGAAAGGCATGACTTTTGACACGCTGCTTTTGTGTTCTAGCGCAGCTCCTTTTTCCGATATTCTTGTGTGTTAATAAAACGACTCACCTTTCTTGAGTCTAAAATGTGAGAAGTTTTCGTGTTTCTTATTACAACCACAACTTCCACAGCACCTTACTTTTTTTTTTTCAAAATGTGGGTTTTGGCCACCATTAACCATATTCTCTTAGCAGTGCTGCGTACCGGCTGTGAATTTTATACCGGTGCGTTCCGGTGCGCATCGCTTTACTTTCACCACTGTAAGAAGATTTAATAATAAGTAATAAGTGTACGCTGGTGGACACTTCCTATATCTGCCTGAAGGGAGGAGCTAACTACAATGAAATTACTTTGAAACTACCACACCTACTTGTTTACAGTTTCTGTTAGTTAGGTAAACCTATTCAATATGCAGTGGGAGTGGAGTGTGGGGTCTTGTTAGCAGAACCATTCAGGGCCATAATGGGTGTTTTCACGCCTCTGGACCTGACCTGCTGCTCTATTGTTTTCTTTGTTTTGATTTAGGTTTGAGGATAGAATTATAAATGGGAGACAAATGATGTCTGAGACCTCCATTTCTGTTTAAGGAAGTATTCCCTTTCTTGACAAAAATAGCCTCTATAACTCCCCTCTCAAACCAGTTCTTTTCTCTTGGCCAAGATCTGTACCTCACTGTCCTTAAAGGAGTGGCTCGTAGCTTTTAGGTGGAGATGTACGGCAGACTGAGGTCCACTCTGGCTCTCTCGTCTGTGTTGGTACATCCTCTTGTGAAGTGTGAAGCTCAGTGCAGTCTTCACTACACTGAATGGAGTAGACCACATTGCTTTGTTTGTGGCTCAGTGTTTTGTCCTTTGGGTGGACCAATTTTAAAGTGTTTGTGGGTTTGAAGTAGACTGGGATTTCATGTTGTTTGAAAATCCTCTGTAGTTTTTCAGAAACGCCGGGCATGTAGGGAATAGTTACACCCTTCCTCCTGGGTTCTGATTCTCTGTTGTCTTGTTTCTTTTCCTTGTCTCTCTTGGTTTTGTTGAAAGCCCATTTAGGATATCCACAAACAGAGAGGGCTTTCTGCACATGTTGTTCTTCTTTTTCCTTTGCTTGTAGGAACCATTTGGTCTCTGTGTCATAATGTCCAAATAACTCCCAGTTTGAATTTTGATTTTTGAAAAATTATCGTCAACAAAGTGATACCAATGTGTGGGTGGAGTACCTGGATATGAGGCTAAAGCACTCTGTTCATTAACTTTTCTAAAGTTGACAAATTGAATTTCTCCTTTTGCCATGTTATTCTACCTGGACAATTGAGGGATTCTTATGTCTTCTGGTTGGCATTGTGTGGAATACCAAGCTTACATGGCTACATTTACTTGAGTAACTTTTTAAAGAAACAGTTCTTTTCAGAGGATGTAATATTTTCTTGTTTGCTGTGATCAGTAGCTTACAGGGACTTGATTTTGTTTGCTTTCTTAGAGGTGATCAATACTCCATGACTACGGACAGGCTCAGCTGTGGAGAGATTATCCGGGTGGTTACATGCATATGCTCGAAGCCAATCGATACTGTTAGTCTTTTATTTGAGGCTATTTACAAAACAGCCTATTGAACTGGAGAGGAAACATGGGGGCATTAACGAGAGCTGGCAATACAGTTTCTAACGATTGCTTTTGTAATTTACTATAAAAGAAATGGGTCCTTTTCAGTCCCACCTTAAGAAACTGAAAAAAGGAAATTCGTAAATATTAGTTATCATTCAATAATCAGCACATGGAGCAGCAGTGGCTCAGCAGTGGTCTCCAAAAAAACCTTAAAGTGCATATGATAGATTAGACTACTCATTTTACCAAAACATTATATTGAAGATGTTCCCAGAGACACCACCACTACTATTACATTGGGTGGGAAAAGTCATGATTGGATTGGATTGTGATTATTTTAACCACACACTATTTTTGATGAAATGTTGTCATTGTTGTTGTTGTTGTTGTTGTTGCTACTTTCCATCTGCCCAAGGACTGCAAATGGGACGTAGTTGTATATATAATTGTAATTTCATGATACTGTCACTTCATTTTTTGAAAACATCACTTCATTTTGTGAAACTATCATGTCATTTCAAGATCTTGTCTGATGATTTTATTTACAGTAATTATAGATTTGGCTTTTCTGTGTTGCCGCAACTAATAGTTTACTAATATGGTTTATGTGTATCTTGTATGCTATTGGAGCCCTCATCCCGAGTCTCTATACTCAGCCACCACATCTATTCATTAGAGTTGGGCTGTATCCAAATTTTGATACCGTTAAACCGTGTCCACATTTTCCCGGGGTATACGGTGTTACCGTTGCTAAGGCTAAAAAAAAGAAACATTTGGTAGCACTACAGTGGAGTCGCCTCGCCAAATGGCAGCTTGCACCTATATCGTTCAGAAACAGAATAGCAAGCATTACATAGGCCTAATGATACTGAAAACATAACAAAACATGTACAAAATTAGTAACTTTTATTAACAAATGTTTAAAGTGCAAATACAGCAGCCAACCGACGGGACGAAATGACATTGTCTGTGGGCTAAAGCTAACAAACCAACAGGAATCAAATAAATAAAATACTTGATCTTATCAAATAAGAAAATCTGAACAATAAATAACAAGACATAACCGAAAATGTGCATATATAACCCTGTCCTGAGAACGCAGCGGAAAATACTGCTCGTTTGTATATTTTTTAAATCTATTAACATGAATCAAATAAATTAAACGTACAACTATACAACATCCCGGACCGTTTTCATCCGTCAGAAAAAGCTACTCCTTATTGAAAATAAAAATATGAAGCTATTGAATGCAAAACCAGCATGTTCACTTTTCCGGCTTGAGTAGGGCACGTTGTGGATTGACAACTTTGCCCGCGGTGCTGAAGACCCGTTCCGATGGAGCTTGTGGCACAAACGCACAGGTATTTTATCAGAGGAAAGCGCCTGACTCCATTGGATTTCCACCAAAGAAGGGGGTCTTCATCTCCCAGAATAACAGCCTCGTGTGGAAGTTGCGTTTGTAATAAGAAACCCGAAAACTTCTCACATTTCAGACTCAAAAACGGAGAGTTGTTTTTATTAACACGCGAGAATATCAGAAAAGGCGCTGCGTTAAAACACAAAAGCAGCGTGTCAAACGTCACGCCTTTCTTAAAGGGACCGCAACTATTATCAGAAGCAGTGACTTTATAACCGAACGTCATCACTCCGATAGTAATATTAGTTTTAAACTGTAATAGTATTAAATTAACAAACACAACCACACATACATAGGTGCTGGACAAACACTCTTTATTTAGGCATTAAATTAATTATAGTTAATATTATATTAGGGCAAGATTTTTTATTTTTTTTAATGACGGTAATGAATCTGATACCGTTGCTATTTTTAGATACTGCAGTATACCGTATTACCGTATTACCGCCCAACCCTACTATCCATATCAACCAATATTAAATATTTTCATTGCATATTGATTTGAATTATAGACCAAATAATCTTTGTGTCTAAATTAAATAGTAAAGTATAATGACAAATATATTTTATTTATTGATTATTTATTTAACCTTTATTTAACCAGGAAAGTCCCATTGAGATTAATAATCTCTTTTTCAAGGGAGTCCTGGCCAAGACAGCGGCACAGATCAATACAATTACAAAACCCTTTCAAAAACAATTTAAGCAGTTACAAGCAATAAAATGTTTCAGAATTAAAAACATTTACAAACCATAGATTTCAATTCCAAACCTTTGAGCAAGATTTTAAACTGTCCTATAGAGACCAGTTCCTTTAGTTTCCAGTCTTTTTGTAGGTTGTTCCAAGTTGTGGGAGCAGAATACTGGAACGCCCCTTTACCAGCTTCTGTGCGAACACTTGGCACAGTCAGCAACAGTGCTTCCTGAGAGCGTAAAGAATAACGTCCAGTTGCTCTTGGTTGAAGATATTCCCACAGATATGAGGGGAGCAGGCGCTGAATACCCTTATAGATGAACATATACCAGTGAGTGAGCCTACGAGTCTCCAATCCAATTTAGCCTACAAAATATTTTCATCTTTTCATATATTTATTAATTAAACTTATTTCTTAATTAAACATATAACCCTCATTAACCTTGCATGACATCATCTTACATCACAAAACTGGAGATATTCCGCGGCCGTATACTAGTCTCTAATCATCAGACATGGAACCCATTTGTAACATTATCTAAAATAATAAATACAATCATTACACAACACTTGGACTGCGATTGGTGGTATAATGGTATATCCACTTGTGTCAGGAGCACTTGAATGCATCCCGGGCCACTGTTCTTCAGGAATCGAACTTGACTCTCCACCAGAGGCTCCAGTAATTATTTACATTGTGTGGAGGAATAATGGCACTGACTTGCCAAGCTATTGTGCAGAAGACAATCAGCTCCTGTCTCACTGCAATCACTGAAATCCATTAGTCGCTGTGTTGTCTGTCTGCTGTACATTTACATCATGAGAGTTTTATTCAGCTTTATTGAGTCTTGTAAGGACAATGATTTTAACGTTAAGTGATGATGTGTATATCACAACATATTTGACTCATAATTTAAGGTCCTATATTACGGAAAATTGACTCTTATGAGCTTTTAGCCATGTTTGAATGTTGTTACCTCCTCAAAAACATACCTGGAGTTAAGTTTTGTTTCATTCACATGTTTGAGTAACCCTTTATTATTAGTCTATCTACATCCCCAAGTTGAAAATGCTCTGTTCCACCTTGTGATGTCATGTAGCGGTAGTTTTCAAGTTAACAGCTACATTTTAGCTTTTATTCAGTAAAGATGGTTGCCTGGAAGAATCCATGACTCATCGCTGTACCAGCGGCGAGTCTGGTAATGCTTGGTCCAGAATGCGCTGCCGTTGCGTGTAGACAGACAGCTAAGTGAACCAATCAGAGTACAGTTAACGGACAGCAACGTGAACCAATCAAACAAAAGAAAAGAAAGAAAAGAAAGGCCTCTAGAGCTGTCAGCTGCTGTGGTTTTAAGGAATCGATGTGTTTTAGGTCATTTAAGACCAATTTTATAGCTGAATGGAAGGGACGTTCAGTTCTCCGATGCGCCATCTTGATTCAAAACTGAGGAGGAACTTCCGCTGCCTAAGAGTGACGTTGCGGGCAAAGGCGGGTGCGCTGACGTCACCATCTTTGAACGAATCAGAATCGCGGAGTCCGTTGTTAACCGGGGGAGCGAGGGTGGAGCGAGGGTGTCCAAATGGTATCTCGCTGTATAGCAAATACAGAGAGATATCATTTGGCTGGCCAGGTAATAAAGATGGACAATTCCATGGCTGAAATGATACAAATGTTTTTAGTGAAGGTGTGTCCAGTTTTATTGTTGAAAACATGCATTCTTACTGATCAAGATTGCCACTCCATAGAACTTATAATATAGCCTGGCTGTGTCATCTACTTTTCTCAATCGAGAAATAAATACAATGCCATACAGTTGAATAATAACATTTCTGTGACATACATTTTTCTATGTGGACCAGTGTTTCTATTTCACACTTTTCTATGAGAGTTGGTTGAACATTGCAACCAAAGCAATAATGTCCATGGAGAAATGTAGGTGCCTGACAGACATATATTACACCTTCACTACTACTACTTATGGTAATTTAGGCCAATTCACCAGCCAACAAATCTGCACTGAGACTGTATTTGGCTATAGTTTTTCACCCAAGGGTAGGCTAGTGTGTTTGTACATGCATTTTCTTGTTTTCCTTCATCTGTACTTTAAATTGCTCATCCAATATTGTATTAAATTTATTTTCTCTCCACACTCTGTTGCTGCAGCTGTACTGAGGCAGTGAACCAATTTAAGGAGGTGAACTGTCTTGCCCAAGGACATTGTGTTTGGGAATTAAGCTAGCAATCTTTTGAAATATGAGTTACCATTAGTGTACATTTGCAGCCCTTTGTGTCGTATGCTATTGATCAAAAGTTGTGTTTGCACTGAGCATTGCAAAACTTGCATTGCAGAAATGAAAATATGTGCAATGCAATCATCAACATTTCACAGGTAGAATTCCTCATATATGGCACTGACTATCATTTTCTTTTCAATATTTCCTGCTCAGTATTACACTCATTTAGCAACATCAAATCACCCTAGCAAAAACACACTTTGAGTTTCTGATTTCTTCACAAATTTACAACACAACAGCACTCTGTAGCTCCAGGTCAGAACTGCAAGCGTGCCAGGGCTAAGTACAGAGACCTGCTTGTTCCTCCATGTGCGTATGGGGCTAGAGTGGGGTTATTTTGTCAGAGCACATTTTCAGTAAGGGGTTGCACTTCCCAGGCTAACAGCGCTCCTCAGGGCCATCTGTCACCATTATACTAACCCCAGTGTGGTTAGCCCAGAGCCATTTAAGCAGCTCACACCTCCCCTCTGCTGCCTCGAGAAGATGGAGCTCCATATTCAAATATACAGTGCTAGGTGCATTTCCATTTGTTTAAATAGGTAAGACTATTGTCGGTGCTATCATTAAGGTTGCATCATATAGTGAGTGCTCTGGCCACGCTTATCTCATTAAGTTATATCTTTAGAGCCCATCTGAACCAGGAGACCCTTCCATAACACTGTTGGTCTACACGTCAGCTTATACCCAATGCTGTCACTGGATTGTTCTGCTCTGGTGCTTAGGCTACAATACGCCAAGGATTTATTATTTATTTTTTTTTCAATTTGGCTTATGTCCAAGTATGAGAATGGTTATAGTTTTAGTGTTCAATCTGTTAAAAAATGAATAAAGGAGATTTTATGGAGTTTTATTGCTGTAGGCTTAAAAAAAATTGAAACTAAATTACACCACAGACAAGATACAGCAAACAGGACTGCAAAAGTGGAATATGTATGCAGTCATTTGCATTTTGTATTTTATAATAGGCTACATTACATTAGTCTTGATTGCTGCCAAGTTAGGTGCTATTTGCTTGTTTTTCAATGTCAATTTACATTACTGATTATTTTAAAGGTAGTAAACACAGGCTAATGAATCTCTTACTTTTACTTCACTATTAGAGAGCAAGTATCTGTACTTTCTACTCCACTACAATTTTGAACTGAAAAGTAAAAGTATTTTTTATTTTTCTC
This sequence comes from Paratrypauchen microcephalus, assembly GCA_036785185.1. Taxonomy (NCBI): domain Eukaryota; kingdom Metazoa; phylum Chordata; class Actinopteri; order Gobiiformes; family Gobiidae; genus Paratrypauchen; species Paratrypauchen microcephalus. The sequence goes on along the minus strand of JAVJIX010000087.1, from coordinate 2,526,482 downwards.
TGAGACTCTTCTCTCAGGCTTGTTAAAGCTTGAGGGGTTTATTAAAAAATAAAATAAATGTAGTTTGAGCAAATAAAAATATATAAATAAAAACACCTAGGAAAAAAAATCTAAATTCAATAATTTCTGTACAAAATTCAACACAAATCTTTATCAAAAGTATAACTGAAGTTTTATTTGATCTTAGACTGCGCAAAATACTTTTACTTTGTAAGTACATATTTAAACAGGTACTTTAATACTTTTATAAAGTATATAAAAGTATAAAATACTTTTTTTTTTTTTGCTCCAGTATCTGTACTTTTAAGTAACACATTTTTTTTGAAGATATTTGTTTACACAATTCAGTATGTGCCACATAGGCCATAGCAGCCTGGTTAGAATAGTATTGCTAAAATGTTGATGACTTTGACATTGACTCATGTGCATGCCTTAGTTTTCTACCCTCCCTGGAGGATGTAGCGCTCTCCTCTGACCTTGTGCATTTTCAATTCAGTCATTACGCTGTTTTTGTGCAGCTGTTTGCAGCTGAAGTTTTACCAACATCTAGTCTACCAGGAGAGTTTATATGACAGTTGAACTTTTGCACAAGTGGACTGGACACATGCTGGGAAAAGTGCACTGAAAGGACTGTATTTTTTTATTATTATTTATTTATTTTGGGCCGTAAGCAAGGTTAGATAACAAGGCTGCATGTTTACTTAGCTGGTAATGCTTGTTGCCTTCTTTTGTAGCCATAATGAACTGAAATGAAAAGTGGAATAATCAGTGTGTTTTTCAGTCTCTCTTTTGCTTCTCACTATTAGCTGCTTTTATCAAGGTAAACACGTGTTGAGTGTAGAGCCTAATTACTAGTCAGTTTTGTTCTTTTAAGTGACCTGGGCTGTAAAACTGTAATATATTTTTTGACAATCTTAAATTTTTTTCATATGTTCCTGTAGATTTTAGCATGTGAGTTTTTCAACGGAGAATAATGCATGGCTGCTGGAGTGGTGTCAAGCTAGAACTAGTCCAGTGAATACATAGGGTATTTGTGAATATGATTTGCAATGATTTTACATAGCATTCAGTTATGCATTTAAGATGGCGCTGGAGAGGCCAGCTGCCTGTTACAGAGCTCCGACCCTACCTTACCTTTTTTTCTTCTTTTTACCTGTATATAGACGTTTTCCTCCTTTTTTCTTTAGAGTAGGTGAAACATGGTGCAGTTGCGCACCTGGGAAGCCTACTCTTTCTACAGCTTTATCGTCAGCTGTAGTGCTTTTTTGCACTTTGTAAATCCGAGCAAGGAGATATGCAAGGGCCTGTCGCACTCAACCACGGATCGTATCACAAAGGCGCGCGACCAGCTGCTCCGTCTACAGGGGCCTTCTATACTCTACGCCAGAAAACCCGAAGTACCAGCGGAGATACAGAGAAGGAAGAGAGGATGCAGAGGTGGATGAAAGAAACGGAGACCGGGTTTACTAAATTTACCTGCGGTAATCACGGGGAACGTGAGGTCCATCTGCAACAAGACGGAGGAGCTGATCGCGCTAACTTGGCAGCGGAGGGAATATCGGAGCTGCAGCATTATGTGTTTCACAGAGACGTGGTTGAATGGAAATATACTGGACAATATCATTTCCCTGAATGGATTTACTATAAAGCGCGCGAACCAGACGTGTTGGGAAGCGGAAAAACAAAAGTCGGTGGACTGCTTGCATTCATTAATGAACGCTGGTGTCATCCCGGGAATGTGCATGTGAAACATCAGCTGTGCTCCCGGGACATCGAACTTCTTTCTGTGGGTATGCGGCCATTCTATCTGCCAGGGGAATTTTTACGTCATTGTACTTTGTGTTTATATCCCTCCATCGGCGGATGGAGTGGCAGCATTCGAGCAGTGACAAGAATGCGCAGTGACAAGAATGCAGAGGGACCACCCGCGTGCTCTCGTTCTCATCACCGGGGACTTTAATCACACATCCCTATCCACTACTCTTCCCACATTCACGCAATACGTCACGTGCCCCACGAGAGACAATAAGACTCTGGACCTTTTTTATGCAAATGTCAAAGACGCTTACACCTCTGCCCCCCTCCCCCCACTTGGACGCTCGGATCACTGTCTGGTTTACCTGCTCCCGGAATACACACCCAGGGTGCAAAGAGGACCTGTGCAGAAGTGGTCTGTGAAGCTTTGGACTCAGGAGGCCGGTGAGAGTCTGAGGGACTGTATCCAGAACACAGACTGGGACATGTTCACCGGCTCTTATGGAAACGACATCAACGGCCTGACCCATTGCATCACGGACTACATCAACTTCTGCGTGGAGAACACTGTACGAACCAGGAGAGTACAGTGTTTCTCCAATAACCACCCCTGGGTCACCCCTGAGCTTAAAGCCTTTCTGAACCAGAAGAAAAGGGCTTTCAACTCAGGGGACAGAGAGGAGCAAAAGAGGGTCCAGCGGGAGCTCCAGTGGAGGATCCGACTTGCCAAAAAGGACTATGGGAGGAAGATGGAGGAGCAGCTGGCCCAGAACAACGTTCGGGGCGTGTGGAGAGGACTGAGAAACATGTCTGGATTTCGAGTGGCAGAGGGACAGCTGATGGTGATCAGCGCTGGGCAGACAAATTAAACTGTTACTTCAGCCAGCCAGTAGCCACATCCCTCTCTCCTTTCACACGGACCCAACCCAGCACCAGAGTGAGAGTCATGTTCTTTGACTTCTCCAGCGCCTTCAACACCATCAGGCCGGTGCTGCTGCGGGGGAAGCTGGAGGACACAGGAGTTGATGGACATCTCGCTGCCTGGACCATGGACTACCTCACTGACCATCCACAGTACGTGCGGCTGCGCGGCTGTGAGTCAGAGGTGGTAGTCTGCAGCACTGGGGTCCCCCAGGGAACAATAAACTGGACTGGTCCCACAACACCGACGCCCTGTACAGGTAGGGCCAAAGTCGCCTCCACCTATTGAGGAGACTGAGGTCCTTTGGAGTGTGCAGGCCTCTGCTTAAGACTTTTTATGACTCTGTGGTGGCCACCGCTGTCCTTTACGCTGTCGTCTGCTGGGCTCTGAGCAGCACAGAGCGGGACAGGAAAAGACTGGCTGGTCAGGAGGGCCAGGTCTGTCCTGGGCTGTCCTCTGGACTCTGTAGAGGAGGTGGCTGAGAGGAGGGTGCTGGCCAAATTCACATCCATCATGGACGACACCTCTCACCCTCTGCACCGGACTGTAGAGGAGCTGAGCAGCTCCTTCAGCAGCCGACTGAGGCACCCCCAGTGCAAGAAGGAACAATCCCTTTGGTCCTCTACACTCCCCCTGTTTCTCTTAGCCCTTGTGCCCAGTGGTGTTTATTCCCGTGCCCACATCCCCCGATGTGTCTTCTGAGTGCTTTGCGAATGTTATTGTGGTGTTAAAATATGTACCTTGTAATAATAAAAGATTTAAAAAAAGAGCGCTACTGCAGATCCTTCATCCCCACTGCCATCAGACTGTATAATTCTACTATATAGGCCAGACGTGCAGTATCCTTTTTCCATGCTCTCCTTGTTAATGTTTGTATTATTATTATTATTATTATTATTATTATTATTATTATTATTATTATTACTTCTTTTTATTATTACTTACTTTATTCCATTCTTGCCTGCATGCACTTTTCTTTCTTGTTCAAACTGTCCTGGAGCTACTGTGGCAAGTAAATTTCTCCTGTGTGAGATCAATAAAGTCTTATCTTATCTTATCTTATCTTATTTTCAAAGGATAGACCAGAAAAATTAGGAAAACTAATATATGAAAGAGTGGTACAATAAACACAAATGTTCAAGCAAATTAATATTGTCAACATGAAGCTTATGTCATCTGTAGACTTGCTCACAGTGGGGACCAACACTTTGACTTAACTAAGAGCCCTGTTACACTGTAATATTTCTCAAATAGGGGTAAAAGTATACTGTCTGAAAAGTACTCTGAGAAGTAAAATTTTTGGTAAAAACTAAATGTATCTGAGTAACTGTAACCCACCTCTGATACTTAATGCCATATGGTTGTTTAATGTGCTGCACAAGTCTGAAAGTGGAGCATATCTTCATTTCAAACGCACTTGTGTTCTAGTGTAGTTAGTTGTATCACAGATATAGGGTATTTTTCACAGCTGCTAATGAACCACTTAGCATATGCATCTTGTCTTACATTTGATAACGCATGTGCATTAGAGTGTAATAGGCACTACATTATGTTGAGTAATGATACAGTGCAAGTAAGCCATGTCATGTCATATGTTTAGTAAAGATGTTAAAATGTTGTCCATTCAACTTAAAGGCTAGATATAAATGATAAATGTGGCAGCCACTGATTATACTGGTTAAGTAGAATCATATCATATCATCATATACTGTAAGCGTGCATTTTTGAGACCTTTATTGCAATTTTTAAAATGTCGGAAATGCAGGATTCTCACTGTAAACAATTCCAGGCTAAAATATGAGCTGATAAATTAACACAAGAATCCAATGCATTTCAGAACATGCTTGTAGAGTAAGTATTATTAAGAAAATACTTTTTTCAATCCTTGAATTACGTACTATGTTAATTCATATTTTAAAACATAATACTAGGCTATACTATGTTTAGTTATAACTCCAAACAAATGTGCACACAAATGAACCAAAGCGCACAGCTGATCCTCACACAATTAGCGATGTTTTTAGCGCGATCTGGCTCTGAATGTGAATGGTGGACTGCTCATGTTTAACGAGGTTTCTTTGCTAATTTTTCAGGTCACAATATCCCATCTGAGTCCAGACATTGTCACAGCAGGTTGAGAAAAGAAGGCAGGAAAAGCAGAAAAGACGATTTCTTACCACGCTGTTTGAAAAGAGTGAGTCTTTCGTCCCGTAGTCTGGAGCAAACCCTTTGACTCCGGTGTTGGTCTTCCTTTAATTATAAACTCCTGCTTCGACCGAAAGTCCAGTTTAGAAAACTGCTTGAGCTTTAATATGAAATCTTCCTCCATTTAAAAAGTAGAGCCAGACAAGAAGAAAAAAGTGAAGTTGAACAGATTATTAAACTTGACTTGCTAACTCTACATTGTATCTTACTGTCACTTATTCTAATCCGCTGCCCCAGAAGTTGCAGAAGAATCCCTGGGCTCATGAGTGCCTCTACCATGAGGCCAGGTAACTACGTGCCTCACCCGGTGCCTTTTCACAGCCGCTTTAGTGCAGTATCTGTCACTGCTGAGCTACAGCACAGACAGTCCATGTGAGGCACGAACGACTGGTGCCTCTCTGCACATCTCTTCTCAGTATTTGAATGGTGAAAGTGAAAATTGAGCTTGTAGGCGTACCCCTTCATTTCAATTCTGGTCGAGAGCTTACTTCGTTTTAAGGGGTATGTAGCCCTTGGTCGTGGCCCTAGCCCTTGATCAAAATTAGAATCGGGACATCCCACACCAAGGGGTAGGGGTAAGACGAAGGGGTAAGACAGAGAAATGGGACACAGCCTTAGTAACTCGACGGCTCACGCACTCGTACAGGCTTATCAATAAGGGACTTCTTCCTCCATACCTAAGTGTGTATCAAAGATCAAAGTCAAAGATCAAAGTCAGCTTTATTGTCAATTCTGCCATATGTGTTCAACGTACAGTGAATCGAAATTTTGTTTCTCTCTGGCCAGGTAGTGCAAAACAGACTGTACAAAATAAAATATAAAGACAAAACAATATAGCTGCAAGCAGCAATGTGGGGCCAAGCACCGAAGGTGCATGTAGGCCTCAGCATGTATTATCGTTTTGTCATGACAGCCAATCAAACGCTACGTTATAAGCAGAAATGTCTGACAGTGTTTAACAGGGTCTGACAGGGTCTAACAGAGTCTGACAGGGTCTAACAGGGTCTGACAGGGTCTAACAGAGTCTGACAGGGTCTAACAGGGTCTGACAGGGTCTAACAGGGTCTGACAGGGTCTAACAGAGTCTAACAGGGTCTGAGGGCTAGATCAAAGACACATCAAAGACAGATCAAAGGTACATTTCTGCGTTGCCTAGCAGTCGTGGGTCAGCAGAGTGAAGAGCATCGGACTGAGCACACAGCCTTGGGGGGGCTCCTGTGCTCAGTCTAATGCAGCTTGAGGTGTTTCTGCCGACCCGCACTGCCTGTGGCCTCTCACTGAGGAAGTCCAGCAGCCAATTACACAGTGAGGTCTGAAGCCCCAGGTGGTCTAGTTTAGTGATGAGCTGTTGTGGGATTATGGTGTTGAACGCTGAACTGAAATCTATGAACAGCATTCTCACATACGAGTCCTTATTGTCCAGGTGGGTGAGGGCTGGGTGAAGAGCAGAGCAGATTGCATCCTCGGTATTGCGGTTGGCCCGGTATGCAAACTGGAATGGGTCTAGGGTGGGGGGGAGGATGGATTTAATGTGTGCCATGACTCGCCGTTCAAAGCACTTCATCTCCAGTACAGGCCTAATGGACTGAACACTTTTTCTTCTCAGGATGTCTATACACCATAGATTGTAAAGAAGTGGACTAAGGTGTTTTGACCCATAGCGTTCGGCTCCAGTCAAATGAAGCTCACAAGGATAGCAGTTATAGTGTGAATTTGTCGCTGAATTCCATATTAGGAATAGGAATACATTTAAGGACAAAATAGCTAAATAAAAACACTAGGATCATATAGAGCAAGTTAATCCAAACATTTTAAGACCAAAATGAGGTTGCTGCAGCAGTCATAGAGACAGGAGTGATGTTTTTCAATGTAAAGTCAATTGGAGCCAGAGTTGATGGATGTTACAATACTGACTGTCCCAAGTGTCAGGACAGAGAGGAGAAAAATGTTATTTAAGTATTGTGCGTCTGTGAACTGTTGCAATGGGATCTCATTTTTTAAAAGAACCAAGTGGTTTTCTTGCCAGTTTTAATGCATTTTAATGCTGATTAACTCTGAACCAACACTAGACTCAGCACTGAAACAGAGCAGACAACACGACTGAGAGATTTGGGCACTAAAACATATTTGGCATCGTTATTTACTGTTAGTTTTTGCATTATGTTTATTGTAGCGCAACGTTTTATTTAGATTCTGGATCATTTCAAAGGCTAATCACGCCTCCACACGCCTCAGTCTGACCCATTTTAAACAGACCTGCGCCTTGGTCATTTCTCTCTCTGATTAGTCAGTTAAAATGAGTTCTCACATTGGCTTCTGTCATATAAATGAATATTAAAAGATCCAGTCTTTTGAATGCCTCTTTGAAATGAATGGATCCAAAAGATTCAGATGTCATAAAGGAGCTGAAAATGCTATCACTACTGGAAATGCATTCATTAACCTGTCACTGTTTATAGCTGTCTGTTTTATATGAAATGTTTTGTATGTAGTTTGTGTTGTTGATGCCTCTTGGTCAGATCCCTTGAAAAACAGATCTTTCCATCACAGTGGGACTTCCCTGATTAAATAAAGGTTAATTCACTAGCAAGGACCACTCCATGACAATGAAATACGAGACTCAGGGTGGGGGGCTCCATCTCCAATCCAAAATGGTCACCCAGCCGTTTCAGAACTCCCCCTCCTTAAAGATGATGTCTTCAGGCTGAAGGATGGACGAGAGACATCGGGTGGGAGGGAGGGGGTCGAGAGAGCTAACATGGATGGTGTTGTCGGGATAGGCTGTGTAAATAGGGCTTCTGGGTAATTGAAGGCGTGGATGAGATGAGCTGTGGTTGGCTGACGAGATGGTTGAGGTGTGGTCCAGCTCTTAAATCTAGTATAGGTTAATCCTATTAAATCCTCATAAATACATCATTATTTCCAGTTCTATTCCATATTCATTGGCGTGTTTTATTGCCTTATAATGTGGATACTTTTTCACCATCCACCTGAGCTGGAATCCCTGTTTTTCTGGGTAGCCTGGGATTTGCAGTCTGTGGCTGCCCAGACATGATCCTGTTTTGGTGTTTGCTAACCACCACTGGGATTTTACATTTGAAAGTGACCTTATAATGCCAATGAAGGTTATAATGTGAGTGAGGCTGGATATGCATTTTAGCCATGGTAGTATATAGTAATTATAGTAAGAACCATGTCAAAAAATAATAACTGAAATTCAATTACTGGATGTCTTGTCAAAAACATTACAGAATGTGTTTAAAATCCGAAATGGCGAATATGAGCTCAGAGATATTTATAAGAAAGAAAATCAGAACAAGTATTATGAAATTTTGTACTGGTAAAGGAATGGACTTTTGGAATAATTGTACAGAAAAACAAAAAGTGTGTACAACTCTCTTTTCTCACTTTAAAAAAAGTTTAAATGTTTAGCTTTGGGCAGATACATGACTTATTTTGTACTGCTACTGTATTGTTAGTTTCCTGTTGCTATTTTTATGATTATGAATGAGGCTATACATGTATAAGTGTAAAAGATTAAGCTCAAGCCTACATCTTCCTGTACGTTAAATATGACTGCTTCTGGAATCATGTATAATGTAATTGTAATGGCGGCACGGTGGCTGAGTGGCTAGCGGCAATAATTTTTATACACATTTTATTATTATACTGTACCTGCATTTGAGCAGCCATGCAGACCTTACCTGTCTGCTCTGCATGGTGCAACATATGCAGAGTTTTAGGATACACTCCATTTAAAAGGCCATAGATGCCTCACACTTATGGTGTTACCTTTGTTTCACACTGAAACAGAGCTAACACCGTGCACAGTGACACACACACACACACGCACGCATACACGCACGCCCACACACACACGCACACGCACACACACTGCTGCTGTGAGACCAAGTGTGCTTTACACCTTCAGGCCATTAAACAGAGTCCACCAGGAGCACAGCCCTGGTGACACCTCCCCTTTAAACCCTGCATGTGCTGCTAGGACAGAACCATTACTCAGAGTTCAACCAAGGATGGTCTCTAATGCTTTGCAGGGACAGGCGCGTTTCAGGTTCCTTCTCCAAGCAGCCCTTCAGCAGATCGCTGCATTCTGCATTCAAACATAGAGGAGGTTAAAATCAGGAACAGTATGTCAGTCAAAGTCAAATGTTTGGAGATGTACAGTTACCTGGTGGAAGACAGGTTGGAATAGGAACACTTCTGTTTGAGGTGATCTGCTCTTTTTTCAGAAGCCTCCTGTTGAGCAGCATGCCCATCTGCCACACCGTGGTGGGTCCTGCTGCGTATGGGTGCCCATGGAACCACTCTGGAGAGGAGTAAACTAGAGTGCCTGAAAAAAAAAAAACTATTTAGGAGACTGCTGGTATATTTCATGCAATAAATGTACAATACATGGATAACTTTATCAGAAGTACTACAACAGTAAAGACTTTGTCAGTTACATTTCATCATTCATTAGCCACAGTACAATGTTTACCTTGTGGACCCTTACATTTTTGTCCAGGCATGAAAAAGGTGGCACGACTGAAGTCTATGAACCTGGCTCTGGAGACGCCAGAGCCCGTCTCTACCAGCACATTCTCAGGCTTGATGTCCCGGTGAAAGATGCCTTTAGACTCCAGCTCGATAGCTTGATCCACCAACTGACGGAAAATTACCTGAAAGATAACATTGATCCGTGAAGTTCTCAATAATTACTACTTTTAGAGAGGGCTGATTTTAAACTCTTACTTTGGCCAAGACGGGGTTGATGCTGGTGGCAAAGGTGTAGTCCAAAAGGTCTGTGCAGGCCACTGGTCTCTCCAGCACCAGCACAATCTTGTTGTCCTCAGTCCAACAGCTGTAGAGTCACTCTGGAGTTTGAGGAGGTGGGGCCTGCCCCTGCCCTAATCAGGAAGTAGACCTCCTCAGGAAGTCTGACTGAAACTCCATCCATTTCCTTTTAACCACACAATGAACAGTAGTAATAATGATGGAGACATACCTGAGTACTTAAAGATACAGAATGTATTACATACCACATCTATGTACGTCACCTTAGTCTTATTGATGACCTTAAGTGCCACCTGTCAAAATGTGATGTCAATGTTACTTTTAAAAAATCATTGTAAATACTATTCAAATTGAATTAATTAATGTATGCTCTAGTTTGTACTTAGATTAAAATAGACTTAGTGGTAAATTGTCCTCAGTGCAAACCCCACCAAAGACTTGTCCAAAGCTTCCTTTCTGCAACATCCCAGCCCACGAGTACTTTTTGTTGAGCTCTGTAAAAGATTTTGATTTGAATAAATTGCACAGCCTTTACCATGTCTAGAAAACCAATTGTTTTCTAGACATGTAATTAACATTGTTACCTTTGCCCTCTGCGCTGCTCAAGTTGGACTCTGCTAGGGTTTCCGTTTGCTCTATAAGATGTAGGGAAAATTAATGGTATGTCAGTATCTTCAAATTTTTATTTGTAATTTTTTGATGCAGTTTAGTTCTGTGTTGACTTTAACCTTTAATGAACAAACTGATGTCACTGTTTCCCTTGTTTTCCCGTCAATAATAATAACAAACACAAACAGTGTCCATAATGACTACCATTGAAACCTTTAGGTACGTGGTAAACCTTACAGTAACAAACAATACTAATTGGCCCATGTGGTTAAATGTGTAGGTTATATTACCTGTCTTTCCCAGCCAGACTTTTTTCCTCTCTGGAGTGGGATGTGCCTTGCTCTGTTTTGTTGAACTGCTCAGTTCCTCATCACATGAGAACCAGGATGAATCTTGGAATTCTTGCTTGTTTTGCTCTTAAAGGGACAGTGTGTAAGATTTTTACCCGTTAATTACTGAAATTGAAGATACCCATTCAAAAATACATTGTTTTCCAAGCCTTTTCACTTCCATCATGAAATCAAAGTATTCTTTTGGACTTAGATATAGTCACATAAAAGGGGGATCTTCCCCATGCAGAGGCAGCCATTTTGAATACGAGAGCCGCAGAAGGACATTTGGCCTTCACCTTCGGCAAGGCTCGTGGTTTTGGGTAAACAACACAAGCATGCTGCCGGATCAGACGTCATAATGGATCTAACACGTGTTTTGGACTAAATTGTTTTACTGGATTTTATTCGCTGGATCCTTACGGACAAATTGAGAGCAAGTTTATGGTGAAATAAAGAGTTTGACCTGTGCAAAGCATTCTAAGGTAAGCTAACCTCGTTTTGTGCTTTTCCGTATAAAAGCCCCATGTCCTCGGGGAGTGTTTGTTGTGCCGGGAAATGAATTGCATAGTCAAAAAGATGAGACTGTAAGGTTTCATTTGATGTGTAGAGTGTCATGGTACATGATCGGGAATGTGTGTTTTCATGAGAAAAGAAAAAAAAAAAACGTCTGCGCGCGCCCGGGTGACCCTCGAGGTCTGCCGTAGCTAAAACAGAAAGTGCAATAGCACCATCCACCTATGCGCCACGAATCCTACACACTGGGGCTTTAAAAAATAAGATCAATTAATAGTATGCCTTTTTTTTTTTTTGCCTTTTGTTTGCCTCAGTGCCACTTTTGTACACATCAGATGAGCTAAGCCTGCTCAAGAATAAAAACATGACAAACATTTAATAAATATTGTTACATATGGGCCAAAGTATAAGATCACAAAGGTACTAGGTTTTTTCTCCTATGGAGCCATTTAGGCCCCTGTCTCTCCTCCCACTTATTTACGTACATAATACCCCACCCCCTTTAACTGGTGCCGCATGAATAAGGGTGTCCTGTTGTGACATGATGTGACCTATTGCTTGCTATTCCAAGCTCTCTTAATAAATAAACTAAAATTTAAAGTCATATGGGCTTAAAGCTGTCTCTGCGTATGAGTCCAAATCTATCATGTCCTCCTCACCACCACTTTTACTAGTATTTGAGGTGAGGTGTAATCTGTCATTCGTCCAGGAGTGGTCCAAGATAGAAAAGGTTTCTCAGTTAGTCATCTGGACACAAGGCATTTCAACTCCCATCCAGAGGTCATATTGTGTCTTGGACAGAAATAGAGATTTAAGATACTATCTGCCTTCTGTTTACCACAGTATCCTCACCCCTCAGTCAAGTGAAAGACCAATTAAATGCTGGTGAGACTGACAGGGTTAGAGCGGCCCATAACAATGCTAGCCTATACATAGGCAGGGCATTTTCAGGTTAACATAGTAAACATGGGCATTAACAATAGGCATTTTAGGGAGGGTCTTATCTAACTCAGTGCAATAGCAATGACCAGCACCATCAAATTGAAAACTGATCTCACAAACAAATTTTAATGGGTTTCTTGTTAAACTATGCAGTTTAATTTCAACAAAAACATTTCTAGATTGAAAGGCTAGAAAGGTTTTTGTTGAAGTTAAACTGGTCCCAAAAATCTTTGCCCAAAAAAAGATATCAAGCTGGTGAAGTCATGTATGTGGTTTCTTTGGGACGCTAATACTAATAGTTCAAGCTAGTCTGCTACAAAAGCTAGATAAAAGTTAGATAACACAGACAACCAAAAATTAAAATCTCCAAAATTTACCTTCAGTGGAAACAATTTCCTCTGTACGGCTTGACGTACCGTCCATGGTGAATTTGTGCCTGTTTCCAAAAAATGAAACGGACACAACAAAATGCGCGGATAATACTTCGATCAGATGCTATAAAATAATGGATAAGCACTGATAACGAAGATAAATACAATATAATATGAGAACATTTAAAAACACCTTACCTTAACTGTAAATGTTGAAAGTTGTGACGCAACCGTAAAGACTTTAATGACGTTTCCATGGCAACGGGCATAACGTCATCACAGAGAGCATTCTATATTCAAATGATGCAAGCTTAATATTCATGTGTTTACTTATAAAATAGATATATCAAATGTCTTTTTATGGACCAGTGCTGTCAACAGTTTAATAAAATAGTTAAAAAAAGAAAAAGAATAAAAGTCACTTTTGCACTGATTGAAAGCTCAAAATTATTATTATTGTTTTTAACTTTAATTTAAATATTTTAGTTTTTAAGCATAAAATATAATACAATTACACAACAATACACAAATAAAATAAATAAATAGTAGTAAAAAGTTCTGTCAATGGTCTTTTTTTCTTTCAATAATAATCAAATTTCATGCATTCATATTCATATCCATATTATTATTATTTTTTACATTTTGTACATTTTATTTTCTTGACTGTAGCCCATTTCTAATCGGCAATCTAATTTCATTCTTTGAATTTCATATAACAACAATTGGCCTTACATTTTTTAAAAGAGGACAGATCAGAGTTTTGCTGTTACTTTAATGCTAACAACATGTTTTTTTTTTGATACCAGTGCTTTAACGATACCTGCTTTTCGATCATGATTCCTAAATCATGAATGCAGTTAGCAAATTGTAAAGGCTGCAATTTTTAGGAACATAATTTCCTTCAAAAAACAAAAATACATCCTGTCATAACAACAGCTAAGCCTGTAGTTTAGATCTGTACAAAATGTGATTCTTATTAGTTTATCAGTTCATATTTCTTTTGAACATAATCCTATTGTTAAAACATAAACAACTAATTTAATTGCAATTTTACCAAATCCTTCAGCCATATTGTGCAGCCCTATTATACTGCCAATCATGTTTTGAAAATTGACAGCATATTATTGTTTGACACTGTGTAAAAATCCATAGGAAAGTAAAATCAGTGATGCTTTTCTATTGGGTAATAGTTGGAGAGGAGTAAAAAGAAATACAATAGCGCAATGATGCTCGAGGGGTATTTCAAGGAGAATGCTCAGCATGGACATTGAGCAATTCCTCCTCCTGCTAAAGTTTGTTATCCCTTTGTTCAATTTAGTTTTTTGTTGCAACTTTGACACTTAACAATGTATGATTTTCCCATAAAACCCTTGAATCTGCTATACATTTAGCAGCTATGGGGAGACAAAATGACTACATTTTAGATTCGCTTTTAAAGTTGTTACTGTTATGCATTTAAAAAGTTATTAAAGAGGGGGTATTATTCAAAAATCAAATGTTTGGACCTTTCTATCATGTTATAACATTGGCCTGAAGAGGTATTAGTAATTTAGTCAGTAATTTAGTGATCTCTCCCGGGCCCTTTTCAAATCCGCATTATGGTTAGCAGTAAGATTCTGTCCAATCCTCACCCTATGTCATCCATGCGCCCACATATGAATTTTTAATAAATATACAAATGCATGATACACTACAACTTCACAAACCTGAGGCGATGTGCAAGCACTTTTCATTAGTGGCATTCATGTGTGCTGTGTTGTTATAGTGCTCTAAAGGGGGAGTGACTTGCATGGGGACAGCAAGAGAGGTGACTCAGAGTGTCAAAAACAAAAGTGAAGTTTTTGTTTTTTTTCAAAACAATAAAAGGTAACATGGTTATTTAAATATGCTATGCGTTAACAGTTAATACCCATATAAGTGTACCACCTCTTTACGTTGTATTTGCTTGTATTTGTCTTTTTGTCTGACTGTAATAGATCCGTGTGAAATGCACCTGATTGCCTGATAGAATGATAAGCAGAATTCTGTAGCTGACAAGTAAACAAAAACAAAAACATTTGGAGACTTTCAGGAGATGTCTGGTGGTAGTTTTCTTTTCCTACATTGACTCAAGCTTGAGTAGTCACATTAAAACAGAAAGAAGACATACTTTCTGGACTGATAAATATACAATTCCTGACCACTACCATGTCTTGTACTTTGTCTGTGCTTGTGGCAGGTTGTCCTTACCTCAAAGCATGATTGAGTTGCATTGTGTTTTTCCTGTATTTCTCTGTAGTGTACCTCATTTGGCATTCCGTGTGTGTGTGTGTGTGTGTGTGTGAACTAGGCTCCGTTATCGTATTCCTATGGATGGAGGCGCTGGCAGATGACATGCGCCCAGCACAGCAAAGACTCCAGCAGTACGTCAGATGTTGCACTCCACTCAGCTACTCTGTCTTTTCACCTCCTCCCCATGGACGTGTGTGTATGTGTGTGTTTACATGTGTGTGTGGGGGGTCTGTCTCCAGAGCCTCCGACAGCTGACGGACTGTGAGGTGAGGCATCCTAGTACTGTTTTCCATTTCATTTATTTATTATGTCGTTGGATTTGCTTGGACTGACATTCAAAATGATAGGGAGTTAAAGGTCCCATTTACTTTTCTAAGATACAAACTTGAATCATTCAATGCTTTATTAGATTTTTTGGCACAGTCAGTAACTTGAACGTGGGCCATGTATAATTTAATGCAAAATACTTGTGACAAAAGTATTTGTGTCAAATACTTGTGAGAAAAGGATTACAATATTCACATTTGTTCCTCATATCATGCAACCTGACTTTAGAGGTTGTCTACATCATTGATTTTCAACCAGTGTGCCAAGAAACACTAGTATGCCCTGAGGGATTTTTTTTTTTTTTTCCCTCTGGCAGCACGGTGGCTGAGTGGCTAGCACTCATGCTTCACAGCAAGAAGGTTCAGGTCACCCGGGCCTTTCTGTGCATGTTCTCCCCGTGTCTGGGTGGGTTTCCTCCGGGCACTCCGGTTTCCCCCACCAACCCAAACATGCACCATAGGTAAAATCCTCCAGCTTAGGGCCTGACCCAGCCTAAACAAAACAAAATTATGGGGATGGTCCCCGGGTCAAATACAGAAACAACTTCTCCTGTGCGAGATCAATAAAGGTCAATCTTCTAATCCTTAAAGGGATATGCCACCCCCAGGTCAAATTTGGGCATCTCCCCACAGTCCAGAGACTAAAACAAGTGATGAAAAGCATTTTCCTGCTCACCCAGCCATTGTCCGAGTCTGTCGCCACTGACCGCCGCGCGAGCTGCTGCTCCTCCGCCTTAGACTGGAGTCTAACGTCGCCAGAGAAAGATTTCGGCCAAAAGGAATTAATTTGCTCGATGCTTTTCCCAATTACTTTCTGTGTAGTGCGCATTCATATCGAGTGCAAATAAATGTGCAAATCAACACGGAGAGCTTGCCTTGGTCATTTTGGGTGGGAACTATTTTTCAGTGCGGAAGGACATGGCCGAATCACGCACCACGTTGTGCAACAGGGGAACTCCCTTCCCGGTGCGTAACTGGGATTCCCCTGGCAGCGTGCTGCGTGATTCGGCCATGTCCTTCCGCACTGAAAAATAGTTCCCACCCAAAATGACCAAGTCAAGCTCTCCGTGTTGATTTGCACATTTATTTGCACTCGATATGAATGCGCACTACACACAAAGTAATTGGGAAACGCATTGAGCAAATTAATTCCTTTTGGCCGAAATCTTTCTCTGGCGACGTTAGCCTCCAGTCTAAGGCGGAGGAGCTGCAGATACCACGGCGGTCAGTGGCGACAGACTCGGACAATGGCTGGGTGAGCAGGAAAACGCTTTTCATCACTTATTTTAGTCTCTGGACTGTGGGGAGATGCCCAAATTTGACCTGGGGGTGGCATGCGCTATGTGCTACAATTTTGTATGAAAAGCGCTTTATAAATATTATTTGATTGATTGATTTATTGATTGATTGATTGAGGTGTGCCTTGGAAAATGTCCAATTTGAGTTAACTATTTCTCAGTGTTATTTAATGGAATAATTGGCATTTTGAGTAAATTTCCAAACCTAAAAATACAAAACACAAAAATGACCACCATGGAACATTTCCTAGTGGGTGGACTTTTTGTCTTTCTAGTTCAGAACCAAATTTGAGTCCCAACCCCTAAACATTCTCAGAGGAACCTCTGAGAATGTTTAGGGGTTGGGACTCAAATTTGGGGCTGGGGCTCCAAGTGAAGAGGTCCAGATTAGATTGTGTGAATTTTTATGAAGAGATGACATTCCAATTGTTTCTTAGTTACTGTAGGAGAATGATGTGGGGGTCACCATGGGTAAGAGACTGGTCGCTGGGAGTTTACTTACCCTAGACTGAGTAACTACACCAAAGTGGTGGAAAGAAGGGGTATCTTTTACTGTTTATGTAATGCAAATTAGTCTGTACTTTGCTATGAGTGACAAACACATTCAGAATGAAAATCTAGTACGAATTATAAAAAAAAGACTTGTTCATTGAAGATCTAGTCAAATTAAAACAACCTTGGAAAATTTAAATTTGAGTGCATAAATTTTGGTCTAAGGAAAAAGTGAACTGTGCGTGTCCTGTGAGGAGTCTCTAAAGTGAGAGCAATTATGCTGGGTTGGTGAAGTCAGCAATTATGTGCCCAATCAGAAAAAAAATGAGAGGACTCGTTTGAAAGTTAATTACCAAGAGACTGATTAGATTCCAGCCTAAGGTGGCACACTGCATTACTGCGCTGTGGTGTGGTGCTTATGTTGCATACTAGAGCGAAGAGCTGAAGCTTGAGTTATTGTGCAGGTTTCTCATGTGGAGTTAAGTCATACATTTAATAGTTATGTATTGTTATTGTATTGTCTTTTTGAGACTTTCAGAACCCTCAGTACTTTTACTCAGACAGTGTCAATTATGTGATGGACGGCACTATAGCATCAGACCACAGTAGTGTGTGTATTAAAGACTAGCTGCATTATAAGAGGCAATTAGGCATCTCTTATTAAAGATGGCATTTATTAAATACGGCAAAGTGATAAAAGGTAACGTTGTGATCTAAATATATAGTATGTGAGCATTTATTACCCCACATAAGTGTAATATTCCCACTTAAACTTATCACACTAAGAAATCAGGTTTTCCCAATCACATTAAGAAAGCAGGTTTTCCCAATCACATTAAGAAAGCAGGTTTTCCCAATCACATTAAGAAAGCAGGTTTTCAAGGCATTTATTAATTTTTATGAACAGGGACAATGGTCATTAAACATTAGTGTAAATGTGCCAGTATTAGCTATAAAGATGGATACTATATCCAAGTCCCCTGTAGTAGCCAAGGTGTAGATGCCTGCACAGAAGACAAGCTTTTTCATTGAAGACATGCTAAAGAGTTGTTAACCTCTTATTCAGTGTTTTACAGTATGCATTTATGTCTAAATTGACTATTAAGTGCATGATAATTGTGTGAAAATAATGCCATTATCCACAATTAACCGTGATTAATCAGGGTCCTAATCAGGATTTTAATCAAGGCATTAGTAATTGAAAGATATACATTTAATGCCATATTGTGTAACCTTCCAGATAAAGCAAGAACATCTCCATGGATAAATGGACTCCCCAGCCAAAAAGTTGTATAGTGCAGCTCTAAGGCATAAGGATAAGTGTAGGTGAACTATAACTATTTGCTTCAGGCTGGTGCACTGTGAACAAACACCAGTTAATTACATTACGCAAATGTCTTCAGTGGATGACTGATTAACTCTCCTTGGCTTTTTACAAATAAATTGGGTGTCATCTGTGTAGCGGAGGGTGCAGAGCAGAGCAAGGTGCCTGATGTGTGGTGCAGGCTGCCTCTACTGTGGTGGCTGGCTCTTTCCCCTGCCTGGCCAGTGAGTGTGTTCTGTGTCTGTCCAGCTGCTTTCAAAGTAATGTGCTGAGATTTGATGTTAAAGAGTCATTTCTTTTCCTGTGTTGCTGCTGTGTAAAACCACCATCTGTCTGGGTGTCATGTCTAATGCCTGTGCACTGTGCCAGAGCATCCAGCACACACAGCCCCACCGCTTCACAAACAGGGAGCAAGCAGAGAGAGTGAATCTGAGCTGCTTTGCATTATAGTTATTAGTTGAAATTAAAGTGCATATGACAGGTTAGACTACTCATTTGACCAAAACAAGTGAATTCAAAGGATGGCCCATGAAGTGAATATGGCTTGTGACTTTGGATTTTGTTTAAAGTGGGTCTAAACTTCGCCCACAACCACACTGCATATAGATCTGCTAAAATGGGCAGTATCTGAAGGACTAAAAGGGAGAGTGGGAGAGGGGCGGGCTATGGAGATATAGAGAACAGTGTGATTGGTATAACAGGTATTCACACAATACCTGTAATCAGGGCAGTCCTGTGTGATGTCATGTAGTACTTCAAACTGCTATGGCCACTGGAGGCAGCACACTCTGCAAGCTGCAAATGTATCTAGTTTGCACTAAAATTGCCACTTGGAACAGTAGCCAGTGCTATCAAAAGACCATATACACAGTTGATTTAGTGTTTAGTTCCACTTTAAGATAACTCTAATCAGACTCAAGAAATATGGACTTGACTACAGTACAAGTAGCATTTCTTGTATAATAATATCTCAATTTGTATTTTGTTAATATGTTAATACATTGACAATTCTATACAGTGAGATTTGTGTATCCTTACATAATTGTTTATTAAACCTGTTTCATTTACACTCCTATATATTCCATATCCTCTTGTTCATATGCATGCCTGCTTTCCCCACTCCGCTTTAACTGCCTCTCTCCCCAATGTCCTCTGGGTTGAATTAATGAGGGTTTAGTGCAGCCCGGATGTTTACAAGATCAACAAATGCCTCGACACCTAGTTTGTGAATGTGAGTATCAGCAGGGTGAGTGTTACCATGTGAAGATAACAGCACTATTTACACAATACCAGTCATTCACAACTCCATGTTACTAGACCTTGCTTTTCATAAGAAAAACAAAAATCAAATAGGAACTCAAGATCAATCAAAAAAGGAACACGGCTGTGAATCACAGGGTCCTTCACAATTTGACATGACGATATATGTAATAATAATAAAAATATTGCACATTATATTTCATTATATCACTATATATTTTAAAGATCCCATGACATGGTACTTCTTGATGCTTTTATATGGCGCCTTAATGGTTCCCTAATACTGTAAATGAATCCTTCTTCAAAACCAAGACTGCATGAGAAAGAGAGATAAGATGAGAAAGAGTCATAAATATCTCTCTGGAACACTCCATTATGGGTGTTGTTGCTTGAATGCAAATGAGGAGGACAGAGATAGGCCAGAGCAGCGGGTGGGGGCGTGGCCAAACTCTCCGCTCTTTCCTCGTTTAGCGGTGCGCTGTGCGCTGGCCCCACTCCTGCGTTTTTGCGCGGAGGAAGAGATGAGAAGCGTTCCATTGAAAAATAAACACATTTCCACAGAAAATAAAATTAAACCACTGCTGTTTCAGAGGTTCGGAGGGTCGGATAAAGGACATCCGAGCCTGGAAACACTCTCATGTGCTTCCAGGCAAATTAAAAAAACGCATTTCGCATTGCGTAGCTCGTTCACGGTCCAAACTCTCTGGGCGTGATTTACAGAGAGTTTGGGTAGAAACACAGACGGGCGGTGGAACTGCATTTGCATTTTTTCTTCAATGTGATGTCACATAGTTTCCTTGTTCAGAATCGCCCGTTTGAGCTGTCTTTTTTTCAAACGCAGAAAAGGACCACAAATGCTCAGTTTACACATTTCGCAACTTTTAGCCATGGGGGGCCCTAAACAGGGTAGGGGAGCTCACATTAATGTTCAAAAACCTCAGAAAGTGAAAATTTCATGCCATGGGACCTTTAATAACATTAATTCTTTTTTAAAACATCACCTGAGCAAAGTTTAAAAGAAACACTCATTTTAATCATCAAACCAATATCTTTTCTGAACACAATTGTACCGCTTTCACAAAATTATTTAGTAAAAGTAAAAAAAACAACAACTCTTGGTTGCATATCAATTCAGCAGCCCATGATAATGATAGTGTATCACCAAATTTAGTATAATGATGTACAGGGCTCTCAAGTCTCACGCATTGAGAGTGTGACACACGCAATTCGACGTGTTCACACGCTCACACGCCACACATGGCATTTCTCAAGCTGATTTCTTTCTTCTTTTTTTTTTTGTGCCCAGAAAATCGGTCTGTGTGGCTTAGTTTATGCAGGCTCTGCGCGTTTTCAGCGAAAAAAAAATCCCCCTGCTCCGGGCGCACGGTCTGAGCGGAGGCCGGAGCAGACGCGCCGTCCCCCGGGCACGTCCTGAGCCTCAGTCCCGGTGCCACATCTCCTCTGAGACGCACCGACTCCGGTCCCGGTGTCTCCGTCTGTGCGTAACGTGTCCCCCCCGACGGCTTACGCGCAGAATACGCGCGGCCCAGAGCCGAACTGCCCATGGTGAGACGCGGTGAGACGCGGTGAGACGCGGGCCCGGTGCATTAACCAGACTCTTACATGAATCCGTTAAAAATGTCCCGCTCCCCCCCGCCCCGGTCCCTCCTCGCCGCCCCTCTCAGCGCGCACTGACAAAGTGCAGTGATGATAAAACAAACCATCAGGTAATAACTTAATTTATATAACTGTCATTAGTTGCTTTGTATTTTAAGTTTGCTCTTTAGACAAACAGGGCTCTCGACACGCAATTCGACGCAATTCACACGGCATTTCTCACGCAATTCAAGCGCCCCCCCCCCCAGTCTCACGCACGACCCCGCTCAAAACTTGAGAGCCCTGATGATATATATTGATAATTTAATACTTTTGCATGCCTGATGAGGATTTTTTCCCAGCCCTATCATAAACTTGGTTTACATGGAATACCCTTAACAGCAGATATGAAATACAGACTTCACAATGTTGACTTTGTGCTCGGTTTCAGCGTTCCTCAGCCGTCACCAGCTTAGAACTGATTCCACTAAAGAACATGTTTAAACAAATCTGCTGTCACAATCTGGGGCTCTCTTTGCACTTTAAAATTAGCCGGATATGTGACTTATTCACAACTCTAACCAGTGCTTCCCAACCAGAGCTAAAGGAAAAATTCAATATACACCATATTGCCAAAAGTATTCACTCATCTGCCTTGACTCGCATATGAACTTAAAGCCCCAGTGTGTAGGATTCGTGGCGCATAGATGGATGGTGCTATTGCACTTTCTGTTTTAGCTACGGCAGACCTCGAGGGTCACCCGGGCTGCGCGCCGCTACTGTATAAATAAAACGCGGTCCCGTTTTTGTTTTGTTTTTTTCTCATGAAAACACACATTCCCGATCATGTACCATGGCACTCTAGACATCAAATGAAACCTTACAGTCTCCTCTTTTTGACTATGCAATTCATTTCCCTGCACAACAAACACTCCCTGAGCACATGGGGCTTTTATACGGAAAAGCACAAAACGAGGTTAGCTTACCTTAGAATGCTTTCCACAGGTCAAACTCTGTATTTCACCATAAACTTGCTCTCAATTTGTCCGTAACGATCCAGCAAATAAAATCCAGTAAAAGAATTTAGTCCAAAACACGTGTTAGATCCATTACGATGTCTGATCCGGCAGCATGCTTGTGTTGTTTACCCAAAACCACGAGCCTTGCCGAAGGCGGAGCCCAAATGTCCTTCTGCGGCTCTCGTATTCAAAATGGCTGCCTCTGCATGGGGAAGATCCCCCTTTTATCTGACTATATCTAAGTCCAAAAGAATACTTTGATTTCATGATGGAAGTGAAAAGGCTTGGAAAACAATGTATTTTTGAATGGGTATCTTCAATTTCAGTAATTAACGGGTAAAAATCTTACACACTGTCCCTTTAAGTGACATCCCATTCTTAATCCATAGAGTTTAATATGATGTCAGTCCACCCTTTGCAGCTATAACAGCTTCAGCACTTCTGGGAAGGCTGTCCACAAGGTTTAGGAGTGTGTTTATGGGAATTTTTGACCACTTTTCCAAAAGCGCATTTGTAAGGTTACACACTGATGTTGGACGAGAAGGCCTGGCTCTCAGTCTCCGCTCTAATTCATCCCAAAGGTGTTCTATCGGGTTGAGGTGCAGGCCAATCAAGTTCATCCACACCAAACTCTTTTTAATGATGAATTTTAATGATGAATTTAATGATGAAGAGGAAGGGGCCATCTCTAAACTGTTCCCACAAAGTTGAGAGCATGGAATTGTCCAAAATCTCTTGGTCTGCTAAAGCATTCAGATTTCCATTCACTGGAACTAAGGAGCCAAGGATGGCCTGGATGCAGCTCCTTGGCCGTGGAAACCCATTCCATGAAGCTCTCTACACACTGTTCTTGAGCTAATCTGAAGGCCATGTGACTCTGCAAAAGTTGGCGACCTCTGTGCACTATGCTCCTCAGCAGCCGCTGACCCCGCCTTGTCAGTTTATGTGGCCTACCACTTTG
Source organism: Paratrypauchen microcephalus (assembly GCA_036785185.1). Classification (NCBI taxonomy): domain Eukaryota; kingdom Metazoa; phylum Chordata; class Actinopteri; order Gobiiformes; family Gobiidae; genus Paratrypauchen; species Paratrypauchen microcephalus. The sequence goes on along the minus strand of JAVJIX010000087.1, from coordinate 2,503,492 downwards.
TGACTGAATACCGCTAATACTAATACCTAATACTAATAATACTAATACTAATACCGCTGACAGTTGACTGTGGAATATTTAGGAGCGAGGAAATTTCACGACTGGACTTGTTGTACAGGTGGCATCCCATCACATTACCAGGCTGGAAATCACTGAGCTCCTGAGAGCGACCCATTCTTTCACAAATGTTTGTAGAAACAGTCTGCAGGCCTAGGTGCTTGATTTTATTCACCTGTAGCTATGGAAGTGATTGGAACTCCTGATTTCCATGATTTGGATGGCTGAGTGAATACTTTTGTCCTTTCCATTCAGAAACACAGAAACTCACAAGACAAACTTTGACTGGCAAATGAAAAAATCGGAACGATTACAAAATAAATATTTTTGCCCCAGTGTGTTTTTTAAAAGCAGAACTAATGGATGATCTCAATTTTTTAGATCTTAAAGAACCATATTATAGTCGTTTCCCTTGTCATTTACCCTCTTGAGTTTGTATTTAGAGTGATTCATGCATGTTTGAGTAATCTTTATATCATTTCTCTGATCAAACTGTTTTCATTTCCATCAGTACATGCCCACTGCTCTATACTTACTTATTTCTCCAATTTCATTTTCTGGTGATAGGATTCAACAGTCACTTTGCATTTTTGGTACAAATGAAAAAGCAATGCCACGATGTGCAGCTATCCATCAGAGGTGCAGACAGCGGCACACCTCTTTGTTGTGATGATGTTTTTAATGGCGTCAGCTCCCATTTGGTCTTTTGTAACTATACAAAGAAAAGTATTAAATCTGGCACATCAACACTTTAACCAGACTTGTGTTCATTAGTAAAACTGCAGACACGTGTGAAGAACTCTCTGACACTGATGAAAAAAGGAGCTTTTAACATTAGACTAAATGCATAATATTAAGTCTTTATAGAAAATGCCTGGAAACAGCTTAGGCCTTTGTGCGAAGGAATGCTTGAGCTTATTTATAAACTCCATATCCCCTTCAGTTTGAAAGAGTAGGGGCTAATTACCATTGGCTAACTATATTGACATCAGAGAGAGAGAGAGAGAAACAGATGAGAGGAGAGGCTCTGCTGAATTATTCCAACTAATTATACAACTATACACCTATGGGAGCAGTGCACTGATTTTCATGTGTTAAATGTCTTCAGAACCAGTGGAAACGCCATAGAAAGTATACTTCACAAGCCTAAAGCCACTTACTTTCTTCACAGAGAGTTTGTTGTGTGAGTGCTGAGAGACATGTGTAATTAGCATCTGGGAAAATCCATAGAGCTAGCTGCTTTTTGACACTGTAAATGGTTTTCAAGCAACAGTTATTCTCTCTGGGAAAAGCTAATACAATAAAATGAGATTTCTGACTCTTAAAAGACTGCCAGATCTTTCTGTTTGTTTCAAGGAGCAGTTAAAAAAAACTGGCTCAATTCAGAATTTTCTCATTTTTAAGAAAACAGTCTCAGCACTTAGTTATTTTATCACTTAACAAAGCACTGACAGATATTACTGAGACCACAAACTTATGGTGGGACTGTGTTTAACCAGAACCGAAAGACTACAACTTAATTGGCTTGACTAGTGAGACTAATTCTGCTGCTGTTATTCTTTGTGGGAATCTGAATATAAAACAGAAATATTATCAAATAAATCCAGACTGAATTACAGTTATGTAATGAATCAATGCTTGACTTACTTTACAATTGCAACTATTACTAACATTAACCAATCAATTATATAAATACTGTAATAAAATAAATGAAACATATGAACTAAATTCAGTACCAAGCATGTTCGTGCAATCAGATTTGTTTAGAACTAAGGGAGTTCACAGGAGAACAGACTCACATCTTGAAGAAATGTGTATTCTTGATCCGAGGCATTACATTCAATACATGTGGCAGTAGCTCAGAGTGTTTATCCACTGATCCAAACGTTGGCGGTTTGAATCCCGCTCCTGACATAAAAAACATCATTGGTTGAGAGGTCAGATCCACTGACCCACAGGTTGGTGGTATGATTCCAGCTCCAAAAGATGAATGCTGCCGTTGTGTCCTTGGGCAAGACACTTAACCCATCTCGCCCCCTGTGTCTGCATACACTGGTGTGTGAGTGTGTGTGTGGTTCCTTGTTGTAAAGCGCTTTGGGTGCCTTGAAGGTGGAAAAGCGCTATATAAAGATGTGACCATTTACCATTTTGTCCTTTGTGATATGGGTGCTTATTCTACCTCTCAAAACCCAAAGAATTAAAGATGATTTTTTTTTTCTTAAAGGTACAGTGTGTAGGATTCGTGGCGCATAGGTGGTGTAGGTACCATGCACTTCCTCTTTTGGCTACGGCAGACCTCGAGGGTCACCCGGGCGCGCCGTAGCGCCGACAGCTCGCGTACCCGCGCACGAACCGCGCGCCGCTGTATACATAAAACGCGGTTCCCCGTTCACTTTTTTTTTTTCTTTTCGCATGAAAACACACAATCCCGATCATGATTCATGACAATCTACACATCAAATGAAACCTTACAGTCTCCTCTTTTTGACTATGCAATTAATTTCCCTGCAAAACAATCACTCCCCGAGCACATGGGGCTTTTATACAGAAAAGCACAAAACGAGGTTTGTTACTTAGCTTACCTTTGAAGGCTCTGCACAGGTCAAACTCTGTATTTCACCATAAACTTGGTCTCAATCTGTCCATAAGGATCCAGCGAATAAAATCCAGTAAAACAATTTAGTCCAAAATACGTGTTATATCCATTACGATGTGTGATACAGCAGCATGCTTGTTTACACGAGGCTCCCCCCTTCCCCCCTCCCCTTCCCCTTCTCTCCTTCTCTCCTTCACTCCCATATGCAGCGCGGCTGAGCAGCTGTTAGCAGGAGCCTCGGCGAAGGCGGAGCCCAAATGTCCTTCTGCGGCTCTCGTATTCAAAATGGCTGCCTCTATATGGGGAAGATCCCCCTTTTATGTGACTATATCTAAGTCCAAAAGAATACTTTGATTTCATGATGGAAGTGAAAAGGCTTGGAAAACAATGTATTTTTGAATGGGTATCTTCAATTTCAGTAATTAACAGGTAAAAATCTTACACACTGTCCCTTTAAAGGTGTATTGTGTAACTTTTTCTGTTGCCACCTGTCCCAAGACATGCAAATGTTACTGCTTTGCCCGAAATGTTACAGAATAGGGTATTAAACTGATATATATCTCACACATATATATCTGTGGCGAGTAAATTTCTCCTGTGTGAGATCAATAAAGGCTTATCTTATCTTATCTTATCTTACAACTGACATAGATTCAATTGCATGCTTGTTATGATTAAAAAGGACATTGAAAAACTGCAGTGTAACTTGTTCTGATGGTTTCTCTTGCCCTCACTCAATGTGAGAAACATTTCAGGCAAAGCAATAACATCTCCATGGTGACAATCAAATGGCGAACTCTGCACCAGAAACGTTACATATTGCACTTTTAATCAAGCCGCCCTAGTTTAAATAGCTTGATGATTTGGTTCCTCCATGCCAATTCTATTATCATTTCTTTTTACTTACAACTATATTTAGGTTCATCTTCAGAATTCTTGCCCCCTGCAGTTACCAACACATATTTACAGTTTTATCCTATCTCTCCCTTTTAGTTGCTGCATATCAAACCCAAACGTCTAATTTACTCCCCCCGAGACACCAGAGCCATTTCACCATCTTTACAATAAGATTTCCACATAGTACAAGCATAGGCAAATATCCTCTTGTTTGTACAAAGATCTCACTAGCACCATATGGAGCAGCAGATCCCTATAGGCTCACAAGCGCTGGTATTAGCTTGTTATTGCTGCTCTACAGAAATGAACACTTTATCTTCAGTTTCTCTCCAGAGGCTATTGATTAGTCTGTTTCACTGTGGAAATGTGCACCCCTCCTTTCGCGTTCGTAGGGAAAGGACAAACATGTCCACAAATTGAAGGAGTAATATTTCTTGAGGATTGTAAGATTATATGCAGTTTTATGGCAGTTGACACCAGTGCAGTAATGAAAATGTATGCCGTCTCTAATAGGGATGTATGATAATCTCTGCTACCGTATTGTCACTATATTAATCTCATAATCTACTACAAAAGTGTGGATCATCTCACTCTATTAATACTAAATACATAGTTATTTCCTGATGTTGAGTTGACAATTTCAGAATGATCTGTTTATTTTATACAGAGAGATATCAGTCAGGTCCCCACTTCCTCCATTTTACCTTGAGCCAGAATCACACATTATCGTGCAATCAGATTAGTTTATTTCAGTGATGCATTTGAAACAAAGGAGTTCATTGGTCACCCATTATTTGGCGCAAACTCATATTTCTCTCACCTCTGTACCTCATGTGTACCTCACTGTCCTCAAAGGAGTGGCCCGTGGCTGGCGTTTCTGAAAAACTACAGAGGATTTTCAGACAACATGAAATCCCAATCTATTTCAAATCCACAAACACTTTAAGACAGAAACTGGTCCCCCGAAAGGACAAAACACCGAGCCACAAACAAAGCAATGTGGTCTACTCCAACCTTTTTTGTATTGTGTACCCCTGAGCCTTTTCGTCATACCTCACTCATACATGTTGATAATTCTCCAAAAGTATAGAAGTATATGGGTTAACCTGAGCTAACCAATTAACACGGTGGGGTTTTAAGGTTGAAATCAATGCCAAACTGTACCCATTATAATAAAACATTTATAAGTCAACATAATAACAAAATTACTTAAATAACCCCCCATATGGTATGATTTCATTGACTAGCGCCACTATGCGCTATTTATTGCAGGACCAGGAAGTGCCCCGGTTTGGCTCCTGACCCAGAGAGCAGCGCGGAGATAGCGGACGGTAAAGAGAGCGTGTGAACCCATAGGCGCCGAGTGTGCAGGGTGCACACGAACGCACTGGGGGGGGCAGAGTCCAGGTAGTGGGGAAACAGTTTGTGAGCAGTCCTGCGGGGGTAACAGTTTGTCTCGGAGCTTGGCTCCACAAACCAAGGGGGAGCGCTCCGCGCGCTCTGTTGGCTAAGGCGCGCTCTTGAGCCAGAGAGAGAGAGGCGCCGGTCAGGGAATGACGGGGCAGCTACGGGCGCTCAGTCACAATAAAAGTTATATTCTCGCAGAGATCAAACTACTGATTACTGTGACTGTCACATGTTTCTCAATATTTGAGACGGACTTCTTCATGAAATGGAAGCACACATAGGCTAAACTCGGTCTCCCCGTGCGCACACATAAAAAAAAAATCTCCCCATGCGCCTGGCAGCGACACTGCTGCATACCCCCTGCAGTGTGCTCGCGTACGAGTACCCCTGGTTGGGAAACCCTGGTCTACTCCATTCAGTGTAGTGAAGACTGCAGTGAGTGCTTGCCTGGTTTATGCCTGACCATATCACAAGTGAGATATGGTCTGGAAGCCACCTTCGAAATATCTCGTAGTGGAGGTGTGGTTTACGATCGCCAACGGCTGTTTATTGGGCGTTACGAATGTCTATCATTTGGCGTATACGTAGCCCATAGCCAATCATGTCAGTTGTCAGTTCAAAGCTTCCGTTTGTCACGTAGTACGCGTCACCGTCTTGCCACCCCTCCCCGCTTTCTGATTGGCTCCTAGAATCGGGAGAGCTTGCTTGCCATAGTCGCCAGGCTGTCTTTCAGATCGGAACGAACACAAGCAGCCTGGGATTTCCCAGGTTAAGTGAGTTCTACAATTGAGAAAAACAGCCACTTCACAAGAGGATGTACCAACACAGACGAGAGAGCCCTGAATGGCAATGCTAAGATGACCCCTCCCACACTCCACTCCCACTGCATATTGAATAGGCCCACCTAACTAACAGAAACTGTAAACTAATAGTTGTGGTAGTTGCAGAGTAATTTCATTGTAGTTAGCTCCTCCCTCCAGGCAGATATAGGCAGTGTCCACCAGCGTCTGACCAGAACTGAAGAAGCAGCTTGAATGAGCTGCGAAACGTATTTGGCCAAATAAATTTTTGTCCAGTTGACAAATTGAATTTTTCCTTTTGCCATTTAAATTCACAGTAAATCTGCCAGTGTGAGGTCAGAGAGGAAGACAGTGAGGGTCTGTCTGAGGGTGTATTATATGAATTACATTGTTAGTATGCTTTTTGCTTGTCACCCTGGTTTAATTGTTGTTGATTTATAAGCCAAAAGAGGCATATCATACCAATCAATGCTGCATAATGTGATATCCAACTGGGACAAAAGGTCAAAAGATGAAAATAATGGGACAGCAGCAACTTGGCATTTGGAGGAATAGTTACAGATATCCAGACTATAGGATCGGAAACGTTTGGATGCTTAACTAATCTGTCAATGGTGTCTCATTTTTGTTGATTTATTTTTTTGATTTATATGGACAACAGCAGAAAGGAGAGTTAGATGGAAGGGAATGGCCAATACAGTCTTCCTTTTTATATACAACACAATTTTATCACATGAATTTCAGCAAGTTTGTACTTTTGTGAATGCAGTGTGGGTCATATGGACAGGTCACTTCATATCACAGCATCCCCCTTTGCCTTACCTGGGAAGGGAAAGAGGGCTGACTGATATCCCCCTGTATAAAAATTCAGAGAGATACTTCAAAGAGGTTGACTTTGGCCTTCCAATCTTATTTCCAAAGAACAGTTCCTTTTTACTGACCAATTTGTTGTTTACACATAATATGTGTCATGTCCTGTCATGTTTTGGATACCTTCTGCATCCCTCTTCACAATGTAGTGGTGTGGTGATGTGTCTTGCCTCAGATTTTGCCTGAAGACATGTCACTGTAACATCAGGTGACCCTTCTGTGCAAACAGTGCTCTGTAAAAAAAGAACCTTTATTTGGAAATACAGAGAGATATCAGTCTGGCCCACAGCCATCCAATCAGATTTGTTTATTTCAGGGATGTGTGTGAAACAAAGGATCATTTTTAATAAAATTACATTTCTCTCACCTCAGATTAACAAGGTTTATCTGTTAATCACTGATTCTGCAGAAATCCAGTATGTTTTTTACTCCCTTATGATTTTCCTCATTAGCAGCCATATTTGCATTGCTACAGACTGACCATGTGTGTTCCTCATTGGATAATCCATGTGGTCACCTAATCCCCCCGTGACCAGACTCAAATCTTTGTATTTTTTAATTATTTGTACTTATATATTCATTCTAAAGTACAGTGGTACCTCACCTTACGAAATTAATTTGTTCCAGAAGTGGTTTCGTAACGTGAAAAATTCGTAAGTTGAGTAGCTATTTCAATGGAAAAAGCCTGATCCGTTCCAAGGTTTTATTTTTTAATAGTGTAACTTTTTTTTTTTATAGTGTAACGTTGTGTTCTGTGTCCTGGCGGGCTAAGAGACTAGACCAGGACTAAAAGAACGTGGAATAAACCAGGTCTGGCCAGAACTAAACCTGGATTGGACCTGTTATTATTATAACATGGCAGTGCCGCGGGAGGAGCCCATTGCTCGTGTCTCCGCGCTCCTTGCGGTGCGGGGCGGGCTCTGCTTCTATCTGACCTCCAGAGCCGGGGCGCTGACACTGTGAGCTAACAGGCAGAGGAAGGTGCTCTATCAGCGGTGTTGTGAGATGTGTCTATCTTGTGTCTATAGCTCAGTGCAGAAGAGAGAGTCTGCGCCGTGTGTGCGCGCGCGCCGTGTCTCCTCCGTAGAGGAGACAATAAAGCCCCACTCTGCAGCAAAACTGCCTTTTTTTTACTTGCATTCTCCACCACTGTAAGCGCGCGATGTCCACAAGGGAGTTAACCCCGGAGGGAAAGCTATCTCCAGCCATGGAGAAGACGATCTCCCCTGTGTCTCCCAACCACGGTTAGGAGATGAGAGCAGGAATGGATAACAGCGGGCAAGACCACGGGGTCTCGCTCGGGTCGGGCGCTGGTTCTATGTGACTTCCAGGTCTAGACCAGAACTAAACCAGGTCTAAACCAGGACCGGAGCAGGAAAAAATCACCCCGTGCTTGGCCCCGAGGAGGAGGCACGGCTGCATCCCGCAGCCCCGGTGTAGCGCGGCCTTGCGCCGTGTCGACCTGATCCTTTGATGTCGGCTCTTCCTATCACTGTGAAGCAGAATTCACCAAATGCTGGATTGTTCACTCACTAATTGAACGTGAGCTGGGTTTAGACCGTCGTGAGACAGGTGAGTTTTACCATACTGATGATGTGTTGTTGTGTCTCCACTCGTTTCGGGCGTGCATCTGAGCGCGCATTAATTGAATTTTTGAGATTTGTTGTTTTTAAAGTGCTTTATAAATAAAGTTGGATTGGATTGGAGATTTCGCGTTTCGTAACTTGAAATTTCATTCGTATCTAGAGACCAAAATTTGACGTGAAGGCGTTTCGTAACTTGAAATTTCCGTTTGTTGGGTCATTCGTAAGGTGAGGTACCACTGTACTCTTTTATTGTTGCTCTTATCCATCCATCCTTTTTCTTCCCCTTATCCGGGGCCATGTCACGGGGGCAACAGTCTAAGCAGGAACTCCCAGACTTCCTTCACCCCGGACACTTCCAGGCCAGTCGGGAGACATAGTCCCTCCAGCGTGTCCTGGGTCTTCCCCGGGGCCTCCTCCTGGTGGGACATGCCCAGAACACCTCCTTAAGGAGACATCCAGGAGGTATCCAGAACAGATGCAGCAGCTCTACTCGGAGCTCCTCCCGTGTGACTAAGCTCCTCACCCTATCTTTAAGGGAGCACCCAGCCACTCTGCGGAGGAAACTCATTTCAGCCGCTTGTATCCTCAACCTTGTCCTTTTGGTCATTACCCAAAGCTCATGACCATAGGTGAGGGTAGGAACGTAGATGTAGAATCAAGAGCTTTGCGTTTTGGCTCAGCTCCCTCTTCACCCCAATGGTCCGATACAGCAACCGCATCACTGCTGATGCTGCACCGATCCGCCTGTCAATCTCACGCTCCATCCTCCCCTCACTCATGAACAAGACCCCAAGATACTTGAACTCCTCCACTTGAGGCAAGGACTCTCCACCCACCCGGAGAGGGCAAGCCACCTTTTTCCGGTCAAGAACCATGGCCTCATATTTGGAAGAGCTGATCCTAATCCCAGCCGCTTCACACTCGGCTGCAAACCGCCCCAGTGCACATTGGAGGTCCCAGTCCGATGAAGCCATCAGGACAACATAATCTGCAAACGGCAGAGATAAGATCCTGTGGTCCCCAAACTGGATCCCCTCCGGCCCCTGACTACACCTAGAAATTCTGTCCATGAATATAATGAACAGAACCAGTGACAAAGGGCAGCCCTGGCGGAGTCCAACATGCACTGGGAACAGGTCCGACTTACTGCTCTTAATCAAAACAAAAAAGATGAATGAAAAACACTTACAGTATAATGTAATTAAAGGTATTGAATGTACAGTTTTGATTCAAATACAATATTAATGTTGTATCCAATCAGAAAGCAGAATGAGTCTCACACTAGTCTTTCATTTGGGTTAACAGTTTCAATGGTGAAACCCAATAGTTAAAACTTAATAGTTAGTTTTAACTTAATAGTTAAAACTGATTCATCAATACCTAAACCCCAGCACCTGCATTCATTTCCTTTCAGGCATTTCTACTCCCATTTGTTCTGTAATTTATCATCATAAAATAAAACTAGTTACAGTTATTGCTATTACATACTTGTTATAATTTAGATGAACACTAGTTTTCTGAAATTGCATCTCTGCCCCACAGCAACAATCATACCCTTGCGTTGTGGTCCATCTCATCCTGGTCTTTATCAGAACCAGCCTTTCTCCCACACCTCACTGTTGTCTCTCAGGTGCATCCAGTGATAAAGTTATTTTTAACCTGAGCTATTATGTCCAACATCATAAAGTATCCAATGCTGCGGGCCCACTGCCAGGCCTGTCATGGCACTATAATAGGCCATACATCAACAAGTGATTGTGCCCATGGAAGTCTCTGTGTGAGATGTCAACATTTCAACACCTACAGCAGGCTCACTGTACGCAAAAACAACCACAGTTACCTATAATGTTACCTATAAGTACACAGTGACATAAATCAGCTGTTAGTTAATTCAGTACAATATGTGCTAAAAGTTGTGGAAATGGTTGCGGCAGCTCAGGTTGCATGAGTGAAATTAATATTCACATGCATATGAGGTAATGCAATATCCATTTTGCAAGAAACTCAGGTTGTAATGTACGAAAATATGGTGGTGACAGCTTACTGAGATTTACACTTTTTTCCTATGGACGCTTGCCTTGAATTATCCTGTTAAAGTCATGGTCCCTTTTTTTTTGTAAAAATGTAGTGGAGTAGAAAGTACAGGTACCTTAAAAGTGCATTATAAAAGATAAAAGAAGAAATTCAATTTGTCAACTGGACAATGTTGTCTGAAAATCCTCTGTAGTTTTTCCGACACTACAGAGGATTTTCAGACAATATGAAATCCCAGTTTATTTCAAACCCACAAACACTTTAAAGCCCCAGTGTGTAGGATTCGTGGCGCATAGGTGGATGGTGCTATTGCACTTTCTGTTTTAGCTACGGCAGACCTCGAGGGTCACCCGGGCGCGCGGCGCGGGGTCCCGGCTATTTTTTATTTTTTTCTTTTCTCATGAAAACACACATTCCCGATCATGTATCATGACACTCTACACATCAAATGAAACCTTACAGTCTCGTCTTTCTGACTATGCAATTAATTTCCCTGCAAAACAATCACCCACCGAGCACATCGGGCTTTTATACGGAAAAGCACAAAACGAGGTTAGCTTACCTTAGAATGCTTTGCACAGGTCAAACTCTGTATTTCACCATAAACTTGCTCTCAATTTGTCCGTAAGGATCCAGCGAATAAAATCCAGTAAAACAATTTAGTCCAAAACACGTGTTAGATCCATTACGACGTCTGATCCGGCAGCATGCTTGTGTTGTTTACCCAAAACCACGAGCCTTGCCGAAGGCGGAGCCCAAATGTCCTTCTCTCGTATTCAAAATGGCTGCCTCTGCATGGGGAAGATCCCCCTTTTATGTGACTATATCTAAGTCCAAAAGAATACTTTGATTTCATGATGGAAGTGAAAAGGCTTGGAAAACAATGTATTTTTGAATGGGTATCTTCAATTTCAGTAATTAACGGGTAAAAATCTTACACACTGTCCCTTTAAGACAAAAACTCGTCCACCCAAAGGACAAAACACCAAGCCACAAACAAAGCAATGTGGTCTACTCCATTCAGTGTAGTGAAGACTACAGTGAGCGCTACATTGGAGAAACAAAACAGCCACTTCACAAGAGGATGTACCAACACAGATGGGCGTGCCAGAGTGGACCGTCATCTGCCGTACATCTTCACCTAGAAGCCACGGGCCATTCTTTTGAGGACAGTGAGGTTCAGATCTTAGCCAGGGAAAAGAATTGGTTTGAGAGAGGAGATAAAGAGGCTATTTTTGTCAAAAAAGAGAATCCTTGAAATGGTGGAGTCAGACATAATTTGTCTCCCATCTATAATTCCATTCTTAAACCTAAATCAAAACAAACAAAAGAAACAATAGGGCTAGACAGGTCAGGGCCAGAGGTGTGAAAAACAGTCGTGTAGGGATGAATAGGTATGCTAATCTAGACGCCAGAGAAACAAAAGACAGAAACAAATAGGCGAGATAGTTTCGGAAAAACTGCAGTATAGTTAGCTCCTCCCTGCAGCGAGATATAAGTAGTGTCTTACCAGCACTCTAACCAGAACTGACGAAGCCTCTTGGATGAGCGGCGAAACGTTTTCGACCAAACAAACTTTGTCCAGTTGACAAATTGAGTTTCTTCTTTTATCATGGATTCTACCTGGACGACTGAGGGACTCTTCAGGCATCTTAAAAGTGCATTATGTTACTTTTGTGGTGCAGGGTCCATTGAATGCTTATCTCCATGGAAATGTTATTGCTTTGTCTGGGATGTTTCACAGTATGGTATTCCAAAGTTCAAAGTCAACTTTATTGTCAATTCTGTCATAATGTTTTCAACATACAGTGAATCGAAATTCCGTTTCTCCCTGGCCAAGCAGTGCAAAAAGACAGTGTACAAAATACAATATAAAGACAATACAAAAACTTCTAAGACAGAATCTAAAAGGTAGTGCAAAGAATAAATACCTATAGACCCCTTTACAGTTAGTAAACAGACGTGACGTCACCGGCATGTGCACGCACTGTTGACCCAGAATCAACCATGGCGGACCATAGCGGAGTATCTGAACGATAGGGAGAGCTACATTCAAAAGCTCACCTTGAGCAACGGGGTTCGACTACCAGATCCTTATGTAATCACGGAGTGGCAATATGACCGCAGAAAGTGGCCAGATTTACAGTGGCCAGATATCCACTGTTATTTAATGGAGAAGCCTAGCGTGTATACAAGAGAGAAAGTGTGCGCATACAAATCCACGGATGCCTACCAGTTTGCCGTGTGTGGCCATGTACAGGAGGTAAAATACCACGATATCGATGGGGAGTTTTGTGTGTTGGCATCTGATGTTCTCCCCAGTCAAAGACAAGGCCACAAGACGACCATGTACAATGCTTGGGCTATCAACAACAAGCGCAATAACTACGTTCTGACCGCCAACTTCACTTGTGTTGCGGGGTAAGTAACATACTACGACTTAATTCACGAGTCACAGATGTGATCTCAGTCATGTCAAATGCCATTTATGATGGTCATGCCAAAACTTATCATGCCTTTTAACAAAGTTATTCGTGTTCGTTTACATGTCTGCCGTAGAGGTTACCCGGTTAATATGTCCGTGAGCTTTGCGGTGTCCTGTGCTTGCTAGTTAATCAGCATCATTAAACACCATTGAACACCTGGGCAAATTACCCTAAACAAGCAGCAGGTGTTCACTTGTGTGTATGTCAGTTGAATGATATGAACTATCATTTATTCCATCTGTTTCTCTTTATACGAGTTCTTCTCTTCTATATCTTCGCTGGGGGTTTTATGGCAGCAGTGGCTTTGTTTTGAGTCAGCACTGCGCGCGCATTCAGTGATGATGTAGCTTTGAAACTGGTCTATTTACAGATTTAATAAAATGTGCAATAGAATATGCATTGAAAATAAGTAAACATAAATGTGCAACAGCAGTTCTTAGCAGCAGTTTTTAAAGTGCCGAGAGTGATATGCCTTTTTATGGGGGTGGGGGGTAAAGTGAGAGTTCAGCTTCCTGAGAGCCTGGTGGATGAAGCTGTTTGACAGTCTGGTGGAGTGGGCCCGAAGACTCCGGTACCTTCTCCCCGAGGGCAGGAGGCTGAAGAGGCTGTGTGAGGGGTGGCTCGGGTCACCCACACTCGGGGCTCCAGCTCTTCTCAGTTTGCGGAGGAAATAGAGGCGCCTCTGAGCTTTCTTCACCAGTGATGCAGTGTTCGCTGTCCAGGAGAAGTCCTCACTGATGTTCACCCCCAGGAATTTGGTGCTAAACCTTTCTATCTTCATGGAGACTAGACCCGACTAAGTTACAGGTCAGATCTGTGGAGAGTCATCCATACTCACAGTCAGAATACCTGTTTTTCTATGTATTTTTAAGTTATAAACCACCTGCAATTGAGTAAATGTAAGGCAGAACTGTTTAATATCATAATGTGTAATGTGTAACATTCCAGGCAGAGCAGTGGCATATCCATATCCATAGAAAGCAGGTGAAAAGTTACACAATGCACATTTAAGTAAAGTACACATATCTAACATTTATACTTTACTACTTTTAATTTGTCACGTTCCATCACTGCTCAGACATAATGTGAATGAACCAAAACTCAACTCTCGGCATGTTTTTGATAAGGTACCAACATTGTAATATGGCTTAAAGCTCACAAGAATTCATTTTGTGTAATATAAGACTTATAACATTTGACATCTTTTATAGTGCAGCTTTGATAGTAGTACTTAGTTCCTAAAAGTGGACTTTACAAGCATTTCCCTGTGAAGTCATGTTTGATACGGTGCTGTTCTCTCCATTGCTTTGCCCCTGCTGCTCCACTATAATTATTGCACTTGGCAGACAGTCACGACACACTGACAGCAGACGAATGACAGCGTGGGGAGGGATAAGCAAAAGCGGGACTAGAGATTTGTGGCTACACTTCTCAACAAATAAACTCATCTGTCATATTTCCGTTTTAATGCTTTTAATACACATCATATCTGCAGTAGTATGGGGACAGAATTATTTCCAATTTGAAGGTACTTGGTTTTGGATGACAGATTTATGTGTAAGTTTTGGTTGGGAAAATACCGTTTTACCTGCTGGATAAGTTGTACTGTGCGAGAGCTTAGCTTTTATATTTAAACAGTTGGGCCATACGATCATAGCAACACGGTGTGACCTGAAATGACCTCAGACTAGACCGCTTTTATACTTGTGATTTGTGAGGCTTGCTTTGTGAGCTTGCTGTCTCTTCTTCTTAAAGACAGTAAAAGCATATTATTGAGTAGGGCTGCAAATGTTTTAGTATTGTAACATTTTGATCACATTTTTAGGGATAGGCCTGATATAGATTTCTGGCTTGCTGCTGATTTTTACTGCTATTTAACTTTTACTATCCATCACAAATGATCGCTTTTCACAGTAAAAAAAAAAAAAAAAAAAGACAAAATGTATTTACGTATGAAATATTAGTGTCAAATATCAGTCAATACTGGCATAAACAAATCAGCATCGGTATCGGCCAGTACTGATAACTGAATACACTTACAACAATTTCTGTAAAAAAACAAACAAACACACACACATGAGAATTTATGGGGACATGTGCAAAGTCAACCCTAATGAGCTTTTAACTGCTATTACTATGTTCCGTCTGCAGTAGCTTACTCTTTACTTTGATCGACTCGTGCATGTTTGAGTTATCATGTATTTTCTTGCATTCAAGGCTCAAAAAATTCCTGTTTTCACTTCATACATGTTGGGTCAAAAATGTCATGAAGCAACTTTTCAAAAATAAAAACCCATAAATTGCGATCCACTGCCTGTTCTTGTGAAATGCCACTACAAAAAGGTGGGGCCTACTGCAACTTTGAACAAGAAGTCAGTGGACCTGTTTCTACGATCAAGCAACTATATTGTGGTTTACAATTTTAAAAAAAGGCTAATTGATGACCTGTTTATGTTAAAATTCCAAATAAGTACCTGAAAAAAGTATATAGTGTCTTCTTTAAAAAGAGGTTATTATGCAAAATTGAATTTCTAGCTGTCTATCATGTTATAAAGATTGAAATATGAACTGAAAAACAAATCCAATAATCCCATACAATACTGCAGCCTTTGCAATTTTATAAGAGAGGTCATAATACCGGTTTGATTTGTGATTAATTGCACAGCTCAAACATTAGTTTTCTTGTACAAGTGACATTTTAGGTCATAGCTCTGTTGTCTATCACCATGTACTCACGGCTGACTCATATTTCACGGCAGATGACACATCCTGATCAATATTCCTAAAAGCTGTGCAAATGGAAAGCTTTAGCAGCAGTAGCCTGGTCTATTTAATTTATCATTTTGATCAGATTTATTTTTAAGAGAACTTTCCCAAATCACACTTAGTAATGAGACAACCAAGCATAAGATTTGCATAATGGCTATATTACGTTTCGTATATTTTTGATAATTAGTTATTAGAGAAAAAACAGCATGATAGTACATTTGACCTGACCAATATGTGTGCTGTGTGCAGATAATGAATAAAACCGTTTTTAATTGGCTGGCAGGATTGTTGGAATTCTCTCACAGGAGCCCTATTGATTATTAATATGTATTCTGCATCAAAGAGCCAGCTGCCACTCCGATCTCAGCACAGAAACACGCCAATACGGTACAGGAACAACTTTCTCTTTCACATTTTCACAAAGCACTAGCAAAATATCACTCCGAATAACAAGCGTGGAAGGTGGGACTTGCCTTGTAGATATCTGGGACAGCTGATTCCTAAGGGCCGTGCAATCTTTTTTGCTCCTCAAAGACCTGTCAAGAGAATACGTCTTCTCAGTCTCCATGCACTATTTTGTATTTTTAAGGCTAGTGAAATATAAAAACAGGAAATAAAGGTGCACTGTGTAACTTTTATGCTGGGTGGTTGGCTGCTGATCTCCAGGGAGCTTTGCCTGGAATGTTCCACCGTAAGGGATTCAGCTATTTTGCATTAATATAAAGGCACTGCACCGGAATTTTATTGTTTTAAAAATATGAACACAACTATTTCATTTTAAACAGTTTGCAATTCTGAAATGTGATTCTTGTGTTAGTTTGTCTGTTCATATTTCAGTTTTGTTGAGAATTAGGCTGCGTCCCATTTCTCTGTCTTACCCCTTCATCTTACCCCTACCCCTTGGTTTTGCGCGTTCATGTGAGGGCAAGGGGTGTCCCGATTTGTAATTTTGATCAAGGGCTCGGGCCACGACTGAGGGCTACACACCCCTTGAAATGAAGTAAGCTCTCGACCAGACTTGAAACGAAGGGGGACGCCTACAAGCTCCGGCAGGTTTTGAGATCAGGATGGCAGCGTCACATCGACCAGCCAAGGAGTGTCATAAATGTATTTTCAGCAGTTGTAATTATCAATTAACAGTTTAGCATGGTTTACAATTATGATGCTTATGTTCTCTGTTACTTTTAATGAACTGTTGTTGCAGTGTCTGTTTAGTCTACGTTATCATTTTCATCAAAATTTCATGTATAAACAAGCTACTTTTTTGTCGAGCTGAGGTACCCGATAATCCTTGACCTTTGTTTACGTTTGTTTACATCAGTTGTTGTCGCCTCTGTAGACGCAGCAGCCAGGTAGAGGCAAGGGATGATGACACAAACGGTAATTGGGCGGCGTCTCATTTCTTAGGGGAACATTCGTACCCCGAGCCCTCTCAGCTTATTATCGAGGGGCAAGACAAAGATGTAGATAAAGGGGTAGGGGAAGGGCTAAGACAGAGTAAAGGGATGCAGCCTTACTCTGGACATGTTAAAAAAATATGAAGTTTGAACAGAATCCTATTATTAAAACACAAATCTAATCGCAATGCTTGTCAGAAAAATCATAATTTGATATTTTTGCCAAATTGTGCAGCACTAACTAGTCATTGTACAGTATGTTTGGGATGAAGAGACATAACATGGCTGAAATCTTTTGAAAGTTGTTTTTTCCTAATATAGCATCATCCCTTTGCAGAGGTTGGCAGTACTCAGTTACCTTTTCTTGAGTAACTTTTTAAAGAAATTGTACTTTTTAAGAGTACTTTTCTAATAACATACTTCAACTCCTACTTGAGTCTAAATTTTATTAAAGTATAGTAATCTTATTGAGTTAAAGCTTGGGTTACTTCAAAGTTCAAAGTCAGCTTTATTGTCAAAAACCATATGTACAGGTTACACACACAGGATTTGAAATTGCAGCGCTCCCTAGGCCCACAGTGAACATAAAACATCTCATAAACAAGACAATAAACACCAAGACTAAAACATCACATATACCTGTAGCAAAAAGTACAGTAAACTTGTATATAATACAAATAGGTAAAACACAATGTGTGGCATAATAAAGCTCAAATGGTGTCATTTAAATGTCATTTAAGCAGCAGTGTCATTGGGGGAGGGAAGGCAGGACAGGGAGAGAGTTCAGCATCCTGACAGCTTGGTGGATGAAGCTGTGTTTCTTGCACCGTTCCTTCAGATGTTTTCTCATTTTTGTGGGGAAAATACGAGATTTTGTGCATTATTTAATGTTTTGTTCTTGAAATTATAAAGCAAATGTTACATCCAGATGGTTAATCTTACTTGGGAAGTGATTTACCCAAATACTTTTCCACACTGAGTAATTTCTTGGGCCACTACTTTGTACTTTAGTAAGATTATTTTGAAGTAATATACTCTTCTACTCTTCCACTCTACCCAAATCTGTCCTTTGCAACACGCCACTTCCATAATTCCGCATAGGTAAAATTCCAAGCCTTCTCCTCCTGGCCTATCCCTGGAAGTGTGAGTGCTGTGTGTGTGAATGGGAGTACAAAGTGGAGCACGTTGTCCGCTTTGTCAATCGTGGTGAATGGAGCTCGCACACAGGCTCGAGAATGGTGCCACAGCGTGAACTATTGATTGGAAAAGCTTTCATTTTCCATATGAGGCAGAGCAAGTGTCCCCGGGCTGCAGCGGGTCAGGCCAAGTGTGGCGACAGAGAGCGTCAGATCTGTGCAGAGCAGAGAGTTACATGGTCATCCCGACAATATGAATAATGCAGGAGGGGTAAGTAGGGCTGAAACATTTGGGGAAAAGATCAGATGTTTTGTGATTAGACTTGGGAGTTGTGTTTTAAAGGTGCACTACACTATGTTACATTACAATTCAGCTCTGTGGAGAAATGGAGAAATGTATTTTTGAGCAATAGAAACACCATCTCCACCAGAAATGTTGTGCCGTGCACCTTTAATAATTGAATTCTGTTCAAAGTTTATATTTTAAATTTGTCCAGAATTGACATAGATTGAAATATGAACTGACAAACTAATACAAGAATTTCAGAACAGTTTGTACAAATCTAAACTAGGGCTGAACAATTTGTGGAAAAATATACCATATTTTTCGGACTATAAGTCGCATTTTTTCATGGTTTGGTCCTGCTACTCCGGAGCGACTTATATTAAAATTTTCACAAGCCTTGAGCGCCCTCTCGTGGCTTGACTTGAAAACTACCGCTACCGCTATATTAAAATTGCCCTCTCGTGGCTGTCACGAGAGGTCGCCGTAGGCTTGTGTGCCAGTATCTGCTACACTATTACTTCTGAGTTCTCAGAGTTGCTCCGAAGTGACACCAAGATTGAAGAATTCAGTGGATTTAGTGATTTGTAGTGAGATGGAGAATTTGGGAAACTTGTTATGGTATGTTATTTATTTGATAGTTATCTGAAAACTTGTTACGGTATGTTATTTAATTTATAGTTATCTGTTAACGTAACCTACTGTATGTTAACAAGCTGCTGTTCTCTGTTCTGTTGTTATTAGTACTATTGCCTTTCAAATTGAAATACATGCCTTTCAAGATGAAATCCTGGTTCTGATTTTATAAAATAAATTTCCTCCAAAAAGTGCGACTTCACTACATTCACACTGCAGCCTGAAGTGACCCAAATCCGATTTTTTCGCCTCTATGCGACCTGTATCTGATCTTTTAATGACAGTCTGAATGACACAGATCTTTTTTTTTTCAAATGCGATCCAGGCCACTTATGTGTCATGTGATATGTGGTCCTAAATCCAATACATATCCGTCCGCATTTTGGCATGCGACTTCAGTCTGGTCACGTTCATCCGACCTGGGTGTGTTTCCTCCAGTGAGAGTGGTACAAGTAGGCACTGACAAAATGTACCCAAACGTTCTTCTCATCATGCGAAAATAGTATATAAACTCTGTATCAGTGAAGCGGCAAAGCATGTAGCAATCCCACCACTCTTGTCTGCGACTCCGCACCCACACGTTCATTTCTACGGATGTTGCTGCCACTGCCCCACAAAACGCCATGGCCAAAAACCTTCTCCTTCTCTTTTCTCCGTCTCCTCCTTAAAACAAATAAGCTGTACAAGTTCTGGCTCCGCTACAACAGCAACTTTAGGCTACTTCCGTAAACATTGAGCACGCTCGTTACGTGTGACATCATCATGTCCTCCAATGCGCATGCGGGAAACTTTTGGGGCTTTTAATGTTCACACTGGTGATCACATAGAAGTCGCATTTAATTGGAAATGTGAATGGCCTCGCAAAAAAATCGGATTTCACAAAAAATCTGAATTGATTGAACGTAGCCTTATAGTCCAGTGCGACTTATACAATACTAAATACAATACAAAACTTACAATATGTTTTTTCTTCTTCATTACGCATGTTGTGGCTGGTGCGACTTATAGTCCGAAAAATATTGTACATATATTTTTTTCTGACAAGAATTGCGATTAGCTATGTGATTAAAAAAAAAATTAAAGCCGCAAGCGGCGTTGTCGGGCCCTCGCACCTGCGGCCTATGGGGGTGGGGGGGCATGCTCCATGCCAGCAATACAAAGTATTTTCAGCCGCACAAGATGTCATGTCAATCTAAAGCACAGTAGCAGCTTCAGTGCATTTTTTACAGTTCCCTTGTCTACCACATGGTGGCGCTATGACATACGGGCAGTTCATTTGCATAAAAATGTTTCTCTTCATCATATACAAGGCTATGCCAAATTTCGTGTGGTTGCATTTAGGGGGCTAAGCTACTGTATTTTCTTGCAGTTCACTTGCCTACCATATGGTGGCGCTATGCCAAACTACCATTTAATTTCCTTGAAAATGTTCACAGTCACAATATACATAAGCCTATGGGGTTCCAGGCTTTTAAACCCCTGCTAAATGAAGTGGTGACACACCTCCTATTGCATTTGGCACTTTCAAATGGTAGCAAAATTCATCAGGCTGCCATTTTGTCATTTTACAAGATATCAAAAATCCCTTCGCAATTTAACATCTCCATGGTCATCTGAGTTACAGTCTAGATGATCCAGCACGATTCTGGTGAGTCTGGGTCAAAAACCCTAGGAGGAGTTCGTTAAAATACGAGGACAGGAAAATGCGCCTTCGGCGCCGGGTCGCGTGCTCGGCCCAATATGGCTGACTTCCTGCGTAATATATTTTTTGGTTCATAACGACATGACCTATCCACCACCCGAATTTCATTTTTCTACGACAAAGTTCATTTTTTGGGTATAGCCATAGGCGCAATGTACCGTATTGGCCCGAATATAAGACGACCCTGATTATAAGACGACCCCCTCTTTTTCAAGGCTCAAGTTTGAAAAAAGACTTTTTGAACACCAAATTTATTTTTTATACAGAAAATAATTACAGTACATCTGAAACAAATGATTATAACAATATATTCGAGAGAAAAAGCATGTTATTTTGCCTCATTCAAATCATGCAAAAACTGTCTATCACATCTTAATATCTGAACATTTAAATATGTAAACTAAAGTGCAATCACATTTGTAAATGAATGGCTTCTGGTTTTTGAAATGTAAATAAACCAATCTACTGTGATAAAACAAGAGGAGAGACTGCTGTGTGTGTCTGTGTGTCTGTGAGTGAAGCGACAGTCCGCGCTGTTCTCAACTCCGCCCCCGCCCCTCTCTGCCTGTGTCTCTGTCTCTTTCTCTGAACGGGGAAAGAGAGAAAACGGCGCAATTTTTTTTCCCCTCCCGCGATCTTGGAGCCTCTGATCACCAAAAAAAGTCACTAGATTTGTCGCTAGTCGCTTTTGTCTAATTTTCTCGCTAGGGGGGTCCAGAAAGTAGCTAAAAATAGCGACAAAGTCGCTAAATTGGCAACACTGCCGCTAGCAGCATTCGCTTTAAAGATATCTGGCGCCATCTAGCGTTGGAATGTCTAGACCTCGAATGTAAGACGACCCCCGCTTTTTCAGTGTTGTTTCAATGCAAAAAACATCGTCTTATATTCGGGCCAATACGGTATTTTGATTTTCGATTATCAATGGAAAGGGCTCGCATCCAGTAACGCACCCGTGGGGTCCATTGTCAATGACGAGCGCGTTGCACGCTGGTTCTGCAGTGCTTCGCACTGCAGAACAGTTACAATAGGCCCTACGCTTTAGCGCTCGGGCCTAATAATACGGAAACGGAGCAACAACAATAGGGTCCTACGCACCTTCGGTGCTCAGGCCCTAATAACAGGATTCTGTTCAAATTGTGTCTATTGAAACTGCATTTTCGATTTGATTGCGAACCATAATGCAGTCCTAGTGGTAAATAAAAGTGACGTATATTTGTTACTATCATATTTGTGCAGTGGTCTTGGGAAAAAAGACAGAATGTAGCTGTTATGGTGGGGCTGTCAATTGTAAAAAGTTGTTGTGGCAGTTATCAACAAATGGTGGAAGATCACAGTTGTTTTGTTTCTCTCTCCCTTGCCCCTGGGGTTTGTAGTTCTTATTTGATGATTTTGCAAAACAATGTTCACAAATTTTATGTATTTTAACCTTTTTAATAATAATAATAATTCTATCCACGGGTTTCAGCTTTCTGTTATAGAGAATATTTGGAGGAGTTTTAATTATACAGATATATATTTTGCCTCAAATTGTTTATTGCTATGGCAACTTTGTAATCACTGTGGAGGCTCCAGTACATATGCTTCAAGTGCATGATCATATGATGTGCATATGGTTTTAATATTTTTCTAATTATGACGTGGTATGGTGGAATAGTACCTGTGGTCAATAATGATCATAATTTTTATTGCATCGTGTACCTTTTCTGGTGTAGTCGTATAGGATGTTTTACGATATGGCATTACACTTATTTATCTCTACAAAGACAGCAGGTGATGCCAGAGGGCCAAGTTAAATCAGATCTGTAGAGAGGCAAGCTCCCTCACAGTAAGAATTTAAGTTTTTAAGTCAATAAAAAAACATGTTATTGAGTAAATGAAAAGATGGATAGGTTTAATACCATACCGGGACATTCTAGACCCGCCACCAGAAAAGTTTCATAGTTCACCTTTAAATAAAATATTAATGAGTTGCCATATGTACTTTAAATGATGTCTTTGTTGCATTGAAATAGAAATATGAATAGACCTGAGCACAGATGGCATGTTTCAGAGCTTAGTCCTTGTTTACTGTGTCTGTTGTGTGTCTCTGTGACTGCAGTTTGTGAATGAGCTGGAGGAGTGGTGTTTGCAGGTGTGGAGGAGCGTGACGCTGACAGGGCTTATAGTGTGTGGACTCTTATCACATGTGGAACAACCCTCTCCCTCCTCTCTCCTCCCTCCCTCCATCCCCTCTCCCCTCCTCTTTCACTCCCTATCGCCTGCTCCCCTCATCTCTCCCTCCATTCACTCTCATATTCCATCCCTTGCGCACGTCCTCCCTCCCTGAATTCACTCGTATTCCATCTCTCCCTCCTCCCTCGTCTCTCCTGTTTCTCACTCCATCCCATCTACTCTCCTCCTCTCCCTCCTCTCCCTCCTCTCTCTCCCTCCATCCCATCTCCCTTCCTCCTTCTATCCCTATCACCCCCTTTTCTCCTCTCCCTCCTTCCTCCTCTTCCTCCCTTCTCACTCACCCCTCTGTCTCAACCCCTTTCTGTCCTCCTACTCTCTCTATATCTCTCCCTTATTCCTTCTCTCCCACTCCCTCCCCTCTCCTCAGCCTCACCTCTCACTTCATTTGTCCCCTCCGCCCTTTTTCTTCCCTCTGTCTTTCTTTCTTTATATACTTACTTTCTCTACTTACTGCCCGTTCTCTCCTTCTTCTTCCTCCTCCCCCCTCCCTTCTTCCCATCTCCCTTCCTACCTTTGCTTCTCTCTCTGTCCCCTCTTACCCTTCCCCTTTCTTTCTGTCCATCCTCCACCTCTCTCCCTTCCCCTCTTCCACTTATCTCCCCATTGCGCTCCTCTCTCCCCCATCAGCAGTCTCTCTGTACCTCTCTCTGCTTTATGCTTCCACGACTACCTCCCCACTTTTATCTGAACCTCTCGTCTCAGTTTGGTTCTCTTCTCTTCGGGGAAGGCTCGTCACGTCAGGTTTTAGGTGAACTTAGCTGTGCCTGCCTCTCCACTGTCCCCCTGTACTCCTCTGTGTGGCCGCTGTTCTCACATACATGCATACATAGAGCTGGATCCATGCACACGTGTCTCTGCACGGTCATGAATTATTCACTTTGTTTTCACTAGGCTGGAGAGTGAGAGATGGGGTTTGAAAGAGAGCAGGCTCTAGCTTTTAGCTCCAGATATGTGGACCTATAGCTTCTTAGGATTCTAGTCCACTCTCCATGTTCCTATTGGAGATTATGGTATGTTGTGTTCATTTAGTGAGCTGAAGAAAGCTTGTTGTACCCAGAATAATGCATACACTGCTTATAGTAGTGTTGTCCAGTTAATCATTGCATGCCTCCAACCCAAGATCAGATTATTTTTCTATTATGTTTTTCTATTATGTTGTTACTGTTTTGTCTGTCTCTTGTAGTGCTGTCACAATCTAAAATTTAAAACTCAATTTCGATACTAAGGAATAGACTCAATACTCAATACTGACTCCGATACATAAAAATGTAATAAAAAAATATATGACGTTATATTAGTCTATGTGGTTTTATACTTGTTCTGAGATAGCTCAAGATCATTCTAAAGCTATTCAGGAAAGTTTCATTTTTGCCCTGTGAATATGACTTTTTAGTGACTTTCTAGTTTTGATAATAATAATAATAATAATAATTATTATTATTATTATTATTATTATTATTATTAGTAGTAGTAGTAGTAGTAGTAGTAGTAGTAGTAGTAGTAGTAGTAGTAGTAGTACGTGAAAAGTCCCTCAGTCGTCCAGGTAGAATGGTTCTAGTGCTGGTTAGTCCCTGTTTATATCTAGCTGCAGGGAGGAGCTCACTACCCTGGAATCATTCTGAAACTATCTCAACTAATTTGTATCTTTTAGCATCTCTATTTAGCCCTATGAGGAGCTCACTGCTCTGAAATAGCTCTGAAACTATCCCCTCATTTGTTCCTTTTGTTATTCGAATATTTAGCATCTCTATTCAGACTACAGATCGTCTCCACCCTTCTGTCCCTGACTCGTCTGCCCTAATGTTTTTTTTCCATCTGTTATGACTTGGGAGACAAGTTATGTCTAACTCCCCCATTTCTGTTTAACGGCGGATTCTCTTTTTTGACAAAAATTGCCTCTTTCACTCCCCTCTCAAACCAGTTCTTTTCCCTGGCTAAGATCTGAACTTCACTGTCCTCAAACGAATGGCCCGTGGCTTCTAGGTGAAGATATACGGCAGATGACGGTCCACTTTGGCACGCCCGTCTGTGTTGGTACATCCTCTTGTGGAGAGGCTGCTTGGTTTCTCCAATGTAGTGCTCACTGCAGTCTTCACTACACTGAATGGAGTAGACCACATTGCTTTGTTTGTGGCTCGGTGTTTTGTCCTTTGGGTGGACGAGTTTTTGTCTTAAAGTGTTTGTGGGTTTGAAATAAACTGGGATTTCATATTGTCTGAAAATCCTCTGTAGTTTTTCCGAGGTGAACAGCCTACTCAGTGACACGACAACATACGAAGTACTGAAACGGGACCCCACCAATGGGTACAAAAAGAAGATCATTGATTGCTTGCAGAAGTTGAGGAAAGAAGAAGTCATTGATCGACAGCTGTATTACAGATTGTACCCTGGTGATGCTATCCCGTGCATCTATGGCCTCCCGAAGATTCACAAACAAGGAGTACCACTCAGACCCATTGTGTGTAGTGTTGACTCTATCACATATAATTTGGCCAAACACCTAAAAACCATCTTGGCTCCATTGGTGGGTAACACGGAGCACCACATTGAGAACACAGCCGAATTTGTAAACAAAGTTAAGTTTCTCCAGTTTGGTCAGGATGAGACAATGGTTTCCTTTGATGTAACCTCTCTTTTCACTTGCATCCCCACAGCTGTAGCGGTCGAAGCAGCGAGAAGGAGTTTACTACAGGATTCCAAGCTAGAAGAGAGAACCAAACTTTCTCCTGACCAAATCTGCCAACTGCTGGAAATTTGTCTAAATACCACCTATTTCCAGTTCAGAGGGAACTTCTACAGGCAAATCCATGGCTGTGCGATGGGCTCACCGGTCTCCCCTATCATGGCTAATTTATACATGGAACAATTTGAACAGAGTGCCTTAGCTTCATATCCAGGCACTCCTCCCACACACTGGTTTCGTTATGTTGATGATAATTTTACAAAAATCCAAATTCAAGATTTGGAACCTTTTACTGCACATATCAATTCTGTAGATCCTAATATCAAATTCACCCGTGAAGATGCCAAGGACAACACATTGGCATTCTTAGATTGTGCAGTAACGATAGGAGGAGACCGGGGACTCCAAGTAGAAGTCTTCAGGAAGCCCACACACACAGACCAATACCTGCTTTTTGATTCACACCACCCACTGCAGCACAAACTGGGTGTTATTCGGACTTTACAACACAGGGCCCAAGTGGTTCCCACAAGCACAGAGGGTAAGGAAAAAGAAGAACAACATGTGCAGGAAGCCCTCTCTGTTTGTGGATATCCTAAATGGGCTGTCCCCCGGGCGCCGAAAAAGATGGCTGCTCACTGCTCCTGAAAAGGATGGGTCAAATGCAGAAGTCAAATTTCTCCCGTGTGTCACTGTGTGTCATTGTGTGTGAGATCAATAAAGGCTTAAGCCTAAGCCTAAATCTTAATTAATCTTAATCTTAACAAAACCAAGAGAGACAAAGGCAAGAAACAAAACAACAGAGAATCCGAACCCAGGAGGAAAGGGGTAGCGATTCCGTACCTGGCCGGCGTTTCGGAAAAACTACAGAGGATTTTCAGACAATATGAAATCCCAGTTTATTTCAAACCCACAAACACTTTAAGACAAAAACTCGTCCACCCAAAGGACAAAACACCGAGCCACAAACAAAGCAATGTGGTCTACGCCATTCAATGTAGTGAAGACTGCAATGTTGCTACATTGGAGAAACCAAGCAGCCTCTCCACAAGAGGATGTACCAACACAGACGGGCGTGCCAAAGTGGACCGTCATCTGCCGTACATCTTCACCTAGAAGCCACGGGCCATTCGTTTGAGGACAGTGAAGTTCAGATCTTAGCCAGGGAAAAGAACTGGTTTGAGAGGGGAGTGAAAGAGGCAATTTTTGTCAAAAAAGAGAATCCGTCGTTAAACAGAAATGGGGGAGTTAGACATAACTTGTCTCCCATTTATAATTCGATTCTTAAACCAAATCATAACAGACGGAAAAAAACATTAGGGCAGACGAGTCAGGGACAGAAGGGTGGAGACGGTCTGTAGTCTGAATAGAGATGCTAAATATTCGAATAACAAAAGGAACAAATGAGGGGATAGTTTCAGAGCTATTTCAGAGCAGTGAGCTCCTCATAGGGCTAAATAGAGATGCTAAACGAGACGCCAGGGAAACAAAAGATACAAATTAGTTGAGATAGTTTCAGAATGATTCCAGGGTAGTGAGCTCCTCCCTGCAGCTAGATATAAACAGGGACTAACCAGCACTAGAACCAGAACTGAAGAAGTCTCTCGGATGAGCGGCGAAACGTTTTCAACCAAACAAACTTTGTCCAGTTGACAAATTGAACTTCTTCTTTTATCAGTAGTAGTAGTAGTAGTAGTAGTAGTAGTAGTAGTATATTATATTATTATTATTATATTATTATTAATTATATTTGATTTTTGTTAGTTTTGACAACACTAGTCTTTGGTCTCTTTGCCATTTCTATGCTAGATACTGTAGTTATAATATTTCTATAATCCATCTGTGGATCATTATGCTATCATTTGGAAAATTATGTAATAATTTTGTAATATTAATCTAAAAAATAAATAAATAATAAAACAAACAAGTCCACTGACTTCTGTGTGAGAAAACTGGAGTGCACAACGGGAGCAGTCGTCACCATGAATTTAAACATAAAAAAAACTTTTAAAAAAAAATCCATGTTGGCCCATCCCTACAATCAATAAGAAAAGAAGTAAACATTGGACTACTTTTTTTGTCATAGTGCCCAGCCCTAGTTTACAGTCAAACGTTATCCAATTATGAGATGTTTTATTCAATTTTAATATTAATGTGAATAATCAGAGTCAGAAGTTTCTTTCCGACGCGTCACGTAACGTAAAATAAAGAGTCTTGAATCAAAAGGTTTGTCTTTTCTATCTTTACTAAAGTGAAGGTCATACAGAGTGGATAAAAATAAGGTGAATAAAGAAGGAAACAGAAAGAGGAATTTTTGAGGCTTGTGGTTTTCCTATGCATGTTGTGTAAGGCTCTGTATGTGTTGTGGTGTCCTCCTTGGTGTCCTTGCATGACTTATAGTGGTGAGTTCCCGCCTGTCACTGGGAGACCGGGCTTTCTTGTACTTCTTGGCTCCCGACAGGACTCACCCTATGTTTCGTTGTTGACGGTGCTACTTGACGTTCTTCTTTGCTGTCCGTACATGCCTTGTAGCGGTGCGTATTCCCGCCTGTCACTGGGAGACCGGATTTCTTCACTTCTTGGCTCCCGACAGGAATCCACCCTACTTGTTACGTGACGTTTCACGTGACCTCCTTGTTATGTGACGTCCCACGTGACGTTACGTGACGGTCAAAAGACTGTGTAGCTTCTGTGGTCCAGCACGTCCTAATACCCCGTCATCTCTTGGCTCGGAGTATCTGTGGTCTCGGGGTATCCTCCTGGCCACCAGACCGCGGCTTCCATCCTTACGTAGCGTAGTCGTTTCTTCTTGTGTGTATACTATATGTGTGTGTCTTGAGACTTCTGTGTCTTGAGACTTCTGTGTCTGTGTCTTCTGTGTCTGTGAGCAGTGTGTTCCCTTAACCTTGCCAGGATATGATTTCTGCCGCCGTGTCCTGTTTCCAGATGGATGTGGTGAAGAATAAGGTGGGTTGTTCTGTGTTGTTTACTGAGTAGGGCGGGAAGCTTGGCTTCCCCAGGCGTCGCTGGTCTGTTCAGACGCCCCCCTGCTCTAAACTTTTCTCCTTCTTTCTCTTTCTTCGATGGTACACCCGGTAGTGCGGTATGTACCATACTCTTCGGCTCAGCTGTTCATCTGGGACTCTTGTGACGTACCCTTTCTCTAGGATTTTGGTAATCAAATCTTCGCACTTCTGAAGGGTTAGGGTTAGGGTTAGGGTTAGGGATACTCATCAGGTTTTCAGTCTGAAAACCTGATGAGTATCCTCTTCAAGGAGTCGAGTATTTGCTCGGCTATACCTCGGTTGCCTGGCATCTCCATGCAGTCATCCCTCAGAGGTAGCTCAGTGCAGCAATGGTCATCCGAAGGATGTGTCGATGCGGTCACACCGCGCACAAACTCCTTGTCATGTTGAGATGGCCCTTGCTTGTCCTCACACCGGCGTTCTGGAAAATCTGCTCCGTAATGCATGTCCTCTGTGGTCGACACAGAGATGCGATTAACGAAGTTCTGTTTTTCGGCATCATCGAATTCTTTCTCTTGGCATCCGCTGACAGGCCCGTTGTCTACCCAACCTAGGGCCATCTTCACGGCATGCGGTCCGTTGTTTTGGCTGTCGATTGTCTCCCACGGCTCTTTAGCCTTGTGAAACCAGATCTTACATGACATGAAGCTCTCAATCTTCAAGCCTCTCGAAGCGAGATCGGCTGGACCCCAAGAGGTGTCAACTCTCGAGATCCACTGAGCTCCTGTAACAGCCCCTCTGACAAAGGAAACACGGCTCGCCACAAATATCTTGAAACAGAGAGCGTCATCTTCAGTGTACCTCAGTACTGTTGTGCTATCCGTCCCGAGGACCAAATCCGTCATGGGGAGTTGAAGTTCTTCCTTCAACATTTGGTCAATCTTGACTGAGATCATTGCAGCCGAATTTACCAATCAGGACGCGTTTTCTAACATCAAAGCGGGACCTTCGTCCAATGAGAAAGCAGATAATTAAAAAACTCATAAGATGGCCGCCACAAACATAGAACTCATAAAATGGTGGCCTTGCATAAAACACACATAAATTGGCTCTTACAAACTTGTAGGACCAAAGCCGATTAATTTCAGTATAATTAGTCAAGATCAACAACACTGACATTTCACAGTGTGGCTTCACAGGACCAAGGGTGTAGTCTGGTTAACACCTGACCATATCACAAGTGAGATATGGGTCTGGAAACTCGCTTCGAAAAATCCCGTAGCGGAGGTGTGGTTAGCGATTGCCAACGGCCGTTTATTGGGCGTTATGAATGTCTATCATTGAGCGTATACGTAAGTCCATAGCCAATCATGTCAGTTGTCAGTTCAAACTACAAGCTTCCGTTTGTCATGTAGTACGCGTCACTGTCTTGCCACACCTCCCCCGCTCTCTGATTGGGGCCCTAAATCTGGGACTCTCGCTTGGACGAGTTTCCAGGCCGCCTTCCAGTTCGAGATGAACGGAAGCGGCCTGGGAATTCCCAGGCTACCAAGGGTGATCAGACCCAGAGGTTCGTCTTATAATTCAACACATCAAACACTGTCCAAAACTGTTAGGAGGCATTTGTCCAGCTATTGCAGCCTGTTCCACATTTCAGATCTCTTCCAAAGATGGAGCCCACTCACTTTTCCTGGCATGATGCAATTCATAGAAATTTTACCCAGTCATTGCCCCAGTAGAACATATATGACTATGAATAATTAAGGGAATTCAACTGTAAAGATCTTCAATTCTTTTGGGTCATAATCTTGAAATAAGAAAATTTGATGGTTAATTAAATATGCACTATGCAACTTTTCTGGTGGAGAGTTTGCCAGCATTGCATTCAGCACATCTGTGTCCATGGAGACTAGAATGAACACCATCAGGACAAGTTACATGTCAGGTCTGTGAAGAGGTTTTTACATATTTTTGAGCAATCACAGCTGTAGTACTGTAGATAAGTGCAAGGTCAAACTGTAGAACATTCCAGGCAAACAATAACATGGAGACACGCAGGTAGACTCTCCACCAAGTTACATAGTACAACTTTAAATTTTTCTTTTGGATATTTGTGATTTTTTTTTGTCTCTGCATATTGATTTTGACAGATGCCCTTCCTACACAACTTTTCATTATTTGAGCAATATGGTTTAAGTGCCGCTGATCAGTTTGTTTGGGCAAGCATCAAACCAGCCACCCTCCAGTTCACAGTCAAATGTTCATCCACTACAACACTGCAGCTGAAATGACATTCTTCTGTATAAAACGTCACTTTATTTGTAGTAGACTTCAGAAAAAGATCATGTAAAGGTGTTGTATCTGATTTTTACTTACTAAAAATGTGAAAAACAGAAGTAGTTCATTTTAAACAGTTTGCAGGGGTCCAAAGTTCTTCCTCACTTACAGCCTCCGAGCATCGCAATTATTCACTGCAACGAATTCATAACTTTCAGAGGCTAGAGTGGAGTTTTGCCTTGACGGTAAAGCTAACAACAACTAGCATGCTAACACGTACTTCCCCATTATCGGACAATAAAATGCTTTATAAATAGATGCAGCCAGAGCAAAGCTGACTTATTTTGACCTCAAGAGCTCCTTATACAATATATATGTACCAGAACAAGACAAATTTTGCTCAAATACATAATGGGGTACAAGCCCTTTAAAGAAATAAAAAGGGAAATATATCGTGTTCAAAACAAAGCTCTGTTTATCACAAAGAGCTTGTTATATATTTGTTCTACTAGTACCACAATAGTGTTGCCACCCACCCCTAAGTATCACACTGACATTTGCAAAGTGACTGATGTCTGTAGCATTCATTTAACTTCTATTTACAAAGGAGGTGTCTTGTTTTATGGTCTTACATACAGCCTGTTGCTTTGTCCTTGGTGGTCTCTTCTTGAAAGGGTTTATCTAAGGCCAACACCACATGTTTGCTATGTATACTGCACAGATATGCCACTGAGCTGCTAATAGTGAAGTCACTCACTATGTTAACATGCACGCTAGGATAACTGGCCTATTGCAAATGCATATAAACCCAAGAACTGTGATTGAGATGTTGTGAATCAAATCCCACAGATCACAATAAAACACCTGGAGAAACAGATATGTCCTTGGATGACTGCTGTCTGATCTACAGTAGGAGAGGCATTCATCTGCATATTGTAACAAAAAATCAGGGAAATATAAGACATGTGTTTAGATATGTACTCAGTGGTTTTAGATCAGCAGTGATGATAATCTTAAAGGAAAAGTAACGTTATTTTACAATCTGAGCCTTCTTTCGGTAATAAAACAAGTCGTTTGACTCACCCATAGCACGTTGGTGTCATTTGGAGCTGTTTGGTGAAAGTTATGTTGTAGTGTATCCGTTAGCCTGAGTACTCGGGGCATTACTTTGCGGTCTCCAAATAACACAAACTTTAGCACTTTTCAAATCATAGAAGCCCGATGTCTTAATCTACGATTTCGTTTGAAGCAAAAGTGGCCTGTAATCCGAGATTTATTCATAGTTTTCAGTTTTGCGTTTCATGTTTGGGTCCCGGGAGCTGAGAGGCACAGTCCGCGCATGCGCACTGGCCTCCTCATCTACTCGAAACTATGGCTAAATCTCGGATTACAGGCCACTTTTGCTTCAAACAAAATCGTAGATTAAGACATCGGGCTTCTATGATTTGAAAAGTGCTAAAGTTTGTGTTATTTGGAGACCGCAAAGTAATGCCCCGAGTACTCAGGCTAACGGATACACTACAACATAACTTTTACCAAACAGCTCCAAATGACACCAACGTGCTATGGGTGAGTCAAACGACTTGTTTTATTACCGAAAGAAGGCTCAGATTGTAAAATAACGTTACTTTTCCTTTAAGTTAACTTAGGAAAGTGAAAACTACCAGAGCTTCCATGTGTTTATTTGTGTTGCAGAGACTAGCAAATAACTAGCATGTCTGATCAAATCAAATGTTCTGTGTAAATGAGATGTCACTTATCTATGGCTACCAAAAGTGTGATTAGCCATTCTTATTAGTAATTATAGCTGAAAGAGTGGTTTGGGGGCAAAGACCTTTTGAATTTGATTGTTGAGTGCACTCAGAGTTCTCTGTGTATGTATTAACTATACTTGCAGGCCTTGCAGACTTTTGATAACCTTGCAAGAATACATGGGAACAATCTATTACTCTATCAACTTTCAGTCTTTTCATTTGGGCACAGCACTGGTTGAGCTTAATCATTTATAGAGCTCAAATTCTTTGCTGCATGAGAACTCTGCTTGGTCAAACAGTAAGCAGTTAAAGTGGCAATAGTTAAACCCAAAGTTAAACCTTTAGATGGACAAATGTGAGTGAGAGATGTGGCTGTGTGAATGTTTTCAGTAGGAGCACTATTGACAGAAATAGTGTTAAACCAGAGCTGTGTGACATTGATCCATGCTGTTTCTGATGCAACCAGTCAATAAACACTGCCATGAGTTATGCTCAGGAGGTAATGGTTCATGGTACATATTCTCATAAAATTTGTGATTTCTAAACATCATGGATAATTATGATAACTTTGATGCTTTTTAATTAATGTTATATATTTTTATAATTGTTTACATTGCAGGTGATTTAAGGGTTAGTTGTTTATTAGACCTGTGCTTAGTGTTAATCACATTAGTAATTCACGCCTTCTTATGTAATCCGTTTTGTTTGCCTTATCACTGTGTGTTGTTATAAAGTTGTCATATACTTACCTACTCTTTGTGTCTCCCCCTTATCCTTCTCTAATCCCCTAATACCCCTCCTCTGCCCCTGCTCCCTCCATTCTCCTCTCTTTCTCTCTGTCTCCTCCTCTCTTTCCTGTTCTCACCCAGCCCTGCGATGTGTGCTGCCAGCGGTGTGTGCGTAGAGTGGGACTGACATCCATGTGCGTGTGGAGAGAGAGCGGCAGACCAAGCCCCTAAAACGGAGCATGCCTCTGCGTCCGGCAGCCGGCAAACATGAGCCACCCAGCCCTCCACGGCAGGAGCAGCGGCTGGAGCAACAGCGGCAGGAGCAGCGGCACGCACAGCCCTACGCGCACGCAGCCAACGGCAGCCAGGGGGGCAGCTCCGACAGCTCCAGGGAAGAGGACAGCGCCATTCCCTTTCCCAGTGCCGGAGTGGGCTTCCGTCCCGGTGCAGAGCGGAGCTGCGCTGCACCCATGGAGGAGCCAACAGGCAACACGGTGGTCATCCGCATTGGAATCCCCGACCTGCAGCAGACGGTAAGAGAGGGAAGCTCTGCCTCTGTATGTGCCTTTGATTAAAACAGGGCAATGTGTTTAATGTTTCATTCATCCTACTTTATTCTACCATGCATTTCCATGCACACTTCATGTCTGTTCTCCTGATGCTGTCAGCCCCCTCCCCACTCCAACCCTCTGTGATATCTTATACATCTACTTCATTAACCATGTTTTACTTGAATGGGGCAACTCTTCACTCCGGCAGAAGAGAGCTGTTGGCATGGTACAATATGGGTGCATTTGCATATAACATGTGCCATATAGATGATATGACTGTCATTTCCATCGAATCAGTTCAACTTCTTCTGAGAGACCAGGAGCTGAGATGCAGTTGTGACATGTGCTGAGTACATGGAGGCTCAGGTGGTTACAGTCATGTGTTTCTGAGTTTCTCTGAACATCAATGACCATGAGAGGGTTTGATGTGTTGTTGCTGATTATGTCATTGTTGTAGCGTGTGTGAAAAGACCCATTGTATCCAAGCAAAGCACCGACAGCACAGTGCTGGAATAAGGATGGAATGTAAAATGAGTCCACACTGAGAGAAAGAGAATTCCCCAAAGATGCTGCAGAATTGCTGCCTGTGAATAGAAATGGTTTTCATGAGCTCAGGCACGTTCAGAGCACTGGGAGAGAGAGTGGACAGTCCAATCTGCTGGAGACCTGAAAGAGAAGAGGATGTGTATATGTGTATGTGTGTGTGTATATATACACTCAACAAAAATATAAACGCAACACTTTTGTTTTTGCTCCCATTTTTCCTGAGATGGACCCAAAGA
The DNA here is from genome assembly GCA_036785185.1 of Paratrypauchen microcephalus. NCBI lineage: Eukaryota > Metazoa > Chordata > Actinopteri > Gobiiformes > Gobiidae > Paratrypauchen > Paratrypauchen microcephalus. Next base: position 2,468,863 of record JAVJIX010000087.1, on the reverse strand, counting down.
TCCAAAATTCACTCCAGATACACAACACTACCATTTCTCTCAAACATTGTTCACAAATCTGTCCAAATGTGTGACAGCGAGCACCTCTGCCCCGCCGAGACAATCCACCCCACCTCACAGGTGCGCCACATCAAAATGCCGATCCGACATCATGACCAGTGCACAGGTGTGCCCCAGACTGCCCACAATAAAAGGCCACCCCGAAATGTGCATTTTTTTTTTTTTGCTTTATTGGGGGTCTGGGGACTCAGAACCAGTCAGTATCTGGTGTGACCACCATTTGCCTCATACAGTGCAACACATCTTCTTCGCATAGAGTTTATCAGATTGTCAATTGTGGCCTGTGGAATGTTGGTCCACTCCTCTTCAAAGGCTGTTATGGACGAAGAACACAGGTGCATTTTATTGATGGCATTTTGAATGCACAGAGATACCATGATGAGATCCTGAGGCCCATTGTTGTGCCATACATCCATGAACATCACCTCATGTTTCAGCAAGATAATGCACGGCCCCATGTTGCAAGGATCTGTACACAATTCTTGGAAGCTGAAAATGTCCCAGTTCTTGCATGGCCAGCATACTCACCGGACATGTCACCCATTGAGCATGTTTGGGATGTGCTTGACCGGCGTATACGACAGCGTGTACCAGCTCCCACTAATATCCAGCAACTTCACACAGACATTGAAGAGGAGTGGACCAACATTCCACAGGCCACAATTGACAATCTGATACACTCTATGCGAAGAAGATGTGTTGCACTGCATGAGGCAAATGGTGGTCACACCAGATACTGACTGGTTCTGAGTCCCCAGACCCCCAATAAAGCAAAAAAAAATGCACATTTCGGGGTGGCCTTTTATTGTGGGCAGTCTGGGGCGCACCTGTGCACTGGTCATGATGTCGGATCGGCATCTTGATGTGGCGCACCTGTGAGGTGGGGTGGATTGTCTCGGCGGGGCAGAGGTGCTCGCTGTCACACATTTGGACAGATTTGTGAACAATGTTTGAGAGAAATGGTAGTGTTGTGTATCTGGAGTGAATTTTGGATCTCTGGGTCCATCTCAGGAAAAATGGGAGCAAAAACAAAAGTGTTGCGTTTATATTTTTGTTGAGTATATATATATATATATATATATGTATATATATATATATATATATATATATATATATAGGTCTGAACCCCCTCAGCCGAATCATCGAAAGCACTGGCTACGGATACCGACTCATAAATGGGGCCACCATCAGTCACCTCCTCTACATGGATGACATCAAGCTGTACCCTAAGAGTGAGCAAGACATCGACTCACTGATCCACACCACCAGGATCTACAGCACAGACATTGGAATGTCATTCGGGCTTGAGAAATGTAGTAGGATGGTGATCAAGAGAGGGAAGGTAGTCCACACAGAGGGGGTCTCACTCCCAGAGGGAACAATAACAGACGTTGAGGACAGTTACAAGTACCTTGGTATCCCACAAGCAAATGGCAACCTTGAAGAGGCAACAAGGAAAGCGGCTACGGCCAAATACCTGCAACGAGTAAGGCAAGTCCTAAGAAGTCAGCTCAATGGCAAGAACAAGGCCCAAGCAGTAAACAGCTACGCGCTGCCAGTGATCAGATACCAGCAGGAATCATAAGCTGACCAAAGGAGGAGATACAGACGTTAAGACACAAAAGCTCCTGACCATGCATGGAGGGTTCCATCCCAATCCAGCACCCTGAGACTGTACACGAGCCGGAAGGAAGGAGGCTGAGGACTAGTGAGTGTGGGAACCACTGTCCAGGATGAAACATCCAAAATCCATAAGTACATCAAGGACAAGGCCCCGACAGATGATGTGCTCAAGGAATGCCTCAGACAGTGGAGTGCAGACGAAGAGGTGCTGGAGGGACTATCATGGCAGGACAAACCCCTACATGGGGCGTACCATGGTGGTGGTGGATAAGCAACAGAACAGAGCCGTGGTGGTGGACATTGCAATACCAAGCGATGGTAACATCAGGAAAAAGGAACACGAGAAACTAGAGAAATACCAAGGGCTCAAGGAAGAGCTGGAGAAGGCCTGGAAGGTGAAGGCATCAGTGGTGCCCGTGGTGGTTGGAGCACTCGGTGCTGTAACCCGCAAACTGGAGGAGTGGCTACAACAGATCCCAGGAAAAAACATCAGACATCTCAGTCCAGAAAAGTGCAGTACTAGGAACAGCAAAGATACTGCGCAGAACTCTCAAGCTTCCAGGCCTCTGGTAGAGGACCCGAGCTGGATGAGGACTTCATGGAGCAGTTTGAAGTGTCCCTAGTCCCCATGTGTGTGTTAGGGAGCAGATTACACTAGAATAGAGCCCCAAGTAGGATTACATGTCTCCTGCTGGGAACAGGCTTAGATCAGCTGCGAGATTGATTAACACTGCTCCATGCAACTCTTTCTGAGATCTGAATGACCATAAAATTAACATTGTGGTCTTCTTCTGCTGTTGTAAAGTCATATTGTGGTTTGGGTAGATTTATAGTTTATTATTTGCCATTCATCACTGCTCCAGCCATTCAATCTTCTATTGCAATTGGAGCAAAGACAGACAGCTTCCCAATACTGTAAATGGGTGTCATTCATCTTTACAGGGGCAGAGGAGACACTGTTGGCCTATTCAGTCTGGCCCTCCTGAGTGCCCTCTTTAGAGAACACTTTCCTTGAGCTTCTAGGGCAAGTGGGCTTTTTCACTTTAGCCCCCTATGCACCTCCGATGCAGTGAAAGTATGCTATAAACTATACTATAAACTTCAAATTTGAAATAGACATTACTTATTTCCATGTATTGTTTTATTAGCTTTCTATATTGATATTTGCTTTGTTTTTAATGTTGATTTGAACCAATAACTAACTCAGGTTTCTAGATCAGCAAAGCCAGGTACGTACAGTGGTAAATAGTTATATTTATATGGCACCTTACTACCTTTAAGGCTCTCAATGCGCTTAAAGGTAGTAAAGCTCAAGGAACCACTCACTCATTCACCCACACTCCCATACCATTCACATGTGCGCAGACACTGAGGGTGAGGCAGGTTAAGTGTCTTGCCCAAGGACTAAACAACAGTATTCATTTGAGGGAGCTGGAAAAGCATTGCTAACCGGTGGGTAAGGGAATCAGACCGCTCTGCCAAACTTTGGATCTGAGGATGAGCACTCTATCACATAACTACCCTGAGGGCAGCATACTGAAACATATTTGAACATAATTTTTGGTTTGTATCAGAATGAACTGTGGTGTTAGCAGTAGTCGAGTTGTAAAATGAAACCAGGGGGGATGGTGAAATTTTTCATTTATAGATTTCTTAGATGCAATTTCCTGCATTCTAGTCCATTTTAGGGCGACTTGCTAGACATGGCAAATCCTAAATCCCATCTGATTCATATCTTGCATTCTCAGTTGCATGGCCTCCACAAGACAATACTATTTATCGGAAAGAAACAACCCCCCTGGTGAAAGCAGCACATTCTGAAGGCAACAATCTGAGAAATTCCCCATTAAAGATCGGCTTTTGGAACAGAAAGGAACTCATTTGCCTGACATTAAGCTAAGTCCTCCCCCATCACTGACATCACTGTGGTGTTTCAGGGCAGAATTAGAACATACTTTGTTAAAATGGAAATGCTTTTATAACAAAAAGTCCATATAATCATTCAATAATTCAATAACACACAGGATATAATCACACACGTACACGCACACACACACGCACACACGCACACACACACACACCTTAGTCCTGGTTCAGACCTGGTTTAGACCTGGTTTAGTCCTGATTTAGTCCTGATTTAGTCCTGGTTTAGTCCCGGTTTAGTCCCAGTTTAGACCTGGTTTAGACCTGATTTAGTCTTGGTTTAGTCCTGGTTTAGTCCCAGTTTAGTCCCGGTTTAGTCCTGGTTTAGACCTGGTTTATTCCTGGTTTAGTCCCAGTTTAGACCCGGTTTAGTCCTGGTTTAGTCCTGGTTTAGTCCCAGTTTAGTCCCGGTTTAGACCTGATTTAGTCTTGGTTTAGTCCTGGTTTAGTCCCAGTTTAGACCCGGTTTAGTCCTGGTTTAGACCCGGTTTAATCCTGGTTTAGACCTGATTTAGTCCTGGTTTAGACCCGGTTTAGACCCGGTTTAGTCCTGGTTAGACCCGGTTTAGTCCTGGTTTAGACCCAGTTTAGACCTGGTTTAATCCTGGTTTAGTCCTGGTTTAGACCCATTTTAGACCCGGTTTAGTCCTGGTTTAGTCCTGGTTTAGACCCGGTTTAGTCCTGGTTTAGTCGAGGTTTAGTCCCGGTTTAGTCCCGGTTTTATTCCTGGTTTAGACCCGGCTTAGACCCGGTTTAGTCCTGGTTTAGACCCGGTTTAGTCCTGGTTTAGACCTGGTTTAGACCCAGTTTAGTCCTGGTTTAGTCCTGGTTTAGTCCCAGTTTAGTCCCAGTTTAGTCCTGGTTTAGTCCTGGTTTAGTCCCAGTTTAGCCCTGGTTTAGTCCTGGTTTAGACCTGGTTTAGTCCTGGTTTAGTCCCAGTTTAGTCCTGGTTTAGTCCTGGTTTAGACCCGGTTTAGTCCTGGTTTAGTCCCGGTTTAGTCCTGGTTTAGTCCTGGTTTAGACCCGGTTTAGTCCTGGTTTAGTCCCGGTTTAGTCCTGGTTTAGTCCTGTACACACATGCTGACATAAGGCCCCTGCTGTCAGCTAATCTGTCCCTTTGATGCAGAAATAATCTGATAATATGACTCACCCATAAGAACGCGGTCACTCCCGATAGTTTGCGTATCCACATGTATGCGCGCGTCGGGTATATCCATGGTCTTTATTTATCCGGAGCTCCGGAGAAACGGACATATTCTGAACGTATCCCGTGTCCCAAGGTGAGAGTTTCTTCTTACGTAGCATTTACGTAGCAAGTTAAGGATTCTTCTTCTCTGGAAATGCTGTGTAAATATCACGCGGCTCGCTCACAGCTGATAGGCAGACAGGCGCAAACACAACAGCGCTAATCGTCATGATTGTCGGGAGCGCGGTCGGTGGTGCTGCAACATGATTGGAACCAGGAGCGCAGTTCGCCCTATGATTGGCTCTTGGTACTGACTATCTTTACTTCAAATCTTTAACTTTAATCTTTAACTTTAAATCAAATCTTTACTCAAAACGGTGAATTTCGCCAAAAGGTGAGGGATTTTCAAGCCTTCCCCCCCATCCCCCCATCCCCCCTCAACTCGAGTACTGGGTGTTAGGGAGTTTATAGTGGTAGAATTACTTAAATTACTGTAAAAAGTACAGTTTACGTTTGGGGAAATTCAGCCTGAGGACCATCAAAAATGCTGCTAAGAGCTGTACTTGGCTCCCGCGCCACAGTTTGGACAGGCCTGTTCTAGATCATGTCCAGTGCAAATAGACCTGACAGACTAATGCCCTCTTGAATGGACAGATGGTGTGTCATTTATTGTGGGCATCTCTCTGGGCACTAGTCTACCTCCTCCTGTGTCTATTTTTAGCTTCATTCACACAGGCTCTGGACGTGTCCTGCATACTCCACTCCAACTGTCCACTCCACCTCAGGGGACAGAGGGACAGATAAAGAGAGTTATGACCCAGGCTAACATCTCATCTCACTGTCCCTGTCAGTGAGATAGTGTCCCACTGCTCCTGTCCTCACAAGTATTCTCTATTAAATGACACAATATATTACACTAATGTCAACTTTTAACCAGACTTTTGACCAGGATAACTTCAAAAACATTTTTCAGAATTCTGTTGTCTCTGAGTAGAAGTAAAACAGTGATCCTGCATACATATTGACTTCACTGGGCTTGTTTTGTGAAGTTAGAAGTGTGTTGCTAATAGCCATGCTGCAATGCAATGTTTTTATTTCAAAATGAAAACAGCAGAGGGTGGAGACGCCGGATCCATGATTTTCAGATATATGTATTAAAAAAGCTTGAAGAAAGCTTGAATAGACATTGGAAAAGTTGACAGAGTTTAGTGTCAGTCTTGATCTTGTAAGTAATTTATTTTAGTTCTCAATTGAATTTTTCTATGCAAACCTTATTTCTCTTTTTGTTGCAATTGAATAATCATGGTGATTAAATATGTGCTGAACTCAGACCTTGCAGCTAGACATGAGAGAGAGATGCAGTTAATTTGGAAGATTTGTTTTGGAAAATAATTCCCATGTGTGGCTTGAACACTGGTGGTGGTGAAGAGGAGGAGATGGAGACACTAAGGAGGCTCATGTTTCTGCTGCTGCAATGAGAATGGGAATAGATTACATGAAATGTCAGAAAGGAGAACAAGAGTGCACATGAAGATGTGATAGGAAGAGGCAAAGGTTGTAGCCTGTGATTGGATGACATTGAGAGAAGGAAGAAAGGAAGGAAGAGATAGTCATCCTGCTTATGTTTTTAAATTATTGTAAATGTTATATCCGCCTGTTTTGAAGCTAGTTTGAGAACAAGAGTGTGCTTTATTTCTGCTCTTTGTAAACTGTAGTTTAATTGATAGATAACCGTTGCAAATACCCCCAACACCCCCTTTTATTATCCTTATTATAAGAGAGTAATTTTTGAGACATTTGGCATGCTGCTTCATGGAGATAAAGACGCGGATTGGTTTGTGATGTTGCGGTCCACATGAAAATTGAAGTGGTCACACTCTTTGATGCAGACTGAGATAACGTTTTAATATTGTTTGAATTACAGGTATACTAATGACCAGTATTGCCTATAGTTATTTTGAAACAGTAATCTGACTACTGACTACTTCTTTAAAAAGTATCTAAGTTAGATTACTTTTAGTTACTTTCAGCAGAGGCTTATTTAAGATAAGAGATAAGATTTTATTGATCTCACACAGGAGAAATTTACTTGTCACAGTAGCTCCAGGTAGGGACAGTTTGAACAAGAAAGACAAGTGCATGCAGGCAAGAATGGCATAAAGATAGGTAGTAATAATAATAAAATAAGTAATAAATCGAATAATAATAATAATAATAATAATAGTAATAATAATAATAATAATAATAGTAATAATAATAATAAAAACAGTGACAGGGAGAGTATTGAAAAAAACAATACTTGCACGTTGGAAAAACGATATTGCACGATAGGAGTATTGAAAAAACAATATTGCACATTGGGAACACGATATTGCACGATAGGAGTTAGTGGAGTTATTATATTATATTATATTATATTATATTATATTATATTATATTATATTATATTATATTATATTATATTATATTATATTATATTATATTATATTATATTATATTATATTATCAGGGCTCTCAAGTCTCACGCATTGAGAGTGTGACACACGCAATTCGACGTGTTCACACGCTCACACGCCACACATGGCATTTCTCACGCTGATTTTTTTTTTTTTTGTCTGTGTGGCTCAGTTTATGCAGGCACCGCGCGTTTTCAGCGAAAAAACCTCTCCCCCTCCTCCCCGTCCCGCTCCCCGGAAAAAAATCAGCCAATCAGAAAATAGATTGTTCTGTTGTTGGGCAGACTGTAGAGTGTAGATTCAGCTGCTAAGCGCACACTGCGGTGATGATAAAACAAACTGAGAACCATCAGGTAATAACTTCATTTATATAACTCTCATTAGTTGCTTTGTAGTTTAAGTTTGCTCTTTAGACAAACATTTACAGCAGGGCTCTCAAGTCTCACGCATTGAGAGAGACAATTCGACGCGTTCACACGCTCACACGGCATTTCTCACGCAATTCAAGCCCCCCCGCTCCTCGGGAAAAATTGTTCACTCACAGCCCCCCCCCCCCTCCCTGCTTGCTAGGTCTGGGACCTCCTGTGACTTTCGCATCGGGTGGGACTTGCTTCGTTGTCCTGTGCTGTTTCTCCAGATGTTTTTTTCAGATTTGATGTTGTGTTTTTGAAGGTAGACAGCACTCTGTCAGCACTCTGAGTGTACAATGGACCTTAATGTTGTCATCCTTAGCCGAAATAAAATCAAAATAATGCCTGTATTTCCAGCTGGAAAAGGCGAACCTCTCTCCTTCCATATTGTTCACATCTGACGAGATAGAATCTTTGATCTGACTTTGGCGCCGTGGAGCCGAGATGACGTAACCTCGTAAGAAACGTGTAGCCAAAAAATAAGAATAAATAAATGTAACCTACGTTCCCCCGAAATGCAGAAATAGTAACGCACGGTGTATTCGATAAGTTACTTTAATCTGACTACTGGTTTTGAAATAGTAGTTACGTTAGACTACTTGTTACTGAAAAAAGTAGTCCGTTAGGGTTAGGGTTAAGTAAGTAACACGTTACCGGCATCACTGCTAATGACACTTTTAAGAAGCTAACACGTGGTGAGTCATCCTATGTTTTCTTTGTGACTGGCAGTACCATTAGATCCCACTGACATATTTAGTCTTGCCTGTCAACAGCTATAGAGGGGAGGCTTTATGGAGATTGTGTCCCATGGGTTGGACTGCTTATGCTTATGGTGATACAGGAGACTTCCACGGACACAGTCAAGTCAGTAGGTTAAACCTGTTGCCTAGAACCTGGCACGGACATAATGTGAGCCTTACAATGAATGAAAACAATGATTGACTTGGTAAAGATGTCAAGTCAGTAGGTGGAGTTGAAAGCAGAGGTGTTTTGCATACTTGGCAAATGACAAGGTTGGCGGCACGGTGGCTGAGTGGCTAGCACTCATGCTTCACAGCTAGAAGGTTCCGGGTTCGATCCCCGGGTCGCCCAGACCTTTCTGTGTGTGTTCTGTGTGGAGTTTGCATGCATGGTCTGGGTTCGATCCCCGGGTCTCCCGAGCCTTTCTGTGTGGAGTTTGCATGTTCTCCCCGTGTCTGGATGGGTTTCCTCCGGGCACTCCGGTTTCCCCCATCAACCCAAAACATGCACCAGGTAAAATCCTCCAGCTTAGGTCCTGACCAAGCCGAGCAATAAGATCATGGCGATGGGTCCCCAGGCGCCTGAAAGACGAGCTGCCCACTGCTCCTGAAGGATGGGTCAAATGCAGAGAAATAATTTCCCTACGGGGATGAATAAAGTCTGTCTTCTTCTTCTTCTTCTTCTTGAATTTGAGGATGAATTTACAATTCTCTGACCACTGTCAGTAGTGGGGCGCGGGTTGTGCTCACTATATAAAGTGTCCTCTCATGCTCTGTCCCCCTGACCTCTCCCTTTTGATATTACCTGCTAACAGTGGAGCAGAGACATGGGCGCCACGACGTCAAGTTATCTCCACAGAGCGTCAGACCCCTTTGACTGCAGTATTCAGTGTGTTTGTGAATAATCATTGAGTTGCCAAGGTGCCGGTCTTTGATCAATTAGACCCCTATGTAAAAGCCCAAATCACTGGTGAGGTGTCCCAGTTGGACTATAAACACTGGAGGGGATCATCGTTTGTCATTAGTGCCATTTATTGTCGAAGAACTGTTCTGGTCCTCATATGGAGTGCTTATTGTGAATGTGAATAGGTCTATAGTCCTTCAGGTTTAAATCCAAGTTTGCCGGGTGGAAACAACTTTTCAAATAAGGCGGCACGGTAGCTGAGTGGGTAGCGCTCTTGCTTCACAGCAAGAAGGTTCCGGGTTCGATCCCTGGGTCGCCCGGGCCGTTCTGTGTGTTCTGTGAGTTTGCATGTTCTCCCTGTGTCTGGGTGGGTTTCCTCCGGGCACTCCGGTTTCCCCCACCAACTCAAAACATGCACCATAGGTACTCCAGCTTAGGTCCTGACCAAACCGAAGCAAGAAGATCATGGAGATGGTCTCCGGGCGCCCTAACGTGTGCTGCCCACTGCTCCTAATTATATATATATATATATATATATATATATATATATATATATATATATATATATATATATATATATATATATATATATACTGTATATATATGATGGGTTAAAATGCAGAGAAGAATTTCTCCAGTGTGAGATCAATAAAGTTCACTTGTTCTGTTATGTTGGGATGGGCTAAATCTAGGATTTGAAAAATTTCTCCAGTCCAATCCTGGAGGATCGTTGTTGATGCTTAATCAATTCTGTTCAGTTGGGACGTTCAAGCCAAACATTTTGATTCTTGTGCCCACCATGGCCCACTCAGTTACACTAGTATGTGTATGTTCTGTCCCTGAACTTCAACAGGCTCCAAGACTTAATTTTAATTAAATGCTAATGGGTTTATAATGCTCTCTATCCATATACTGTAGTGTAACTCTAGTGCGAGGATTATGTCTGTTTAAGATGCTCCTGTATAGCTGTGGTGGATATTAAGAAGCTACGTATAATAACTTGGTATCATTTTTGATGCTAATTAAATTCTGTAATAAATCTATACATTTATTTATAACTTTTTATTATGTTACTTCTATGCAGTACTTTTACCCGGTTGGGTTTTGGTTGGCTTTTTGGCTGCTATATGTCAAATTGGTTTTAGCTTTTTGATGAAAGGCCAGCTATGGGCATTGATAGAGAATATTCATTACACTATTCATTTTTAGGAGTGGACCCGGAAAGCCATTTGTAATGTAGATTGTTTAATTTAAAGATTTAAAATTTTGCTCCAAGGTTGAAACACTTGCAGATAGAAATTTTTAAATATAAAACCACCCTGGTCATTACATGTATTTTCCCCAATAAGAAACATTCTCATTTTTAAATGTATTCAGCCTTAAAAAAGGTTAGGATGGGTATTAGGGTAGGGTTAGGGTTAGGTTAGGGTATTATACTTTTAAGGGGTATTAACTGATAAAACATAACATATTTAGATCACCATGTTATGTTTTATTGTTTTGTAAATGCTGTATTACCCAAAAACTCCCTCTTCAGAGTACTATCGCATTACAATTTACAGTCGGTGTGGATCTTGCCAATGAAACTACTGCACATTGCAACAGGTTTGTCAAGTTGTAGTGTGTTACTTGTGTATGCGTTTGTATATTGAGGGTGTGTGGATGACATAGGCTTGTGGGCTGAGCATTGGACAGAATCGTACAGCTAACTGCAAGGAGGGTTCAAATAGTGCTTTGGAGAGATTGCAAGATTACTCCGACATGCATGACATATAAAGGATCTTCAGGCATGCTTTTGATGAGGGAACATTATAACATTAAAATATTATACATTATAACATGATAGAAAATTCCAAAAAGTCGATTTTGGATCATTTTAACTCCAAAATGTTGATGCACTGTCCATCATATGAGATCCCAGGCATATCATATTCCTCATGTTTTCAGTGAAATACCAATCATCACATTCACAGTTTGAGCCCTTTTCAATCACAATACAATGATTAGCTCACGTGAACACTGTTAGCGTTTTGGCTGGAAAACCATGTGCCACTCTTAATCTACTATTCACACACAGCCAGTATTTCATTTAATCTTACTGATTTATTTTTGTCCAATCCCAGTTCGATTTTACCTCCGTTATACGATTTTTCAGACAAGCATTGCGATTCAATTTTGGCTTGCAATATATGTTTTTTGTGGCCAATGTTTGTTATCATTTTAAATGAACAATTGCAAGGGTCAGGAGATGCATGCAACCTGTGACCCAGTAGTCTAAAAGTGTCTTTGAAAGACCGCCCCAGAAAGCCTTTACTTTTGGATATCCTCAGAAAATATATAAAAATGTCCCCGTTATATTGAGGTCACAAAGGGTGCAGTTAGGGGAGGGATTTCATCTTGACATGTTTTGATGGGAGGACTGGGTTCAAAGTTCACATTTTAAACATGCCCAGGAGCATTAACATTTGAAAGAAGAATGAAATCTGAACTTTAAAATAATCTATCCATCCATCCATTTTCTTCCGCTTATCCGGGGCCGGGTCGCGGGGGCAACAGTCTAAGCAGGGACTCCCAGACTTCCTTCACCCCGGACACTTCCTCCAGCTCCTCCGGGGGGACCCCAAGGCGTTCCCAGGCCAGCCGGGAGACATAGTCCCTCCAGCGGGTCCTGGGTCTTCCCCGGGGCCTCCTCCCGGTGGGACATGCCCGGAACACCTCCCGAGGGAGGCGTCCAGGAGGCATCCGGAACAGATGCCCGAGCCACCTCAGCTGGCTCCTCTCTGGAGCCAGGCCTGGGGTGGGAGCTCACGAACGAGCGCCTGGTGGCCGGGCCTTTCCCCATGGGGCCTGGCCGAGCTCAGCCCGAAGGAGCGACGTGGGGCCGTCCTCCCGTGGACTCACCACCCGCAGGAGGATCCATAAGGGCCGGGTGCAGAGAGATCTGGGCGGCAGCCGAAGGCAGGGGCCTCGGCGACCAGATCTCCGGACATGGAGACTAAAATAATCTAATAATTTCAAAAAAATTTTGCAGAGGCCTAAACTACAGGATTAGCTGGTTTTAGACAGCGTAATGTAACAAAGGAAATTATGTTACTTAAAGGGCCTATATTATGCTAATTTCTGTTATAATGTTGTTTCATCATCACAAACATACCTGGAGTTTTGTTTTATTATTTAGGCTGTTTTCTTATCCCAAACGGGAAACAATCTGTTCCACCTTGTGATGTCATGTGGTAAAACTATCAGCTCCACCATGTTTTTAAATTCCATACACCTTTACTAGAATGATTTGGATACTTTAAGCCTGGAATTGCCAAGCTTTTCTGGACAAAAGGTAAAAGGTAGCTGATAACTTGAAAACTACCACTACATGAGAGCACAAGGTGGAACAGAGCATTTTGAACTTAGACAGACTAATAAACCAGGATTGCTCAAATATATGTGAATGAAACAAAACAACTCTAGGTATGTTTTTATTGAACATTTTAACATGGCTTACAAGAATCAATTTTATTTTGTGTAATATAGGACCTTTAAATAATTGCAGGCCTATGCGATTATTCAAATTTTGATTCAGTTGTGATATATCTTGTAGCCCAGTACTGTACTGTAACACTAAACATTCAATAGCAAAGTGAGTGGGCTAAGTTAGGGTAAGCTCTCTCCTTTGGTTGTGCGGGCCTTTGTCCACTCTTTGCTGCAGTCTGTATTGTGTTGCATCTATGTGTGAAGTACTTATTAGGATGCAGGGGAGTCTTCTGTGTCGTGCTCACTTTGTCTCGCTCCTTCACTGGAGAATGCACACACTGCCAAAGTTTGTGGACACCGTAAAAGATGTTGGCTAAAAAATCTGGTAAAAAATAAAAATAAAAATGACTGTAGACATGTTAATTGAGAGATACTTTTAAACATACCTATAGAGTATGTTTTTCTTTCATTCACAGCAGGTGAATGAAGGTGCCATATGTAGCTTTTCTGGTGGTCTGTCACGTACTGGTCTCCATGGACATATTCCCTTTCCTGGAATATTCCTCTACAGTGTAGGGCACACAATATTGCCAAAAGTATTCGCTCACCATCCAAATAATTGGAATCAGGTGTTCCAGTCACTTCCATGTCCACAGGTGAATAAAATCAAGCACTTAGGCCTGCAGATTGTTTCTACAAACATTTGTAAAAGAATGGGTCACTCTCAGGAGCTTAGTGAATTCCAGCGTGATACTGTGCAACAAGTCCAGTCGTGAAATTTCCTCGCTCCTAAATATTCCACAGTCAACTGTCAGTGGTATTATAACAAAGTGGAAGTGATTGGGAACAACAGCAACTCAGCTACAAAGTGGTAGGCCACGTAAAACTGACGGGGCGGGGTTAGCAGATGCTGAAGCTCATAGTGCGCAGAGGTCACCAACTTTCTGCAGAGTCATTCACTACAGACCTCCAAACTTCATGTGGGCTTCAGATTAGCTCAAGAACAGTGCATAGAGAGCGTTGTGCAATGGGTTTCCATGGCCGAGCAGCTGCACCCAAGCCATACGTCACCAAGTGCAATGCAAAGCATCAGATGCAGTGGTGTAAAGCACGGCGCCACTGGACTCTAGAGCAGTGGAGACACGTTCTCTGGAGTGACGAATCACGCTTCTCCATCTGTCAATCTGATGGACAAGTTTAGGTTTGGCGGTTGCCAAGAGAACAGTACTCGTCTAACTGCATTGTGCCAAGTGTAAAGTTTGGTGGAGGGGGGATTATGATTATTCAAGAGCTGGGCTTGGCCCCTTAGTTCCAGTGAATTGAACTCTGAATGCTTCAGCAGATCAAGAGATTTTGGACATTTCATGCTCCCAACTTTGTGGGAACAGAGATGGCAACTTCCTCTGTGCACCAGTGCACAAAGCAAGGTCCACAAAGACATGGATGAGAGAGTTTGGTGTGGATGAACTTGACTGGCCTGCACAGAGTCCTGACCTCAACCCGACAGAACACCTTTGGGGTGAATTGGAGCAGAAACTGAGAGCCAGGCCTTCTTGTCCAACATCAGTGTGTGACCTCACAAATGCTCTTCTGGAAGAGTGGGTCAAAAATTCCCATAAACACACTCCTAAACCTTGTGGACAACCTTCCCATAAGAGTTGAAGCTGCAAAGGGTGGACCGACGTCATACTAAACCTTATGGATTAAGATTGAGATGTCACTTACTTTAAGTTTATATGTGAGTCAACGCAGGTGAGCAAATACTTTTGGCAATATCTTCACAGTAAGAATATATTTCTTAGCAATAATATTTTATTATTCAGTTGAAGTATTTGAAACCTGAATGTTCAAATTTTGAAATTTCTTTCACTTTCAGTGTTTAGCTAAATTGTCATTGTTGTTTAAACTTTATACAGGGGGTCCTCGGGTTACGACGGTCTCGGGTTACGACGTTTCGTGGTTACGAACGCGCCCCCATTAAAAAAAATATGTATATATTACGCGTCATTCCGTCTTACACGGTTTAGCGTGGTAAGAGATGTAAACAAACGCGCGCGGCGCGCGGCGCACGGCGCAAGAATACGCTCTGTTGTGGTTGTAGGGAGAAGAAGACAGCCTCGTGTGCGTGCCCAATGTGGGCGGAAGTACCTGATGTGGGCTCTGATCTGCTCCTATGAAAGCGGCAGTGATAAACAAGCATCGTAGTGGTCTAATTATTGAGATGGAAAGGTTATTGGTGCTTTGGTTGGAAGATCAAAGGCAAAATCCGGTTTACGACGAAATTCGGGTTACGACGCGTCTTAAGAACGGATCAACGTCGTAACCCGAGGACTCCCTGTAGTCAGATAGTCAGTCATATAGTCAGTATATTTTTTTCCCAAAACACTACTAATGCTTACTTCCAATGTCAGCAGATGGCATGGAAAGCAAAGGCAACTACAAAGATTGTCTCCAATGCTCAGCCTACAAGCCTATATGACGCATGCTCCCACGTGACACTTCTCCATTAATGTAAAAATGCATATGATACAAAAGTGTAGACAACTTGATAAACATGATGCAATGTACAGTGGTGTCATTAGCGAGATGCATGCTGATTGTGTTGATATAGCGCTCTGAATGAGTGGGACTTAGCACAGAGAGCAAAGGTAGGGAATAGTCAGAATCTCAGTTTAATCTAAAATGGGTTAACATAGATTATTTCACGCAGTTTTGGCAGATTATGGGCACCAGAAAATCCCTCTCACATAGAGCATCCCCATAGCTCGGAACAACCTTGTGTGTATTTGCAATAGCTGCTGTTGTTTGTTTTATTGGGAGAGTTGAGAGGACAGGACAAGCAGTGAATGTGAAGTGGCTCTAGTGGAAAATGACCACAACTTACAACTTGACTGGACTCTTTACACATTCAGGTCCAGGGATCCCTGCAGATGGAGAGCCCAGTTTTTCTGAGAGGTGCAGGATGCACCCAAATGGTTACTATGCACATTTATATAGCCTACACAAAGTCTACACACACATCACAACGTCTTTATGTATTTTAGATTCTGGCTTCTGATACAAATACATGCAAAAGGATTATCCTTATTTAAACAATTACACCTCATTCACCTCACTAAACATTGGTAATTATTGCAAACTGTTACTATTAGGGCTGGGAATCATAGGGTCCCTCATGAGTCAATATGAAACACTATACATGTGACAAGTAACAAAAGTTTCATGTTGATAGTATCAAATGATTTGAACATTTGTGTTTCTTGGACCACTCCTTCAGATATGATTTAGTTTTTCTCATTTTTGTGCCTGTCCTTTAAAACGCTCTACCAACTGAGCTACTGCCGCCCTACTCTTTCTTAGTAGTACTTTTCAAATACTTTTCCACTCTTGAATAATTTCTTGGACCACTACTTTTCACTTCTACTTGATTAATATTATTTTTGAAGATATGTTGCTCTTACTTGAGTGCCATTATTGCCTACTCTACCCACCTCTGACAATATGATTTGTTTTTAATACCTCTCCCACCTCCACACACAATTAGTATATTAGTCTTAAAATGTCCTCAACAGTTTTTATACCCTGACAGTTTCCCAGTGTTTCCCTCCCTTTGGCCAGCGGAACAGATGACTTAGCAGTGAAATTATTATAGGCTTTCTCCTCTTTGAGTTACTGCTTTTAACAACTGAACTCTGTCCAAACGAAACAGCCAGTAGTCTTACAGAAATGCCCCTTCTAGTTGAATAGCTTTCTCAGCAGAAAGTAACAGTAATTTAATTGTCAGATGTGTGTTACTGTTTGGAGGGGACAGGGGCTTGTCTTGCCTTGGCTGGGGGCTTGTTGTGACCACAGAGCTGAGTGGTCAAACTGGATTAGGAGTTTAGAGGGTTAATTTCAGGATTAACCCAGACTTTATCAGGCCAGTGACCTCATATTCTCACGATAGGTCTACTTTGAAATCTATTACTACTACTATTCCTTCACAGTAATGTTTCAGCTTTCAGGTGACACAACTGAACCTTTTTTATATTAAAAAAAACAACACACATTTAATTCACAATACTAATATTTCAAACTCAATTTCTATACTAAGAAATAGACTCTTCAGACAATCCAGTGTAATTTTCAAAATGAAATAATGGTACTCTCTTTCATATTACTATGTGATGTTATGTGATGGCTGAATTCCAAACACCTTCCCTAGAACCTAGGATAAATTCAACTCTGGAATTTCCAATATCTACTAAACAAAAGGTAAAAGGTAGCGGTTAACTTGAAAACTACCACTTCATGACATTATAGGATGGAACAGAGCATTTGAAACGTTGGACATGTGGAGAGAATAATAATGCAGGATTACTCAAACATGTGTGAATGAAACAAACCACAGCTCCAGGTGTATTTTTGATGAGGTACCAACATTCTAGCATGGCTTAAAGATCACAAGAGTTAATTTTGCATAATATTGGACCTTCACATTTAGCACATCTGTAACTTTCTTCTTAGCTTTCCTTGACAGTGAGTCCTGGAGTACAAATTAATAACTGCAGTAAATGGCCAGGTCAAACTACACATCGTCCATAATTAGGTGAAGTCCGAGCTCAGCATTTCTGCTTGAATAGAGTGTTTAGTAGGTGTGTGCTGTGCCTTTCAAGGTGTTTCCCTCTCCAGTGTGGCCCATTAATCCAAGTTAATTGAATCAATGCTGTTTTTTCCAGTCTGTCCCTGGAGTGTAAAGTGGTAATAGTTCAAAGCACAAATGTGTACTGCTGCTGTGTTCATTTCATCTGTGAAGGAGCAGAAAAATACACAATGCCCTGCTGTGTTGGGAATGAACGCTCCATCAAATGGCAGCAGCCTGTAACTGGTCCGAGTAATACACTGTTGTGTTTACAATCAGATGTGGCCTCATGACGCGGTCCGCTGCAGCAGCTGGGTCCATAGGGTAGTTAATATCTGCTACAGAGAATTGAGGAAGATGCAACATTTGTAGTAAGCATGTAGTGTGCAGAAGTATATAAAACTAAATTATTTCATTTTTAAAACTAAATTATTTCATTTTTAAATCAAATTTGCTTGATTTTAGTCAAGATGTGTGTGGGTAAAAAAAATTGAGGAACTGAGGGCTGTAGTTGACCAACTGATTGACTAAAAGGGAGCTCCCAACATGATTACGCCTCTCTCAGACTGCACCCGCTCCAGCTGCTACTCCCGTGTTGGAGCAGTTTTGTTGTGGTGTGACACTCACACTCAGAGCAGTACTCTGCTGTATTGCTGTGTAACTGCATTTGAACACAGACCACATGTTCACAAGATGATTATCCACTTATCTGTGGGCTCTGGTGTCTGACCAAAATAGACCCCCAACTTAAAGAATCTGGAGTACTGGGGCACTGCCGCCTGCACCACTGCACTGCACTGCATGTGGTCTGAGCTCCTGTCATTACTTTGAATTATTAGGATGTCCTGCCACTGCCACCAGAGATGCACCACATGCAGTATGAGCCTGGGGTTAGCAAAAACTGCTACCGTAAATTATAAGGCGCACCTTCAATGAATGGCCTATTTTAAAACTGTTTTCAAATATAGGGCGCACCGCATTATAAGGCGCATAGAATAGAAGCTACAGTAGTGGCTGACTACGGTAGCCATGATTAACCAATATTGATTCATATTATAAGGTGCATCGGATTATAAGGCGCACTGTTGGCTTTTGAGAAAATTGAAGGCTTTTAGGTGCGCCTTATAGTGCGGAAAATACGGTACTTATTTATAGTGAAATACTAAACAGGGTCTTCATCAGTGGTCTTCCAGCTAACTCCCTCCATGAATTCTCCTTTCTGCAGATGTCCATATAAAATTAATCAACACCAACAACCATTTCAACTGCACAACTGAAGGACCACAGCCCTAGTGACATAACACAACATAACACGAGGGCTATATGCAGTAGTCGAGTTGTAAAATGAAACCAGGGGGGATGGTGAAATTTTTCATTTATGTGACATTATTTTCCAGTGGGGGGTGTGGGGGTCCTCCCACATAAAAGTTTGGATTTCTTAGATGCAATTTCCTGCATTCTACTCCATTTTAGGTTGACTTGCTAGACATGGCAAATCCTAAATCCCATCTGATTCATAGCTTGCATTCTCAGTTGCATGCCCTCCACAAGACAATACTATTTATCGGAACAACCCCCCTGGTGAAAGCAGCACATTCTAAAGGCAACAATCTGAGAAATTCACCGTTAAAGATCTGCTTGTGGAACAGAAAGGAACTCATTTGTCTGACATTAAAGATCCCATGACATGGTACTTCTTGATGCTTTTATATGGTGCCTTAATGGTTCCCTAATACTGTAAATGAATGACACATACTACAGACATGGTAAAAAAAAATCTCTCTGAACACCTCATTATGGGCATTGTTGCTTGAATGCAAATGAGAAGGACACAGATAGGTTAGAGCAGCGGGTGGAGGGGGGGGCGCTGTTTCCTGGATTAGCGCTGCGCTGTCTCCCACTTCCGCGTTTTATGCGCGAAGGAAGAAAGGAGAGCCGTTTCAATGAAAAAAACACATTTTCACAGAAAATAAAATTAAACCACTGCTGTTTCAGAGGTCCAGAGGGTCGGATAAAGGACTTCTGAGCCTAGAAACACTCACACGTGCCTCCAGGCAAATAAAAAAACGCATTTCGCATTGCGTAGCTCCTTCGCAGTCCAAACTCTCTGGGCGTGATTTACAGAGACGGTGTGGAAACACAGACAGAGGGGGGGTGGGGGGGGTGGAACTGCATTTTCGATGTGACGTCAGAAAGTTTCCTTGTTCAGAATCGCCCGTTTGAGCTGTGTTTTTTTCAAACGCAGAAAAGGATCGCAAATGCTCAGTTTACATATTTTGCAACTTTTAACCCTAAACAGGGTAGGGGAGCTCACATTAACGTTCAAAAACCTCAGAAAGTGAAAATTTCATGCCATGGGACCTTTAAGCTAAGCCATCCCCCATCACTGACATCACTGTGGTGTTTCAGGGCAGAGCAGAATTGGAAGGTGCTTTGTTAAAATGGAAATGCTTTTATAACAAAAAGTCCATATAATCATTCAATAATTCAATAATACACAGGATATAATCACACACGTGCACACACACGCAAACACACACACACACACACACACCTTAGTCCTGGTTCAGACCTGGTTTAGACCTGGTTTAGTCCTGGTTTAGACCTGGTTTAGACCTGGTTTAGTCCTGGTTTAGACCTGGTTTAGTCTTGGTTTAGTCCTGGTTTAGTCCCAGTTTAGACCTGGTTTAGTCCTGGTTTAGTCTTGGTTTAGTCCCAGTTTAGACCTGGTTTAGTCCCAGTTTAATCCCGGTTTAGACCTGGTTTAGTCCTGGTTTATACCTGGTTTAGTCTTGGTTTAATCCTGGTTTAGTCCCAGTTTAGTCCCGGTTTATACCCGGTTTAGTCCTGGTTTAGACCCGTATTAGTCCTGGTTTAGTCCTGGTTTAGACCCGGTTTAGTCCTGGTTAGTCCCGGTTTAGTCCTGGTTTAGACCTGGTTTAGTCTTGGTTTAGTCCTGGTTTAGTCCCAGTTTAGTCCTGGTTTAGACCTGGTTTAGTCCTGGTTTAGTCCTGGTTTAGACCTGGTTTAGTCTTGGTTTAGTCCTGGTTTAGTCCCAGTTTAGTCCCAGTTTAGACCTGGTTTAGTCCTGGTTTAGTCCTGGTTTAGACCTGGTTTAGTCTTGGTTTAGTCCTGGTTTAGTCCCAGTTTAGACCTGGTTTAGTCCTGGTTTAGACCTGGTTTAGTCCTGGTTTAGTCTTGGTTTAGTCCTGGTTTAGTCCCAGTTTAGACCTGGTTTAGTCCCAGTTTAGACCTGGTTTAGTCCTGGTTTATACCTGGTTTAGTCTTGGTTTAATCCTGGTTTAGTCCCAGTTTAGTCCCGGTTTATACCCGGTTTAGTCCTGGTTTAGACCCGTATTAGTCCTGGTTTAGTCCTGGTTTAGACCCGGTTTAGTCCTGGCTAGTCCCGGTTTAGTCCTGGTTTAGACCTGGTTTAGTCTTGGTTTAGTCCTGGTTTAGTCCCAGTTTAGTCCTGGTTTAGACCTGGTTTAGTCCTGGTTTAGTCCTGGTTTAGACCTGGTTTAGTCTTGGTTTAGTCCTGGTTTAGTCCCAGTTTAGTCCCAGTTTAGACCTGGTTTAGTCCTGGTTTAGTCCTGGTTTAGACCCGGTTTAGTCCTGTTTTAGACCCGGTTTAGTCCTGGTTTAGTCCCCGTTTAGTCCTGTACACACATGCTGACATAAGGCCCCTGCTGTCAGCTAATCTGTCACTTTGATGCAGAAATAATCTGATAATATGACTCACCCATAAGAACGCGGTCACTCCCGATAGCTTGCGTATCCACGTGTATGCGCGTGTCGGGTATATCCATGGTCTTTAATAATCCGGAGCTCTGGAGAAACGGACATATTCCGAACGTATCCCGTGTCCCAAGGCGAGAGTTTCTTCTTACGTAGCATTTACGTAACAATTTAAGGATTCTTCTTCTCTTGGAAATGCCGCGTAAACATTCACAAGGCTTGCTCACAGCTGATAGGCGAACAGGCGCAAACAGAACAGCGCTAATCCTCATGATTGGCGGGAGCGCGATCGGTGGTGCTGCAACATGATTGGAAGCTGGAGCGCAGTTTGGCCTATGATTGGCTCTTGGCACTGGCTATTTTTACTTCAAAACAGCGAATTTCGCCAAAAGGTGAGGGATTTTCATGGCTGGTTGATAAAATGCCACAAGGGATGGAAGAATGGATGACCCCCCCCATCCCCCCTCAACTCGAGTACTGGCTATATGATATGTTGATTCATATGACAATTTTGGTGATATCCTGATTCAGTACTGTGTGTAAAGCAGCACTTTTGCCCACTTCATCCTCCTGTTGGTCAGCCTCTGTATGAGTGAGATTTAACCAACCACAGAGAAGCATAACTCTCAGAAGACGCAGGGGCATTTAGTTAAAACTTAGACATTCTAAAGATGCATACACCACTAACCCTCACTGGCATATCACCCACTCTTAATTTCAATACTGTTCACAGCCTGTATACATTATTTATTGCCATTTAGTTTTTTGCTCTTTGTAATTATATTGTATTGTGTTAGCTACTGTGTCCAAGTAATTTCCCCGTGGGTCGATACAGTTGGTCTAAGTCTCATCAATTTCAGCCAGACAGAAAGCAAATAAGACAAGTTGAATATTCAGTGTGTGCATGGCATGTCTCTTAACTGCTTGAATTGTCTGAATGATTAAATAGTGGCTATGATGTTTTTAGAGCCAGCATAAGTTTGTAAATATGAGCGTTGTTGCTTCTTTCCCTGAAGGTTGAGTACTTTTAATGAGTGTATATTTCATGTGGGCAGTGACAGCAGTCTATGGAGAGTCACTTAAGTTTCCATTCTTCTTTGTGCTGAGTGCTGAGTGGAGCCGGCCCTGTTCTCTGTCCATACATCACGTACCGCTGTAAGGGACGCACAATGGCCTGTCTGCTCCTTTGTGTATGCGTGCCAGCTGTGGCTTTCTGATACTGTGCTCAAACTGGTCTTCATGCATCATCCACATATACACCATCATTAAGACGGCACTTGAGTCAACATTAGGTCACAAGATGTTCAGTGATGCAATCTGTCTGACAATGATGGGCAGGAGCCTATCAAACTCAGTGTCAAAAGGTCAGAGATCATGGGGATGTTATTCCTTTTGCATGGGATGTTCTGCAGTATGGCATTAAAAGTGCATTGTGTAACTTTTGGTGGAGTATTCTTTTCTTCGTGGAGGTTATAGCTTTGTCTGCAGAGTCTCACAGTATCGTAACTTCCACAGTATTAAACCTGTCTATCATCTTGGAGACCAAACCAGACCAAGTTACAGGTCAGATCTGTGTATAAAGCCAAGGTAGAGCTGTTTGATGTCATACTGTGGAATATTCCAGGAAAAAGAATGGCATATCCATAGAGTCCAGAGACTCCGGTACCTTCACCCCGAGGGCTGGAGGCTGAAGAGGCTGTGTGAGGGGTGGCTCAGGTCACCCACAATGCTGGACGCTCTACGGGTGGGGTGGGTGTTAAAAATGTCCGGGAGGGAGGGGAGAGAGACACCAGCGATCCTCCCAGCTGCATTCATTGTGCGCTGTAGGGCTTTCCTGTTCTGTTCAGTGCAGCTCCCGTACCACACAGTGATGCAGCTGGTCAGGACGCTCTCAATGGTGCCTCAGTAGAAGGTGGTCATGATGGGTGGGGGGGCTCCAGCTCTCCTTAGTATGCGGAGGAAACAGAGGCACTTCTGAGCCCTCTTTGCCAGTGATGCAGTGTTCGCTGCTCGCAGAACCCAAGCACTAGGAAGTGCAATCGCGCAACGTAGACCTTAGACGCTCGTCCAATGGCAGCATCCCTTTGTCTATCCCGTCTATCCTTCCCGGCCAATTGCAGCTCGGGACCGTCTAGCGTTCTCCGCGGCGACTTGCGCCTCCGGCCAATCGGATGCGAGCTGGGCGGGGCCGCCCGTGCCGGGACCTGCGAAATGAGAAACCTCTCAGATAGCGTTTACCAGGAGAGGAGAGGACAAGAGGAGCGATTGATTCGACTATTTAAGGTAAGACGCGTATTTTCGGATAGCGTGATAATTTAAAACGGACCGCTTTGCGAAACAAAAGCTACTTTGTTTTTTTACCTAGAGGGATAGGAGAGCTCACAGACGTAAATACGATAGACAGTTGTCGCTTGCCATTGGCCTACTGGAGTCTAAGGTTATGTATTGGCGACCTGTGGATTAGTCTGGGAGTAATAATACAGCTTATGATATAGTATTATAGTTATAATAGTCATAATATGTTATAATATGTATAATAATATATAATACACATGTTTATCATAAGTTATTATGATATAGTAGTATAGTTATAATATAATCCTGGGGCATGGAGGGATTTCTATCCAAACATTGAAGTGACCTTACAGTCTTTGTCTTCCCAGAAGAGAATGGATCCTTTGATGCCTGTTCTGTGCATTCTGGACCCATGTGTGCCCAAAGACAGGCAACAGTGCATCATGAAGGCAAACAAGGAGGCCAGGACACCTACGCCCGCACAGATCGACAGCAGGCTGAGAGACCCCAAGCTTATGAAGAAGGTAATAGCTGGAGTCACAGATGCGTGCCCATCTTGTGTTTACTACTGTCCAGGCATGATAACCTAATGCACAGCACTGCAATTTTTTTCTTATTTTTGCCTTCAGCTAAAAGGTCAGCTGATTATAACCTTTGGCAAATACAGTGGCAAAAGTTTTAAAATGGCTGGTGGAAAATGATGGGTACATCAAATAGTAAGTATGGCACACTAAGTATGATCGACATGTGCACAGTTTTGTTTCCGATGAATAATGTCATTTAATATGTAACATGTAATTTCAGTCTACATGAACAACAGCAAAACTGCCTCCGCCACCGCCACTACCACCAGTGCTGCCAACACCACAGCTCCATGCCACACTCCTGTTCAGCCAAGTGCCGCTGCCAGTGTCCGGCCAAGTGATGCCAGCCCCCCCAAAAGAAAGAGAGCAGAGCTTTCTGGAACTGTACAGGATAACCCCAAGGTGCAACTTTGCACACTCTGTGCCCAACCCACACAAGGCCACACAAAAAAATAAGAAAAAAACATACTCTGAAGTGTCCAAATCGTCTACATCAAAGGGACTTTCTGGAAAAACTTTTGACACCTTCGCAGATTTTAAGAAGCCCGTGGACGAACTCCAAGAACAGGCCTCTGAGTCTGTCTGAGCAGACTATGTACATATTGTATATTGAGTTATTTTTTGTAACATTTTCTACTCTGTCTGTTACCACCATGTTGTTATTTTTTATTAAAGGGACAGTGTGTAAGATTTTTACCCGTTAATTACCGAAATTGAAGATACCCATTCAAAAATACATTGTTTTCCAAGCCTTTTCACTTCCATCATGAAATCAAAGTATTCTTTTGGACTTAGATATAGTCACATAAAAGGGGGATCTTCCCCATACAGAAGCAGCCATTTTGAATATGAGAGCCGCAGAAGGACATTTGGGCTCCGCCTTCGCCTTCAGCAAGGCTCGTGGTTTTGGGTAAACAACGACAAGCATGTTGCCGGATCAGACGTCGTAATGGATCTAACACGTGTTTTTGACTAAATTGTTTTACCGGATTTTATTCGCTGGATCCTTACGGACAGATTTCAGACCAAGCTTATGGTGAAATGCTGAGTTTGACCTGCGCAGAGCCTTCAAAGGTAAGCTTTGTGCTTTTCCGTTTTGTGCTTTTCCGTATAAAAGCCCCATGTGCTCGGGGAGTGACTGTTGTGCAGGGAAATGAATTGCATAGTCAAAAAGAGGAGACTGTAAGGTTTCATTTGATGTGTAGATTGTCATGATACATGATCGGGAATGTGTGTTTTCATGCGAAAAGAAAAAAAAAAGTGAACGGGGGACCGCGTTTTATGTATACAGTAGTGGCGCGTGGTTCTTGCGCCAGTACGCGAGCTGTCGGCGTTACGGTGCGCCCGGGTGACCCTCGAGGTCTGCCGTAGCTAAAGTAAGTGTTTTTACTGTTTTATACTATTTATACTTCCATCATATTGATTCTTCCCATTGTTATTACTATTACATTGTTACTGTTATTGTGTAACTGCAAGTTTATTGTCTGTTGTCTCACTGTCTATTCATTGTCTTTATTTATTGTATTAGGCCTACTTATTTTTTTTATTTTATTTATTGCCTGCAACTGCACTGTTACATTTTTTATTTGCGCTACCTGCTTTGTCTGTTGTCTCACTGTCTATTTATTTTATTGTATTTATTGTAAATAATATTCAGTCTTATTACACTTAAATGCCCTGCTCCATAGATGTTGCCTTTCTACTCCCTTCCTGTTTGACCAATAATGCAACATGTGAACTGACATAATTTTGTACTGATGTCTTTTAATGACTTAAATATGCCTTATACTGTTTTACTTTCTTTACATCATGCACTTTAATCATTAAAGTGTCTTGAATTACTATAACAGCGTGTTGTGTCATTTAGTAATCTTATATTTTTTATACAGATGTGTGAACAAGTGTGATTTCAGTAATTATGAGATGTAATGGTAATGTTCTTTGCACAGCTTTGTAGCCTAGTGTTTAGTGGTTGTGTGGCACGTTCATTAATGTCTTAAAACATTTAGACTACCATAAATCAATCTCCCGTCATAGGGACCTCACCTGGTATCAAACATGCCATTTCTAAAAGTAACTAAAACAACAACAATAGTTTAATAAAACTTTTTATTGATTCCAAGCAGGACCAAGACAGATAATGTTACAGGGGTTGTCACAAAGTGTCATTTTGTTCATACACAAATAATCATACAGTCCTCAGACATCAAAAGCACATCCTTTCTAAAAAATAGCCACCACCACCACAACAACAATGTATTAATTTTTTGTTGTTGTTGTTTTTTTTTTAATTCCAAGATGTTTCATGGGTGACATGTCATTTTCCCTCAATCATGCATTGTACTAGAGCATGTGATAAAATAATAAATAAAATAAAACAAACATTTGATGTTCAGCACCAACACTTATGCAATATACTTATATAAAAAAGATGAAATATGTCACAAAGTGTCTAGATTCAGCACTCCCAGTCCCAGTATTATGTCACAAAGCACTCCCAGTCTCAGCACCTGGTCCCGCCTTGTTGACAGCTCACAGACCTATGAGAGCACAAGAAAGGTTTTACGTCCCGCCACAGATTGACTGCACACCCCACCTATCACGTGGGGTATTCGTCTAAGAGTCTAAGTTGGAAATTGCACATCATTCACACCCAGGGCCCTGTCCAGGAGAGGTCCTCACTGATGTGCACCCCCAGGTATTTGGTGCTGCTCACCCTCTCTACAGCAGCACCGTTGATGGACAGTGGGGGGTGCTGGGTGGGGCCTCTCCGTAAGTCAATAACAATCTCCTTGGTCTTTTCAACATTAAGGAGATTGTTATCGCTGCACCACTTGGTCAGAAGGCTCACCTCACTCCTGTAGTTTGTCTTATCATTATTAGAGATGAGACCCACCACAGTCGTATCATCCGGGGGGGTGGGGTGGGGGGGGGGGGGTGGACAATGGTGGTGGTTTTTAAGAACAACAGCCTGGCTCAGAGAAGCATTAAAGATGTCTGTGAACACACGACCAGGGATGTTGTCCAGGCCTGCAGCCTTGCGGGTGTTAATCCTGGAGAGTGTTCTCTTCATGCTGGCTGCAGACACACACAGGGGTTGGTCATGGGGAGGTGGTGGGGTGTCGTTTTGTGCCTCAAACCGTGCAAAGAAGTTGTTGAGGTCGTTGAGCAAAGTGATGTTGCTGTTACAGGTCTGTGGCGAGGATTTGTAGTCCGTGATGTTCTGGATGCCCTGCCACAGACTCCGTGTGTCCCTGCTGTCTTTAAAATGTTCTGTTATTTTAAGCGTCTTTGAGTGTCATGAAAAGCGCTATATAAATAAAATGTATTATTATTATTATTATTATTTTCTGTGTGTATTTGTATTTTGCTTTCCTGATGCCACAGGACAGGTTGGTTCTTGCTGCCTTCAGATGTGTGACATCCCCGGCTCTGAAGGCAGCGTTCCTGGCTCTCAACAGTCAGTGAACCTCCCCTGTCAGCCATGGCTTCTGGTTAGCCCTTGTGGTGATGGTCCTGGTGTGTGTGACATCATCAATGCATTTGGTGATGTAGGACAGTGTTTCCCAACCAGGGATACAAGTACCCCTAGGGGTACGCGAGCACACTGCAGGGGGTACTCGGCAGTGTCGCTGCTAGGCGCAAGGGGAGATTTTTTTGATTTTTTAAATTCTAATTTGAGTAAATTTGAGTTAAAGAAAAGAGAGAAAATGTCTGAGAATTAAATTTTCAAATTAAGGAGATGAAATAAAATGATTTTCATGTGATAAAAATTATCAACACATATGAGTGAGGGGGTACTCGAGGTATGACAAAAAGGCTCAGGGGGTACACAAGACAAAAAAGGTAGAGAAACACTGATGTAGGAAGTCACAGTGTCTGTGTATTCCTCAATGTCCGTGTGGTTGTTGTGTGGCAGCCTGCTTGAAGACTTCCCAGTCTGTTGTGCCAAAGCAGTCCTGTAGTGCAGACGAGGACCCCTCTGCCCACACTCGGATCAGCTTCAGAACCGGTTTGGTGACTTTCAGCCGGGGTCTGTATGCTGGTCTGAGCAGAACAGAGATGTGGTCAGAGAGGTGTGGGGGTGGGCCTTGTATGCTGTGTAAACCATGTCCAAAATGTTGTTTCCTCTGCTTGGAAAATCAACATGCTGATGCATTTGTGGGATGACAGTCCTGAGGTCTGCATGACATACTGCACCTTTAAAAAAAATGTATATATATATATATATATATATATATATATATATATATATATACACACACACACACACACACACACACACACACACACTTCATTGATCACTCCTTTTGTGGGTGTGGGTGTGGGTGTATATATATATATATATATATATATACACCCACACCCACACCCACAAAAAGGAGTGATCAATGAGTGTGTGTGTGTGTGTGTGTATATATATATATATATATATATATATATATATATATATATATATATATATATATATATATATATATATATATACACACACACCCACCCACACACACACTTCATTGATCACTCCTTTTTTCCCATTAGACCCATTTTTCAGTGCCACTGTTTCACTGTCACTGTCAGGAGCAGTGAGCTGCTGTCATAAAACACCTGGAGACCCATCTCCAGATCTAGGCTTAGTAAGAACTACCTTAGCTGGAGGATTTGACCCATGGTGCATGTTTTGGGTTAATGGGGGAAAAACTCACTCAGACATGGGGAGAAACATGCAAATTCCACACACTAAGTCCATGGCTGGGAGTTGAACCTGGAACCTTCTTGCTGTGAAGCATGGGTTCTAGCCAGCCTAGCCAAGAGTGTTTTCATGCCAAACTGTGAACCTATTTTTCATACAAGACCTCATTTCATCATCTGGCTATTTATTTTTAAAGGATTGCCCTAGTATCCAGCACATGTGCTATTGCTTTTATTTGTCTTAAGGCTGAGAGTGATGCACACAGCTGTGTGGTGTTATGTTAGTCTGGTGTGTAGTGTGTGAATAAGGCTGACATACACATGCTCAGTAAAAGCAAACTAATGGTTCCCCTGCTGTCCCCCTGCTGTCACTATTATGTCACGCTGCCATGGAATCATCATAAGACATAAACAGCTGCTTCACATGTCCTCACACATCACCCAAGTGTCTTTTCATTTGTTCTCTTGTGTCCATAGTGTCTCCTCATGTCCATAATGTCTCTTTTTTCACAATTTGTATTTTCTTGTCCACAATGTCTTCATATGAGCACATTTGTCTCTTGATGCCCACTCTGTCTCTTCATGTCCATATTGTCATGTCCACAGCATCTCCTCATGTCCACAGGTGTCTTCTCAAATTATCCTCACATGTCCACATTGTCTCTTTATGTCCACACAATCTCCTCATGTCCACGTTGTCTCCTCTTGTCCACAACATCTCCTCACATCCACATCTTCTCATATCCACATTGTCTCTTCATATCCACAGTGTCTCCTTATGTCCACAGCATCTTATCATGTCCACACTGTCTCCTCATGTCCACACTGTCTCCTCATGTCTACATTGTCTTCTCTTATCCACTCTGTCTGATCATGCCGACATTGGGTCTTCATAGCCACAGTGTCTCATCATGTCCACAGCATTTTCTCATGTCCACATTGTTTATTCTACATTGTCTCCTTTTGTCTCCTCTTTTCCACAGTGTATCTTCTTGTCCACTTTGTCTCCTTCTGTCAACATTGTCTCCTCATGTCCCCATTGTCTCCT
This sequence comes from Paratrypauchen microcephalus, assembly GCA_036785185.1. Taxonomy (NCBI): domain Eukaryota; kingdom Metazoa; phylum Chordata; class Actinopteri; order Gobiiformes; family Gobiidae; genus Paratrypauchen; species Paratrypauchen microcephalus. Next base: position 2,439,115 of record JAVJIX010000087.1, on the reverse strand, counting down.
CATATCAACACTGTTTGATCATGCCCACACTGTGTCTTCATATCCACAGTGTCTCCTGTCCACAACATCTCCTCATGTCCACACTGCTTATTCTACAGTGCTTATTCTACAGTGGCTCCTTTTGTCTCCTCTTTTCTATAGTGTTTCTTCTTATCCACTTTGTCTCCTTATGTCCACATTGTCATCTCCTGTTCACACTCATGTCCATGCCTCACATTATCCCCACCTGTCCTCATTGGGCTCATTACTGAAACATTCTTACAAACAAATTTTATACTTAAGGCCTTCTTAAGAACATTTTTGGCATTCACAAAACTTTTTCTTAACTGAAAATGTTCTTCTGGAAGAAACAAATACTACAAATCCTTTTTTTTTTTTTTTTAATATTATTACTCTGATAATGCAACAAATCCTAATTCCTTCATGATAGTAAGTTATATATATTCTTCAATTATTTCTCATAAACATATTACTATGTGATCCAATAACATTTATGAGGAGTTTCATAGAGTGTCTATTGGGTCTAACAGACTTTACACAGGTTTCAGTGAGCCTCAGTCTGTCCCAGCCCCAGTGCTGTTCATATGAGCCTCTGTCACAGCCCTGCGCCCTGCAGCCCCATCACACCCCCTCCCCCACCATGACCACTGACACTTATGCACTCCGCGATTGCGAAAATCGATAATATGACGATAATAAATGCTTATTTCAAGTTTATGACTTAAATCTTCCCTCCCTAAGTGTGTTCTTGTGAGTCTGGACATTTAAATCGCAGCTGTAGTCTGTAGACGCACTCCACCTCACTTCCTCAGTCACTCTCTCCCTCACACTTTCACATGTCATAATAACAAACCCATATTGGCCATATTTGGAAGTTCAGAGGGTGTTTGTAAATGTAAATTATATGTAAGTGAGCATGCAAAACAGCCTTTAAACCTGTTGAATCATTATATAAATGTGCAATTAAGATTCATGATAAGAAACCCCGAAAGTATCACCAGTGGCCTATTCTTGCAAAATACAGTTTATTAAAGGTCCCATGGCATGAAATTTTCACTTTCTGAGGTTTTTGAACGTTAATGTGAGCTCCCCTACCCTGTTTAGCCCCCCCCCCCCCCCATGGTTAGAAGTTGCGAAATGTCTAAACTGAGCATTTGCGATCCTTTTCTGCGTTACAAAAAATAGGAGCTCAAACGGGCGAGTTTGAACAAGGCACCTTATTGACGTCAGATCGAAAAAGAAATGCAAATACAGTTCCACCCCCGTCTGTCTGTACTCAGCGTCTCTGTAAATCACGCCCAGAAAGTTTGGACTGGGAATGCGCTAGGCAATGCGAAATGCGTTTTTTTATTTGCCTGAAGGCACGTCTGAGGGTTTCTAGGCTCGGAAGTCCTTTATCTGAGCCTCTGGACCTTTGAACAGCAGTGGTTTAATTTTATTTTATGTGGAAATGTGTTTATTTTTCAATGGAACACAACTCTCTCCCCCGTGCAAAAACAAGGAAATGGATCAGAGAGCGCTCAGAGCAGAAAGCGGACCGTTTAGCCACGCCCCCACCTTCTACTATTGGCCAGCTTTTTTCTCCTCATTTGCATTCAAGCAACAACGCCCAGAATAGAGTGTTCTGAGTGAGAAAAATTACTCTTTCTCAGCTTATCTCTGTTTCTCATGCACTGAGTGTTGATTTTGAAGAAGGATTCATTTACAGTATTAGGGAACCATTAAGTAGCCATATAAAAGCATCAAGAAGTACCATGTCATAGGATCTTTAAATTTGCTAATCTAATAATATATGCAAGCATTTGTTTGCTTTTAAAATCCATGGTGCTGCTCCTCCTCTGAAGGGTTTCATCTCATTGAGCTCTGAAAAAACATCTTGAGTAAGACACTCATCCTCCAGAGGAGAGTTCACTGTCCCCAAATGTAAGACCGCACTTACCATATCTTCTTTTTTCACTGTTGCTGTTGCTGCCACCAGAGATTCTAACCTGCACAGGTTTTCAAATATTTGCACGTCTGACAAAGAAGTGGCTGATCTCTCAAAAACAAGTTTAGTGATCTCTAAACAAGTTTGTACACATTACGGGTGAGTGTAATTTGAAAGATCAGTAGAATGTAGAATGTGTGTGAGCTGGACTTTGGTTGTTGGGGTGGAAGAGAATGCATGTAAATCTGTTTATCATTCGTTCATTAGTTTTTCAAAATAAAACCAAAAATAAGAAAATGAAAAAACAACAATTTTCTTCATTATTTGTCTCCAAACCCAAAATGATAATACGGATAACGATTTGGTTTTCAGTTTTCGATCTTGTGTTTAAAAGAATAATGGAAAAACCAGATAACAGCCGTTTCCCTTTTCATCCAATTTTGACCCTTAAGCAAGTTCAGTCAACCAGAAATGAACCTTTACTAGGAGCATAGATAAACATATACAGTATGTCTATGACTAGGAGGGTGCGTAAGAACAAACGGAGCACCTAATTCATTCATTCATCCATTCATGAATAATGCGATAGTTTCTTTTTTAGGTGAGTGTGCTAACCACCATTACCATCACCATTACCATTTAAACTAGAGATGCGAGACAGATGATGAAAAATAATATTTACCTCCAGTCCATCACTTTGTTTTAAATAAAAAGAACATACCTGCAATATGACACTGATTTTTTCTGTCGTCATGTCTTCCCTTGTGGCTCAGTAAAGTTTGTCTAAGTCTAAGTTCAAGTCTTATCTTCTTATATCCGCAAAAAAGGACGTAGGTTTCCACATGGTTTCCATCTTGCACTTTCCATAGGCATATATATGTACGTCTGTGGCAGTTTCTGCTTAACTTAGGTAAATGTGTCCGGGTCACGGAAATGGCTGTTATCCATTTTTTCCATTATTCATTTAAACATAAAATCGAGGGGAAAAAAAAGAAAAAAGAATTGTTATTCATTTTTTTCATTTTGGTTTTGGAGGCAAAATATGAAGAAAATAGTTTTGTGAAAAATTGTTTCAAAAGAGAAAATTACTTTTTGATTTTCTTATTTTTGGTTTTGTGAATGTACAAATGATACATGGATTGAAGAGGCTAAGAGTGCATGTGGTTGTGTGTCTAGTGAATGTTGTTTTTAGAATAGTATTTCAACATGGTAACTCGAAGTAATATCTCTTTTAATTTATTTTTGGTCAGTTTGTCTATATACACTGAATGTGTATTTTAATATTTCCAACAGCCTGCAGGGACTGCAGGTGTAAATTAGCATCCATGCTATAACCTGGCTCCAGCATCTTTCCAATGACTTCTGTCTTGGTTAATGCATCGTTGTGCACTGTCCCTGTACAAATAAAAAGCATGCCATACCATACCAAGGTGCTCGTAGCTGGGTGTTGGTGAATTTGGTACAACTGTCACTTAAGGAGGAATTCGGCACCGAGTTCTCTCAGCATTTTCTTAAAAGTGGAAGTTGCGAACATTTTTAAAGAAAACATTCATGAATGAGGCCCATTTTCTCCTCATATCCACAGTGTTTCATAATGTCCACATTCATTGTCTCCTCACGTCCACACTGTCTCCTCATGTCCACAGTGTCTCCTCACATTATCCCCACATGTCCACACTGTCTCCTCATGTCCACAGCGTCTCCTCACATTATCCCCACATGTCCACACTGTCTCCTCATGTCCACAGCGTCTCCTCACATTATCCCCACATGTCCACACTGTCTCCTCATGTCCACAGCGTCTCCTCACATTATCCCCACATGTCCACACTGTCTCCTTGTGTCCACAGCGTCTCCTCTTGTCCACACTCCCTATGTCATGCCTGTCTGTGTCCGTAGTGTTGATCAGATCTGCTCTTTTCGCCCTGATTCTGCCAGTCACTCTGCCTCACACAGAATGACACAGAATGATCCTTCTGCATAAAACGTCTCACATGGAGAGTGTTAAAAGGTTTACCCTCTCACCAGCAGGGGGTGTAGTGTCATTTGACTCACCCGGTGCACTAAGCCACAGCTCTGAAGTACACGCTGTGGGTTTGCTCTCATTTTGAAGGGTGATGTACAGAAAAAACTAAACCAAAACGAAACTGATTTAGTTTAACTTATTCCCGGATGTCTCAAAATTGGCATAAATTAACAAGATTAATTTTAATACTGAAACTACTGGTAACACTTTGAAATACCTACACCTTAATTAGCCTTAAGAAAAACTTAATGCATAATTGAAAATAAAAGTAAAAATGATGAAATAAAATAAAAAGTTCAGCCTTAATAACTACCCTAACTCCTTAATTAAGTTGTAACTAAACCTGAATCATTCTTAATAAATGATTTGTTCATTATGAATTAAGTTGTTATAAGTCTGCAATAATGTAGTTATTATAACAACTTTTAATATCACCTAAACTGAACAAACTTTCTGAATAGCTTTAGAAAGCTCTTTCAAACAAGAGCTATAGTCTAAGAGCACAGTAATATTGGAGAAACTACTACTATTATGTTGTGTTGAAAAAACTATTTAAGCCTTTAGTCATTTAGCTGATTAATTATATTTAGAACAAATAGGAAAGAGAAGGTATATTGTGTGAGTCAGCGGAAGATTTGGGAGTTAACCAGTGAATGAGTTCGATCTTCCTTTTTGTTTTCTATTACTTTTTGTATTTAATTGTTGTTTGGCTTGAACTCCCATGCAGTTTGGAGTCTTGAGTTTAATTTGGGTTAGAAACACAGTCAGATTAAAGATATTTTAGTCTAAAAATTGGTCAACAGGGTATGTCTTATATATTATATAATTCTGTAACTACACTTTTTTTTTTACCCTTGTGTCTGTCGGTACGCCCCATTAAATATCATGTGTATAAGTGTAATAAAACCAATAACATTATTTGTTCATCAGATTTATCCCATGCAGGTGCACTGACAGGCAACTAACTCTTTTGTCTCCTCTGCTCTCATCTCTGCAGAAATGTTTGAAATTCAATGTGGATGCTCCGATCTGGCTGTCCAAACAACGGATCCTATGCAGCCTCAACCAGAGCCTGAAGGATGTCCTCAACTATGGCCTGTTCCAGCCCGCTTTTAACGGCAAGGCTGGCAAGTTCCTGGATGAAGAGCGACAACTTAGAGAATACCCTTTTCCATCCATCGCTCCTGTACCCTACCTGGAGGTAAGACTACCACCTTGTGTGACCCTGTACGATGCACCTGTCTCTGCCCAGAGCTGACCCTGTACAATGCACCTGTCTCTGTGCCAAACTAACCCTGTACAATGCACCTGGCCCTCCCCCTGTCATTTCTCCAAATTGACCTTGTACTTTGCACCTGCCAATCCTTAAAGCTGACCCCTTTACAGTGCACCTGTCACCCGCAACTGACACTGGACTATCAATCCTTCAAGATGATCCTGATACTGTACTATGCACCTGTCATTCCCCCAAACTGACCCTGTATTATGCACCTGTCACCCCCCATCACTCTTCCAAACTGAACCTGTCCTATGCACCCGTCACACCTCCTGGCATTCCAACAGACTGACCCTGTACTATGCTCCTGCCATTCCCCCAAACTGAACATATGTACCATGCACCTCTCACTCCCCACAACTGACACTGTACTATGCACCTGTCAATCTCTCAAGATGATCCTGCTGCTGTACTAAGCACCTAAGTCACTACTCCAAACGGAATTTGGTTCAAAGTTTCACGAAAGCGTTGTGCCGGATGTGCCTGTAGTATTTGCATTTCAATTTATCTTTGTGTAACCTTAAACATTTTTACGTTACTAATCAGAAGCTGTTTTTGATCAAAGTGAAAGAAGTGTGAGTACTGTGGGTGTTATTTTGAAGAGAGCATAATGTTTCTGTCATGATATTATGTAATTCATAGGACAGAGCAGAGTGACACTGTCAGCAGCAGCTGTCACCGTGTAATTGTAGGGCTGTTTCATCTTCATGTTTAGCAGCATTTTCAGATTTGAATAACACTCACAAATATACTTTTCTGAATGTTCATCGCGAATAAATAGGGAAGGAGTTGAATGAAAGTGTGTGCCTCTGCAGTGTGCAGCCACCTGCCTCTCTGCTGTGAGTTATTGATTAATCTCTGCTCTCTGGGATCCACTTGATATGATTGACAGGTTCAGGTGAGCTGCTCAGAAACCTTTGTTTTGCTGTGGATTACCCTGAGGAGCACAGCCACACTTCTTGTTGAAGGCAGGCCCCTCTACAGCACTGACCAGGGGCCAGAAGGTTAAAAGAATACAAAAGCTCCTCATGTCCCATATACGACAGTGCATGAGCTGACCAGATGAAAACTGACTGTCACATCCTGCTTATATTCAGTATATGAGTGGAGTCAAAGGCAATACTGGGTTAACCCTAAGACAACACAGTGTGTTGTGGGAGCTATGCTATAGTGCATCAGAAACTCTAACAACTGAAGTGTTGGATGTTTATAAGGTGTTGTCAAATCAAAGTGGAGGGTTACACCAGCTAACTTTAATATTACAGGTGTTCTACATACTTTGACTTGGACAAGTAAACAACAAAAGTGTCATTCTAGACTGTTTAACATGCACCATACCGTACATTACACCAGAGCAAATATTTAATTGCAATTTTTCTGAAAACTATTGTGATTGTAATTTGATTTGCAATTTAGATTTAAAAATAATGATTCCATTCACAGAGTTCATTTAAACATATCCTTTAACATTTGTAAAAAGCCAGAAAACTGAACAGTGAAATCAGTGCCAGAATCCCATGCACTGTGCTTGCCTGTGTAGTGGTTTAAGGCTGTTGCGGGTTTGCTCCCGGCCAGAAGCGCTTGTATTTCACACTACAACTGTCCTGTCTAATAAAGCCTTTGGCCAAAAAATCCTTGCATTTAAGAGCACTTTTGTTGAAGTCTAAACTAAATGGTTAGCTTTGTTCAACTTAAAACAGGACTTGTAGTTATTTGCTCAATATACGTTGTACAAGCAACTTAAATCATTCCATGACTTGTATAAAATTGTTATTTGCTAATTGCCAGTACATAAGTCATGGGACTGTTGTTTTAACTTGATTTTACTGGCCATGATCAGTTGCAAGAATAAGTCTTAAAGGCTTGGCTGGATGCCAAGTGTGACATAAATCAATGCTTGTAATGGTCATCCACTGCACTTCTAGACAGAGGATACACACTGAGCCAGAGTGTCCTCCATGGGGAGATGAAACTGAACCCAGGGCAGCCGAGCAGAGCAGGGCCCCAGGAGCTAGTTCCTCTCAGCGGCAGGTTGTCATGTTTATTTGCACCTCTACATTGGCTGTTTAATTGAGCAGAGAGGCTCTGGTTGCTCCAGGTCCGACTTGTTATGATTTCATATCAGAGGAGACATCAAGTATAAGGTCTGGACAGTGAGTTAAAGGGATAGTGCGTTGTTTTTTTTTGTGAGTCTGTATGGCATCCCCTTCAGCAGTGTCATGCATTAACACTGGCTTACCCCTGACAGTGTCCTCTGAGCCGAGTTCTGCCCCGGTTCTGGAGCTTACGAAAGTAGTTTCGGCAAGTTACCGGGGACAGTTAATAAAGCTAGTTTTTCTTCTCAAAACAATATTTGTCCAAAAAGTGATATATTTGCGTCACAAGTCGCTTGGTGCTATTTTCTCTCGAGTCGTATCACTGCGTGCTGCTCCCAGCTGGACAGCCGTATGCAAACACAACACTTTTTCAGTTGTTTGGCAGTGTTTACGTCCTCGGATCGCAGCGAGACAATTTAGAAACGTCAGAAGAAGAAAACATATAAAATAGGGCGGACCTGTGATTACCCAGGTTGTAGCAGCAAAGATAAACCGTTTTACTTACACCGTTTTCCTGTCACAAACATTGGTCTGAGGCAACTTTGGCTTTCTGCCATAGGGTTCAGTGTGGACACCAAATTGGCTAAATTTAAAAAAAAAAAAAACTTCACGTGTGCAATGCACATTTCAGTGAGCACAGTGGCTCCAGCCTCAAACACTTCTCTGTCCCTCCTCTCTCTCCCTTCCCGTTCCAACTCCCTCTGCCTAATTTCTATATCTGTATATTCCGGTTCATACAGGTAACCCTCTGGCTGTTTGCTAAAGCAAACATCCTCCTCGTCGGTGTCGTAGTCAGACATTTTACTTTGTGAGTATTAAAACACAAACAGGTACGGCTGTCCATCTGAGGGCAACGCGCAATGATACGACTCGAGAGAAAATAGCACCAAGCTTATTTGACTGCTGACTTTTTCGTGGACAACTGTTTGTAACGCAAATATATCACAAGAAAAAACTAGCTTTATTAACCGTCCCCGGTAACTTGCCGGAACTACTTTCGTAAGCTCCACACTGTCAGGGGTAAGCCAGTGTTAATGCACGACACTGCTGAAAGGGATGCCATACAGATTCACATAAAAAAAACCACTATCCCTAAATAAATTGAAAAAAAATAAAATAAAATAAATATCATACAGCAATGTTTTATTTCTGTTTTTCAGTTTCGCTACAAAAGACGAGTCTACACCCAAACATACCTGGATGAGAAACAGTTATCAAAGCTCCACACTAAGGTAATCTCTCTTCTGTAGGAGCTGCCTGCTCCCTGTGTGCTGTGAGCCCTTGTATCATTGGTGGGGAGCACAGTTTCATTCATAACATGTTGCATTTTATGTATGTATGCATGTATGTGTGTGTATGCATGTATGTATGTACGTACGTACGTACGTATGTATGTATGTATGTACGTACGTACGTACATATGTATGTATGTATGTATGTATGTATGTATGTATGTACGTACGTACATATGTATGTATGTATGTATGTATGTACGTACGTACATATGTATGTATGTATGTATGTATGTATGTATGTATGTATGTATGTACGTACGTACATATGTATGTATGTATGTATGTATGTATGTATGTACGTACGTACATATGTATGTATGTATGTATGTATGTATGTACGTACGTACATATGTATGTATGTATGTATGTATGTATGTATGTACGTACGTACATATGTATGTATGTATGTATGTATGTATGTATGTATGTATGTATGTATGTATGTATGTACGTACGTACATATGTATGTATGTATGTATGTATGTATGTATGTATGCTAGAGAATAAGTGTTAGGAGGATGAGTCATGCTCTCATTGTACTGTTTGTTTGGAGTTCAGCTGCACACAGGTTACATTCTGAGAGTGGAACACTGAACAAAAGGAGCTCTCTCTACTTTGGAAATCAACAGTTCACATATCAGTTCTTAAATGTATTAAATACATGAGCAGTATCCTGTTAGTGAACCCTCTGTAATTTTGCTGTGGATCAGTGACTGAATCTGTCTTGGCACTAATGTTGTAGTAAGTCACCGAAAACACCTTTTTACAAACATGTATTGCCTAAACAATGTCTCATCATGTGCTGCATTTAGTCAAACTGTACTCTTACTGTGTATTTGGCATCATGTGTGGCAGGCAGCAGTAATGTATTGTGACTCTCTGCAGCTTTAGTTGTATCACTGCCCACTATTCATGGAGCAGAGGCTCCCTGTGTCGTTGGGTCAAGCATTAGCCTACTTCACTGGTACACAGTGAGGAGCCTCAGGCTTAGGTTTACTATGAGGCTTATACTGTCTACATTTTATTGCACTACCACACTGTACCTAATGCTATATGTCCAATAGCATAGCAAACCAGTATGGTCTGGTTTTCCAAACATGAAGAAATGGTGGAGGACATGATCCAGTCACTGTATGATTATTATTTTCAAAATGAAGAGTTGATCCTGATACTATCCTATACTAGTAACAATGTCCATTATCCTGCTTCATTTTAACCAGGCACACTAGCAAGCAAGTCATTATGCAGTCCTGACCTCTATTTTATTTTTGATATTAAGTTGAAATTGCTCTTCTCTCAGTCTTGAATTGAGTCACCACACAAGTCTTAGTGGATTGTTCCATGTATTATAGACAAGTGAGTGGAGCCCTGGGCGCTGTGGCCACTGAGATGGAGGGGGAGGAGGCTGAAGCGGCAGAAATCTTTTAGTAATGCACTATTTGGTAATATGGTCACAGGCACACTGTTCCCAGAGCAGGACCTGGTAACATGTGTTTACAGATCAGTCAAATTACATATCTGTAGATGTCTGCTGGAGCAAAACTGTAGTTTTCTCTTTTTTATCTTTTATTATTACAAGGTACATATTTTAACACCACAATAACATTCACAAAACACACAGAAGACGCATCGGGGGATGTGGGCACGGGAATGAACACTACTGGGCACAAGGGCTAAGAGAAACAGGGGGAGTGTAGAGGACCAAAGGGATTGTCCCAGGTGAAGAAAGGGGGTGTGGGGGGGAGCAAGGGCGATGCAGTGTCCAGGGAAGGTTCAGGCGACAGGGTCCAGGGGGGACAGCGGAGGGGGGCAGGGGTCAGAAGTCCAGCCGAGGGGAACCGGTTCGGGAGATGGAGAAAAGCGTATTGTCTGGGGTGAAGGTGTTGCAAAACTCTGTTTCTCTTGCGGAGTGGAGGTGGTGAATGTGGGCGCGAAGGAGCGCTGTGAAGAGGGGCCAGTGCTCTGCTGCACAGCTGTCGTGGAGGTGGCGGTTTCGTGCCACGAAGATAGAATATCTAGCCATGGACAGGACGGGGCGGGCGGCGTCCCAGTTGACCATTGCAGGTCAACGAGGTCGCTGCTGGGCAGGTCCGAAGAGGCAGAACCAGAGTCCGGAGTCATCGAGTCCATGGGCCGCCGGCGGCGGGAGCCACAACGCCAGCCTCCGAGCGAGAAGGTCCAGTAGTCGGGTCCAGAACGGCCGCACGACAGGACACCGGGCAGCCAGATGGAGGAGGTCTTCAGGCGCCTCACCGCATTCAGTCACAGCCATACCTGTCAGGGTGTATTGCGTGCAACCTGGTGCAGGTGTAAATGATCCTGTGTCTCAGTTTAAAGTCAAAATTACTGACTTAGGACTGGATCTTATTGTGCATTCACACTTGTCCTGGCTTTAGCCCAGTTCAGTCCTGATGTAGACTTGGTTTGGTTCTGTGCTTGTCCTGTGCTAGTACATTTAGTCCTGAGATAGATACATTTTTAGTGATATCTACAAAAAAGGCTATCAGCCATAAATCTCCAGGAGAGGCAGATATTTTGTTTTGGCCAACCTGCTTCCTAGAGAATATGCATAAAATTATTGGAACACTTTAGTGCAAAGTGATAACTGCACAAAACATGACTACACTGATCTCTTAAGATGTATGTGGGTGAGTTTGTAGTAAATGTAAAGTACACAATTTGGGGAAAATAGTCAAAATAGTCATATCGGCCTAAAAATATTGGCAGACCTTATTGGTCATTGATTTCTCTGGATTCTAAACAATCGGTATCAACATCAGCCATGGAAAAACCCATATCAGTCATTCTCTAATAGTATGAAAAAATATTTTAAGCTTAAATTTTTTTTTTAAATATGCAAGAATATATATATATAGTCTCTCATGAAAAGCACTCTTGTTGAGCTGTAATTTATTTATGTTAGCTTTACCGTAACAGCGTAAATGTAGCTCGCTTTGCTTTTTCACTATACCACTGCAACCAGAGTCATTGCATTCTAAAAGTCCATCATAATATTGTGACCTTTTTGCAGTATCATATTGTTGACAGTAATATTCCAAACACTACAAATAATATTACAAACACAGCTCTCGTTTCTCTCTCCCTCTCTCTCGCTCTCTCTCCCTCTCTCCACCATCCTGCAGAATCGCCCCTCTCCATCTCCACATTTGTGTGTGCTGCTTTTGTGGGAGGGACAGTGTAGCACTGGTTGGATGTACTTACTTTGACTGAGGGGCAAAGGAGCGGGAGGGGAGGAGAGGAGGTGGTTTTTTGCATGGCCATGTGGATGATGGTTAGGCTGTGGGATTGTAGCTGATGACCAAGGAAATGGGCTCCTCTTTGGGCAGGAATCGGACATCTGAGAGAAGGAATGAAAGAGCTAAACAAACCGGGAAGGCCAGGCTCAATAGTAAGGTACCTGCTTAATGTCATCATCTACTTTCACTTTCATGTATCATGACAGTTAACTCATCTCCTCTCTCTCCTATAGTTTTCCAGCACTACCATGTCTCTTGCTTATTAGGGGTTGGAGATATATATGAAAGAAAAAGTATAAAGACACTGATGGTTTTATTAAAATTATAAGGATGCATATGGGACAACAGCAGTAAGAAGTTAGTGAGTGAGTTACCTGAAGATTTATTCTTTTTTGGTATTTATATTGTATGTAAAAAGGTACATTCACAAGTTAATCTGTCTTTATATTCGTACTACATTTTTTCCGCATAAATAGTTGTTTTAGTTTTTGCAACTCCTGTGCAGGTGTAGTCTTATGAGTGCAGTTTGGGTCAGATACATAGAGATACACAATAGTTTCAAAAGCTTTTACCAGCCACCCTTGTTATTCAACTATCAAATATCACCCACCCCTGTTGCTTATGTTTATCTCAGGTACTTCCTCTCCTGTGGCTTTGCTCGTGTTTTGCTCTGCTGCATGTTAGCAGAAGTGAAGCACTGGTGCAGTCTGAAACTCTGACAGAATACTAATTAATGCTTTACCCTGCGCCGGTTCACGTTCAACCTCTAAAATATATGTGTGTGTCTGTGCATGCGTGTGTGTGTGTGCGTGTGTTAAGTGTGATGTCACTACTTCTGCATCCAAGGCACATCAGCTGATTGAAAATGACATGTTTGCTTTTTTTTTTAAACACAGCACAGCTCACGTTAAAAAAGGATTGCAATTGTTTAACGGTAGCAAGGTAAAGGGAAAGGGCTAGGCTAAGTTAGCGTTAGCAGTGACCAGCAGTTACACACTGGCAATCCGATGTCATTGTAGATTAGAACTGTATTAGTTACATATTTTATACAATTTGTGGTAAAACATATCTTTTTGAAAGGTAATTGTTTGATGAAAAACAAAGCTAGAAATGAACTAGTTGGTTGGACATGGAAGTGACCTCATTACTTCACAATCTCTTCACAATCCCACAGCCTGAGCGCGCTTTTTTTACTCATTGCTACTTTGCTGCCGCTGAGATCAAGTGATTGTTGGGGAGTGAGTGTTACACATGACAGACAGGAGAACCACTGTGTGGACAATAGGACAGTAGCTCCAGTGGCCCAGAGCTGCCAGTTTGAGTCAGGCACATAGCAAGTGTCAGGAGCATGGCCCAGCGCCTCACCTGACCACCAGTGTTCTGTGAAAACTGCAAGAATCCACTGACTGTGTGCAACCGCTCTGAGTAAATATGCACAGTCTGGTAAAGCTATACATAAGCCCAAAATGATTCATTCCTCATTCTAAAACAATCAGTGGTGGAAAGTAGCAAAATAAGAAAGATAAAGTATTGTACTGTAAATGGTTTTTGTATAGGTAAAATTAATATTTGAATTTCACTGCTTCTGAGAGCAGTTGTGTGCAGTTCAGTGTTGTATAGTAACGAAGTAATAATACTTCACTACTGTACTTAAGTACATTTTGGGAGACTTTGTACTTTACTTGAGTTTTTAAAAAAATGACAACTTTTACTTTTACTTCACTACATTTCCGAATGATATTGCATACTTTTACTCCACTACATTTTCAATGTGCCGTTTAGTTACTCGTTACAAAAAAAACCTCTACTGACAGCATAACATAGCATAGAAATTAACTTTGTGTGACATTGTTTCAGTTACACAAAGCGTATTTGACGATGTTGGAGCTAACAGGCTACCTAGCTTTTTCGGTTCAAGGGAAGGCATAGCTGTAGGCTAAGTGTAACGAATGAGAAAGGCGTTTCATGGAGATCACCAAACCCAATATCTTCGACAGTGCTCCATATGACACAAAACTACCATGGGTGAGCCGAACATGGTGTTTCACAGTAGAATTAAGGGCCCAATTGCAAAAAACCCTCTTCCTCCAAAAAAAACTCCTTCAATGGTTTTATGTATGCCTTATTTTCAGCACTGTTATTAAAAAAAAAAAAAAAAAGGTTTGGGGGGGAACATTAAAAAATATTAAATTCAGACTGCCTTTGCTTGATACTTTTACTTGTACTTTTAATTACATTACTTGAGTACATTTATTTTTACATTACTTGTCGTACTTAAGTACAGGAAGTTCCAGATACTTTAAGACTTTTACTCAAGTAACATTTCAGTCAGTGACTTCGACTTTTACCAAAGTCATTTTTGGGAGGGGTACCTATACTTTTACTTGAGTTTGATTTTCCAGTACTTTATACAACACTGGTGCAGTTGTGTACATTCTACTGTACTATTTTTGTATTTTTGAACTGGGTTGAAAAGTACACATTTTTACTTGTGTTTTTGAGGATGTTCATGGTGTCACCCCTGTTTCAGTGATCCCACCTTTGAGGGAAAAAAGGAACTTTACTACTTCAGGCACTGTGCTGCTGAAACAGGATAAACAGAACTAGTTCATGTTAAACGATTTGCAGCAGTTATCCATCACACTCCTAATGAATCACCAAGATTCCAATTATTTACCTGAATCAATTATTCATAACTTTAAGAGGCCAGTGAGCGCTACATTGGAGAAACAAAACAGCCACTTCACAAGAGGATGTACCAACACAGACGGGCTTGCCAGAGTGGACCGTCATCTGCCGTACATCTTCACCTAGAAGCCACGGGCCACTTGTTTGAGGATAGTGAGGTTCAGATCTTGGCCAGGAAAAATAATTGGTTTGAGAGGTGAGTTAAAGAGGCTATTTTTGTCAAAAAAGAGAACCCTTCTTTAAACAGAAATGGTGGAGTCAGACATAACTTGTCTCCCATCTATAATTTTATTCTCAAACCTAAACCAAAACAAACAAAGGAAACAATAGGGCTAGCCAGGTCAGGGCCAGAGGTGTGAAAAAACGTTTAGGGGTTTGAATAGGTATGCTAAACTAGACGCCAGAGAAATTGGTATAACAAAAGACAGAAACTCAAAAACAAATAGTTGAGATAGTTTCAGAATAATTTCAGTATAGTTAGCTCCTCCCTGCAGCTAGATATAAGCAGTGTCCTTCAGCACTCTAACCAGAACTGACGAAGCAGCGCGGATGAGCCGCGAAACGTTTTCGACCAAATAAACTTTGTCCGGTTGACAAATTGAATTTCTCCTTTTATCATGGATTCTACCTGGACGACTGAGGGATTCTTCACGCATTTTAAGAGGCCAGAGCATTTTTACAGAGCGTTCTGGTTATGCTAACAACAAGTAGCATGCTAACAGTGTTTCTTCCTGGTTCACAGAGGATTTAAAAAAATGGTTTATAATATCTAGATGCATACAGCACATAGCAGTCCCATTTTGATCCTAGGAGCTGCTTTTACAATACATCTGTACTACGGCAAAACACATTTTACTCTTTTACATTGGGTACAGCCCCTTTAAATAATCATTTAAGTGGAACTGTTTATGTGATACTTAGACTGATCTGTCTGCTATTGTCTATTAAATCACATAAAAACTGACATTAAACAGAGCTTTTTTATCATTTTGATGAAAGAACAACATGCATTTTAAACGTACCTTACCTTTTGATATGTTGTAAATTTTGAAAAAGACATAATGACATAAAACATCATGATCAGTGATGTTAAATACTATTGCTATACTTTTTTTTCTCTCTGTGGGGGTTAAACACAAAATGAAAAGTTTTCTCTATAACCTGCTACTATACGGAAATTGGCAATTTATTGTTCTAGAGCTGTCAAACTTTTGTGTACATTTACAATAGTTGTTTCTATTTGCAGTAGCTTGTAGTGTTCTGCTGTCCAGTGTAGCAAGACTTATGAAAAGTAGAAATCAAACAGTGGAAGAGAGACCTGGTTAGTTGGTTAAAATGGATTGATTTATAGCTCGGTCTGTGCAGTGAAACCAGGCCATGGGATTCCTGTAGCCTGGGGCCCCTCATGATACGTACCACATCCAGCTAACTGTGGCCTGGTCCAGTTCTAAGCTCTGCTGTCACTTACTGTTATCGATGCTTTTTATATTGGCCAACTACAGTCAAGATGAAAGCCGAGGTTTGCATGGTTGACTGTACAACACTTTTGCAGGACTCTCAAACTAGGGCTGGGTGATTTTCAATTTAATTTTGTGTTTTGGCTGCCATTGTTGATTCAGTGAACATAAACAAGACATACTATAAATCAATGTCATTTAATGCAAAATAGTAACATTTATTCCTCCAAAGTCTGAACTTCGCTCCAAACCACATGCTTTTACTGACAGGGGATTGGCACTGATTTTTTTTCCAAGTTTAAAGGCACTGTACCAGAGTTTAATTTATTTATTTTTTATGTGAAAAACAGAACTAGCTCATTTGAAAAGATTTCAGTGGTTATTTCTCACTTACCTTTTGCATTTTGAGCATTCTGAGCAGCTATAAATACCTTTTTAATATTTAACCTTGTTGCACTTTGAATTGAAGATGATCTGTGAGCAAGTCTCAACTTTTTGACTGAGTTAAAACCAAGCCAAGCCGATTGAATGCCTATGGTACAAATGGGAAAGAAATTCATGCCAAACTTAAATTGAACTTGGACTCAGAGAGTGTTGATACTTTTGAAAGAGGCAGACAAACAAAACTGAGATCTAACAAGGAGTCCAACAGGGATGTGTTTTCCTCAAGCCTTTTCATGTATGCATTTGAGATGTGGACTGTAGAAAGATGCTTAACATTGCGTTGATGAATACAACCACTAATAAGGAAATCCAAAGACAAATGCACCTTGAAGAAGATATTTTCTAGAATATCCAGAAAAGAAAACTGCTGTATTTTGGCCACATTGCCCACTACAATAACCTGCAAAGAGATGAATCAAAGATGGCCGTTTCAAACTTTCAATGGCAGTCAGCACAGTGATGGCATGAGCGAAGCCAGTGGATTTGCAGCTCGGTCATTAAAGCAAATACTTTGAGGAATTTGAATATAAAATATAAAAATGATTGAGTTATTTAACTTATTTTTAATAATATATATCTCACATCACATATTTGATGGTTTACTTATGTGTATGAAATGTGTCCAAAATTTTGATTGGTAGTGTATAATATTTTAGAAAAACATTTAGGTCTAATGTTCATCTGTAGCTTTGTCTGTCTCTCCATGACTTTTCTCTACTGTAGTCCAGTGGACTTTGCTGGACTGCTCTGCTCTGTGTGTGTGCGTGTGTGTGTGCGTGTGTGCGTGAGTGTGTGTGTGTGTGTGTGTGTGTGTGTAGGTGTGTGTGTGTGTGTGCGTGTGCGTGTGTGTGTGTGTGTGTGTGTGCGTGTGCGTGTGCGTGTGCGTGTATGTGTGTGTGTGAAAACACCTGACTGGCCCTGAGTCAGCGCTCTTCTCTTTGGACCGTGCTTCTGATGACAGCAGCCATTCCTCTTATTTCCCTCGCATACACACTCTTGACACAGCACATAGTGGAAGAATTATCTTTTAATACTTTGAAATGTTACGTAACACTGCTATTGTGTTGGCCTAACTTTGTAAACCTGAAAGCTGCCAAGAACAAAAACAGAAAATATTTTGGTAAATCTGGCTTTAAATGCAGTTCAACAGTAGACTCCACTCTACCAATTAGTTATGTTTGACAATGAGTAAAGCTAAAATTGGTGTGTGTGTGTGTGTGTGTGTGTGTGTGTGTGTGTGTGTGTGTGTGTGTGTGTGCCAAATGAGGCCAAAGAAATAAATTCAACCACAAAAATAGCATTTCTTATTGTGTTGGCTTGGCTGGAAATTGTGTGACTTATTTTTCACCTAGATATACAGGTAGTACCCAGAGGGGGCACACAAAGACACAGGGAGAACATGCAAACTCCAGACTTGATTTTGATACCATGATGATAAATAAAAAACACTCTTTTCAACATTAAATCATAGTACAGTGGAACCTCACCTTACGAAAGACCCTACAAACGAATAATCCAAGTTACGAAACGCCTTCACTTAAAATTTTCGTCTCTAAATATGAAAGAAAATTCAAGTTACGAAACGCGAAATCTCAAAAATTCAAATACCCAATGCGCGCAACTGGGAGGAGCAGCCCGAATCCCCCGAAACGTAAATACACTTGTAGCATTCTGTATTTTGTTCATCTCCATGAAAACCATGATGCTTTTCGTGTGCCTTCGATCCTCGTTCTAACACACGTAAAGGACAGAGTTACTGTTGTTTCATGAGTGTGCTCATTGCAACTTTATTCTTCGTTATTCCAAACTACTTTATTTATAAAGCACTTTAAAAACAACACAGTCGACCAAAGTGCTGTACACAGGTTAAAACACAACTCATGAGACACAGTAACATCAAAAACAGCATGATAAATATCAACTACTCACACTGCGAGCGAAGCCCATCGCCGATGCCAACCAAAGGCACCAAATGGAGCCCGTTCGGGTCCAAAGAACGCCACAGAAAGGAGCGGTGATAATCCGAGTATATCCCAGGAGATGTGCGTGCAGAAAGTGCCAGCCAAGCCTTCAGCTTCGCCCGCCTACCACTGCGCTGTCCCTGGTGTCTGCGACGCGCTCTTCGCGCAGGAGGAGCTAGCACATGGAGCTAGCACATGGAGCTAGCACATACACCGGCCTGCCGGTGTGTGTGGCCAGTTCCATAAGTACTTTCGTCAGACAGCGCAAGAAAGTGATTCCCAGTGCAAGTGAAAAGAAGAAGCGGGCTCTGTTATCAATAGAAGTAAAATAGGAGATGATAAAAAAATGAAAGTGGCATGTGGTTGAGTGATATCGAACAGAACGAACGGGGCCTTGGAACGAATCAGGCCTTTTACATTTACATAGCTACTCAACTTACGAAAAATTCACGTTACGAAACCACTTCTGGAACGAATTCATTTCATAAGGTGAGGTTCCACTGTACTTCTTTTATGTTACCATGTGCTCTTATATTTGTGTAGTCTCTCAGTCGTCCATACAGGTTCTGTAGAAGTCTATGTGGTTTTGTACTTGTTCTGATACAACTCAAGATCATTCTAAAGCTATTCAGCTGTGACTTTTTAATACTGATACTTGATGAAATATCTAGGTTTGATACTAGTTTCAGTATCGATTAGTATGTGATTGCTGAACTGTGTGCCACCTCACCCTCTCATCACACTCCTCTTACCAGTTTGTATTATAATTGTAGACTGCTTTGGAATAGTGTGGGTTGTCCGTGAGTGTTCAGTTGTACCCAAGTGTATAATCAACACAAAGTAGTTATCTCATTCATTCTAGTCAGTGAACCTTACATTTCTTCTGAAGTGTGTAATCTTGTACTGTTAAGACCAGCAGCAGATAAGTTGCTCTTTCAAATAATGGAAATGTTAGTTTAGTTCAGGTAGTCTATTCAATAGAACGCAAATGTAGACCGTGGCAGGGAGACATCGCTGAATCACTAGGGTAAACATCTTCACTCAGGAACTAGACATGGTAATTGATATGAGGAGCTAGATGGTTTTTCTGCTGCGGTAGAGAAGTGGTAGAAGTTGACATAGTTCATAGAGGGGAGAGAGGTTGAGGTGATGGTGAAGGTAAAAGGCAGGTGGTACAATAGGCTAGGAAATACAGTCTTCATAGTTGAATTATTTTTAGTTGTTTAAACAAACTTGAGTGGCAAGGGAAATTACTTTGGCGCAGTTGCACACTATGTGATTTGTTCTTATTAATAACACACAGCAAATAGAATAGTAATAAAACTCTAAATAATGTGCCTACCAAGTCCAGAATGATATCTCTTTTAGTAATATTAGTCTGGTCATCACTCCCTCTGTCACGCCTTGAACCAGAACCACAGTCAGATTTGTTTGTTTCAGGGACACATTGATTCTGCAGAAATCCGCAATGTTTTTCAGTACTGTGATATTATTTTTCTTTTTTTTTCAATGTAAGCAGCCATATTTGTTTTGATACAGACAGACCAGGCGTGCCCCTGATTGGCTAATCCACCTGTCAATCACGCCCATCTGAACAAACACTTTGTAAAGTATTGAAGAAGTGTGTATTGTGGATCCCAGACAACTAATAATATATATGAGCAAAAAAAAAGGGGGAAAATAGAATAAAAGTGAAAGTCAAAAGTCAAATCAAATAAAAGTAAATATAAATCATATCCAGTAGTTGGATGGCACGAGGAATTGGTATTGTCTGGCATTGTTCACTGTATAATCTATACAGTGCATCACTTCATCTTTAAATTTGTAAACATTTCCCCAGCACTACAGTATCTGGCTTTTCAGACAAAGCAGTCAGCTAGAGAGTTGACCTGTCCTGTGGGTGGAATGGTTTAGCGTACAGCGCAGTGTTTTCAGGGTCCACACACAATAAGCCTGTGTGTTTGGGAGCGCTGTGAGAGGAGAACAGGCCATGGCTTTGATTTGCTTTGTTCCAGCCTGGAGTCACCGTCAGATTCATTGCGCTCTGGAGCTCCCCGATTTAGCCAAAAAGACTGCTTGTATTTGTTCAAACTAAGCTGATGTCTTACACCACGAGGAGGACAGTGAGGGGGACACCATGCTGCTACGCACGCTCAGAACCGCCAGGAACAAGCCCACAGAGGTTAGATGCTAAATGAATGGTTTCATCAGGCTCGTACGGGCAGGGGCAGAGGGCTATAGGACTAGAATGTGCTGAGTATTGCATTGTTACAGGAGTTAATGGGTTATTTGATATCCTAACATTGTAATGGATATTGTCACTGTTGAAAATTAATAGTTTCTGGTATGAGAGGGATGATACAGATAGGATTGGTCAGATACCATTAAAAAATCTGTTCCAATACTGATTCTTGGCCTAGGCTTCCAATACCAAGTACCAGTCCAATACTAGTGTGTGAGGATGAATTAAACAGCCTGTACCCATTTTTTCCCCATGTATTTGAACAGAATTTGTTTTGCCCCAGTATAAATATAAGTAGCTTTTGAAGCAAAAATAAGACCATTATGATCTGTCTGCATCTAATTATAATGTGTGTGTGTGTGGTTTTTTTTGTCCAAAAATCTGAAAGTGCACATTAGCACACTAGTTGTTGTTAGCTTTACTGTCACACAACCACACTAGCCTCTGTGAGCTGTGAAAGCCCTTATAAACTCATGGGAAATAGTCAAAATGATCAGCATAAGGTAAAATAACTACTGCAAACTGTTTGAAATGAACTTGTTTTGTTTTTCACATTTTAAGACTAAAAACCATGTAGGTTACAGTGCCTTTAATAGAGAGGCCTCTAAAAAGATGCTTTAGCACAAGAGCACAAAAATGAAAGCTGTTATTAGTCACTATGGACTATGGGACAGTGGTTCTCAACCTGGGGTTCAGACAAAAATTGTATGTAATAGTATGTAATTTGTAAAGTAATAGTATGTATGTACAAGGCTTGACACCCTCTTTGTTGGCCTATACAATTATTTTTCCTAGGCCAATCTCCTAAAATAAAAAGAAACATTGTCGTACAAAAGGCGACATTATAACGACGCAGGTAGCAACATTTGCATTTGTGTTTGGGGGTTGCAAATGCCAACAGTGTTGGTATAATGGGGTTGTGACTGAAAAAGGTTGCAAACCACTGAACAATGCAATTAATTTGGCCAAACTTCTAATTTCTTGCTAAAGGAGAAATGACAAAGACCTAATACAAATACCGTGTGTTGTTCTTGTGTTTTTTCATCTGCAGAGCCTCCACAGTTTGTATTTAAGCTGCATGGGGTGTTAGTGGCTACATTAGCTGCATTTTATTTTCTTTTTGGATCTTTTTATTGCACTGAAAACATATGCAACAGGTTTTCTTACTCTGAGCTGGCTTGTATTTCCACACACATGACCTTATTTGGCTGGAAGAGAGCCTTGTTTTGCTTGTGTCCATGGAAATGTTGTTGACTATTCACCTTATTCCGGAAGCTACCATGGGTGCTACCATCATCAATGAGATTGTATTATTTTGCATGGGGCTGCTGATCTCCACAGTGAAATAAGTTATCTGGACCACAAAGCCATTTTTAAAAGCCCCCCATGAACATTTTACGCAACATTTCACACAAATAAACCTACTTTATTTCATATTTTAGCAGAAACCTTTCCCATATTTTCAAATGAAATGAAGGGGATTCATGCTTAATTGGAAAAGATACCACAAAGAAAGTGCGGTTTAATCACGTTTACAGTAAAATTGGATGGGGTGAAATAAGATCAACAAATATGGTTTTAACTAAATATTTCCACAAAATCATTATCTTCAGAAAGTTACAGTGCTGCTATAAATATGGACCAAAAAAATGTTTTGTCAGTCCTGCCAGAGCTTTTACATAATTTAATCAGGGCTTTTAGTCAGTCTTTAGTATATTTATAAGTCACTAAAACTGAGCCAGTTTCTACTTGAATTATAAATGTTATGTAGTTCGAAATGGCAAGTTATTGTACAATCTTTTACATAGTACCACACCTTTTGTACTTCATCAGGGGTGTTTAGCCTCCCCTTCAGTTTTTGGTCAGTGGGTTGAGTTATTGCTGATTAGGGCTGGCAAAAGTATCGAAAACCAGACACTCATTTGAGCAAGTATCAATACTAAAAAAGTCACATTCACAGGACAGAAATGAACCTTTCCTGAATAGCTTTAGAATGATTTTGAGCTGAATCAGAACTAGTTTAAGAGCACAAAGACTAGTATACACCCATGGACCACTATGGAAACTACCTGGACCACTGAGGGATTACACAGATATAAGACCTCATGGTAATATAAAAGAAGTAACACAGTTTAATGCTGATAATCACATTCTGTTGTCTAAAGAAAGTTTTTTTAGTGTTTTATTATCATTGTGGTATTGGAAACTGTATCCAGAATCAAGTCTATTCCTCAGTATCAAAATCGGAAATCTGTCTGCTCCTGTGAAGCATTTTAAATACGTCAACATGAACATAAATTGGATCTTATGTTTTGACAAAAGACAGATTTCTTCGCTATTAACAATAAAGCACCAGAGGAGAGTGACAGGGGAGCAGTTCATTTGAGCTGAGCAACAGGACTGGACAGATGTATAGATTTTTTTTGTACAGTTCTTTGGTAAATCTGAGAGGGTACCATTAAAGGCAAAGTAACGTTATTTTACAATCTGAGCCTTCTTTCGGTAATAAAACAAGTCGTTTGACTCACCCATATCACGTTCGTGTCATTTGGAGCTGTTTGAAGAAAGTTATGTTGTAGCGTAACCATTAGCATTTGTTTTCGGGGCATTACTTTGCGGTCTCCAAATAACACAAACTTTAGCACTTTTCAAATCATAGAAGCCCGATGTCTTAATATAAGAATTCGTTTGAAGCAAAAGTGGCCTGTAATCCGAGATTTATCCATAGTTTTCAGCTTTGCGTTTCATGTTTGGGTCACGGAGCAGTCCGCGCATGCGCACTGGCGTCCTCATCTACTCGAAACTATGGCTAAATCTCGGATTACAGGCCACTTTTGCTTCAAACGATTTCTTACATTAAGACATCGGGCTTCTATGATTTGAAAAGTGCTAAAGTTTGTGTTATTTGGACACCGCAAAGTAATGCCCCGAGCAAATGATACAGCACCATGTTAAAAGTTACGGGATCATTAGTAGAACAGAACAGCTCAACATAAGTTCTGCGATACTGCTCCAATTGACAGAAAAATGCTATGGGTGAGTAAAACTACTTGTTTTATTGCCGAAAGAAGGCTCAGATTGTAAAAAAAACATTAATTTGCCTTTAAGTGATGCAGAATACAATCTATGTTTTTCTAGACTTGCATATAGAGTTGCCAAAAGTATTGAAAATCAGATACTAACTGAAACAAAATATTCAATACTGTGAAAAAAAATCTCATAACTGGATAAAATCCGACCTTTCCTTCATTGTTTCATCTTCAGTTTTATCAGAACTACTGTAAGACCACATAGTGTAATAAACTTATTTGTGTTGAACATTATTTTGTGTTGAAAATTACAATATTGTCTAAAAGAGCTTTTAAAATCAGATAAAAATCAGTATCAGGTGTCAAGTCTATTCTTTAATATCGAAATTGTGATTTTAGTATTGTGACAACACTAGTTACATAATTCTGTAAACATAGTAACTGTGTGAGCTGTGCGAGTATCAGTAATAAATGGGCAGAATAAGTAATATGGTACTATAACCAGCTCAACATCATAAATTCCATGGTTACCCTTAGATTAATAGGGCTCCATGATTTTATTTTATTTTTTCAAATAGTTCACTTTACAGATGAAATCACAACCTTAGACACAAGGCACTGTAAAACCAGAGCTTATGATTGAAAAGTTCATATTATTGATTATTAGCATTGGAAATGTGGAGGTATTTTTGATGGGGGAAGATGGGTATCCCATAATTCTTTGCAATATGATGTCGTATCTATAAAAAGTGCTATTGCAATGTTTATGATATCCTGTCCATATACTGAGAATGAGAAAAACTTGTATGTGTTCTCTATATGCAACCAAGTTTCAGTTGTTATTGTATTGTTATTGTATTGTATTTTTTTATACCACAAGCATATAAGCTACAATCTATACCTTGAAGGAAGATTTTTTTTTAATTTATTTATTTGTTTATTTGGAAGGGACAGTGCATATTAATGAACGCACAATTTGTATAAGATCACACAAACCGACGTAAATATGCCGGATTTAGCACAGTGCTAATTTCCATCCGCAGTCCCAGACATAAAGATATAGCATACAATAGAAAATATGTTGCAGTTGCAAACATTAGACAATTTAGTACATGTGTTATGATCACAAACATAAAAACAATTTAGTATTTATACAATAGTAGCATATAATTCAGTAAATTACAGTAAAAATACAATTGATGGGCTTAGCCTAAAGTGCGAATTAAAAGGTGCTTCTCAGTGTGTGTAATAAGGTGCCTATTATTAAAGTGCCTATTCTATGAAAGAGTTCCGTCTTTTAGCGCTTTTTTTTCAGCCGCGGGGTAATTTTTTTTTTTTTTTTTTTTTTAATATCTGTGCAAATTCATTGAGAAAGATTTTGGGTGTATATATTGCCTCAAGTGGAGGAGTTCAAGTATCTTGGGGTCTTGTTCACGAGTGAGGGGAGGATGGAGTGTGAGATTGACAGGCGGATCGGTGCAGCGTCGGCAGTGATGCGGTCGCTGTACCGGACCGTTGTGGTGAAGAGGGAGCTGAGCCAAAAGGCGAAGCTCTCAATTTACCGGTCAATCTCCGTTCCTACTCTCACCTATGGTCATGAGCTTTAGGTAATGACCGAAAGGACGAGATCGCGGATACAAGCGGCCAAAATGAGTTTCCTCCGCAGAGTGGCTGGGCGCACCCTTAGAGATGAGGGTGAGGAGCTCAGTCACACGGGAGGCGCTCGGAGTAGAGCCGCTGCTTCTCCACGTGGAGAGGAGCCAGCTGAGGTGGCTCGGGCATCTGTTTCGGATGCCTCCTGGTTGCCTCCCTCAGGAGGAGGAGCTGCTACGGAGGACGCGCAGAGGCCGACGTTACTTTTTCGTGCTGTTCTTGATCTGTGCGTTGCGGCACTGGAATTTCCCCACTGAGGGACTAATAAAGGCATATCTTATCTTATGTCCCACCGGGAGGAGGCCCCGGGGAAGACCCAGGACCCGCTGGAGGGACTATGTCTCCCGGCTGGCCTGGGAACGCCTTGGGGTCCCCCCCGGAGGAGCTGGAGGAAGTGTCCGGGGTGAAGGAAGTCTGGGAGTCCCTGCTTAGACTGTTGCCCCCGCGACCCGGCCCCAGATAAGCGGAAGAAAATGGATGGATGGATGGATATATGTATAGGCCTAGTTGTGTTTAGGGTCGCCAACCGTCCCTTGAAAAACAGAATCGTCCCGTATTCAGAACAAAAGTACGTGTATCTCGTATTAAACTTGGTATTAAACTGCGGGCCGCGCGAGCCCGTGTCTGGAGCCACAGACCGAGCGAGCGAGCACAGCTCTTTCGCAACAGCGTGTACCATTGCGTGTACACAGGTTAAACTTTATAAAACATCCTATACCTCATCATACCTGCCCGTGCCTCACTTAACTCGCTTTTTCACCTGCGCCTTTTAGCGTGCATAAGCCGTGACTTTCCGCTTTTTTCATGATTGGCCACTTTCATCCCTGTTATTTACAATGTGGATTTTTGTAGTGTGTGCATGTAAGTGTGTGTGCTTCTTGTATGTCATGGCTATTGTATTATGTGATTACAGTTTTGATTAACATATGAATGGATACTGAAATTAACTGTTCAAATATGAAAAGAAAATAGAAAATAAGTATGAATCTTGATGCAGAAATGGCTTCAGCTAAGAAAAAAAATACATTTTTTCCTTTAGCTCAGACCTTCAGCCATTATGGGCCTTCTGCGTTATAGTGCACTCTGCAATCTCTGTTTACATTGTGCTAAATCGACTAGGGCTTTGAGGTAAATAATAAGTTGGGTGCAGTTGCCATAGTAACAGCCCTGCATCATTGACGACTAGTGGGGCTTGTTTTATACACTCAGTGCATCATAGTGCCAGCATTTTACGTTCTAAATTATATATGCATAACTGTTGTGTGTCAGCTGTGTGGTCATGTGAACTTAAGTGAAATATTGCATTATGAATCTGCAATTACTTTCATTTCATTGTACCGTGTTTTGCTCTTAGCCCAACACTCAAAACTGAATTCAATTAACTTGAAGATTTATTTCAAAATAGTTCCCTTACAGAAAATCCCATTACTCTGTGCCAAGTACATATGCCGACTTACAGTGTATCTGGTTTTATAGCTGACAGCATTACGCTTTAAGCCTGTTAGGTATGAATAGTAGAGGTTACAGATGCTCGCATTTCCACCACACGTATGCAGGGCTTACAGGCAGCAAAGCTATTGATACTTTGCAGTTATGTCACACTGGGGGTGTTCTAAATGTATCTCTATGGTAGACTGTTCAGCATTTACCATGGCGACACAGTGCACACAGCAAACACAGCCAAAAAAGTTTTATGATGGTGTGAAAAAAAAAAAAATCAAAAAGGATTAAAACAGCTAATTTTCAGGAGCCTGTGATCAATAAGAGTGTTCATGGTCGTGTTTAGTGACTGTTGTTTTATGTGCAAGTGTTTAAGAGCATAATCACACCTGTTGTGGTTCCAACTAAGTCAATTTTGTTGGTCAAATTGTGTTAAACTACAGCTCAGATTTAAGTCTAACAAAGCCACAGACAGAGCAGTGCCTACAGATAGGCACACCCCCAGAGAATGTTGATGACATCAGCTGTAAAGTATCAATGCAATATTTCATCATTACAATCAATTTAGTAATAGATTATTTTTGGAATTCTAAGTTGTTGTTTTTTTTTTTTTGTTTATAAGCCTGTCCAGGAGCATGAATATTTAAGACAAGAAGAAAACAGTAGGATTAGCAAGTTTAAAAAAAATAAGACCCTATGATGAAAAAAATGAATCGTTTTCATCTTATCAGACAGACAGCAGAAGCAAAAAGAAAATGTTTTCATTCATGTTTTTTTTTGTTTGTTTATTTTTTTGTCTATTGACCCACTGTGATCTTCAACTTGATTTTTATTTTGTCTCATTAAGTAATTAAATTAATTTCTTGAACCTAAACAAGACAGACTTTTAAACAGTCTTTCATGATGCACTATGTAACTTTTCTGCTGCAGGGTCCATCACTTGCTTGTCTCCAAGGAGATGGAGAATGTTACTCTGTATGGCATTCAGCTTACCTATCTATGCATATGTGAGGGGGTCTCTTCTCTCCACAGATCTGTTTTGTAACTGACTCCATAGAAATAGACAAGTTTAATGCTATACTGTGGAATATTCCAGGCAAAATAGTAACATCGCCATGAAGACAAGCAGGTGAGAGATAGCCAGCACCAACGGAAAACTTTTACACAAAAAAGAGTCAAATTTATTCCTCCAAAAATTTTTATTCACTCCAAACCACATGCTTTACTGACAGGGGATTAGCTGGAGACTTCTCTTAGAAACTGAATATTAATTAAAGTTTTATTAACTTCACAGTCCTAAAAAAGATACAATACACAATTTTACCTCAGCTTTTTTTGCTGCAAATGATCTTTTTGTAACTAATCTTTGCCATCCCTTTGACAGATAAACCCGTATGGCTGAGTTGTTTTGAAGTCTTTACTCTGCTGCTCTGGTAGTTCCTCTCATGTGACCACACTCCTTGTTTTCTGCATCACATCACTTCACTGCATTTTTAATGGAACTATGTTCCAAGATCTTGTGCTGCAATAAAGGCATAAATTATGGAGTAAATCAACAGATAAAACAAGCTCTGGCTTCGGTTTGCGCTGATCATGAACTACATGTAGACGTATGCTTAGCTTTCATTTGGAAGTAGACTCACGAGTAGGACTGCACCATATGAGAAAAAGATAATTATGTTTTGACACAAGTTCAGCTCCATGTAGCACTATAATGTTCTTTAAAGAACATATTCAATTTTTAAAAAAAGTCTTTGGAAGTATTTCACATTTTCTAGCTTAAAATCATCACTGCATTTGGAAAACACACTTTATAAATATGGCAAAAGGAGAAATTCAATTTGTCAACTGGACAAAAGTTTATTTGGTCGAATACGTTTCTCAGCTCATCCAAGCTGCTTCTTCAGTTCTGGTCAGACGCTGGTGGACACTGCTTATATCTGTCTGCAGGGAGGAGCTAACTACAATGAAATTACTCTGAAACTACCACACCTATTTGTTTACAGTTTCTGTCAATTAGGTAGGCCTATTAGAACTTTATTTATAACACTTTATAAACTGCACCTTTGTTTCCAGTAAGGCACTGGAATTAACAATCAGAAAGTAAACAAGTGAGCTCTTTACTTACTAGTTTATGGGCATGAAAACGGCATAAGAGAAGTCTAGATTTATGAAGCAACAAAACCTGAAAAATGTGAGCAAAGCATTTTTGAGTGCTCCTAGAAGGCGATTTTGGATTAACGGTTTAATGAAACAAATAATACAACAAAAATCAACTCCAGGTATGTTTTTCATGCTGTGGTAACATAATGACTTGGTTAAAAGCTTGAAAGCTTTTCTCACTTGTAGACTTACTCAATTAGGAAGAGTAATCAAAAGTTTTACTCAAGTAAGCGTACTGTTACACTTCAATTAAAATATTACTCAAGTAGTAGCAATTATGCTGCAAGAAAAGTAGCATGAAAAGCACGATTTCTTTAAGTGAGTACAACCCACCTGTGTCAGTTATCAGTAAAAACAGAAGGAAAGAGGAACTATGAAACGATTTTTGTTTTGTTTAAAACGGCACATACTAAATGTTTTTGTCAACTTGAGAACTTTGAGTTGTAATTAGTGCTGTCAGGCGATAAAAAAATTAATCTAATTAATTACAGGATTTGTAATTAATTAATCTAATTAATTGCATTTTAAGAGTGTGAAAGAGAGGGATTGTGAGTGAGTGAACGATCGAGCAAGCGAGCGAACGAACCCACTTTGCGATTAAGTTTGTCGTTTCCCAAATTCTGCGAGGGTGGGTTGGTGGGTTGGTGGTTTGGTGGTTTGGTGAAGTGTGCTCTATCACCGGTAACGATGGAACTTGTCCGGATGTGTTTAGCGTTCAAATGATCCGTCAGGCTGGAGCAGCTTCAGTGATCGGAAAATTCTTTTTGACAAAAGATCCAAATCACCGCATTCTTGTTGATCGTCCCATCTTCGTTCTTTTTATAAATAAACTTGTCGTTCAAAGGTCCTGGCTGCGATTTGCCCATCGGACGCCAAATTTAAAATGCGCACGCATTGAATTGCCACTCATAATTATTTGCATTAATTTTAACGCATTAATTTGCAGTGTAATTAATTAATTTAATTAATGAGTTAAACTGACAGCCCTAGTTGTAATTTATGTATTTTTCTTTGATATTCGTAGTTTTCTGATATTGTGTCCAGATCTATTCTAAAAAAGACCATTTAAACTGTTAGTACCCACACTGATAGTTATATTTCCTTATAGTTTAGATAAAATGTTGCATGTACAGCTTTTTAAGTAATGTGTCCTTGGATCTGCCTTTTCTCTTGTCTGTCTCAAACTGTCTCAATAGTTTGAACCATTTTGTCACGTGTCTCCTCTAACCTTTGCAAAGGGGTGTCAGTAAAAAAAAACAAAAAGTGACACATGATGTGAAATGTAGGAGCTCGTTGTCATCATCATTTAGAACAGAACGACATTGGTCTTTCCTCAGATGATTCTCCAGGAATCCACAGTTTTTCTGTAATTTTCAGTCTTCCTCCTCTTTGCATTTCTTTTTAATTGTAAGGAGCAATGTTGATACAGAAGGATCCTGCATGCCCTTTATTTATTTATTTATTTTGAGTATGGAGTGAGTGCTTGCAAGGGTGGACACTGTGATTAAAGTCTTGCCCACCCATTCAATCCTGTTAGTACACACACAGTATATCATTTGCCAACCTAAAATTTTAATCTCCCCACAATTCAGATGGCTAGAACCGGGCCCACTATTAAGTATTGCTTAGTCTTACTCCTCAAGTGGAGGAGTTCAAGTATCTCGGGGTCTTGTTCACGAGTGAGGGGAGGATGGAGCGTGAGATTGACAGGTGGATCGGTGCAGCGTCGGCAGTGATGCGGTCGTTGTACCGGACCGTTGTGGTCAAAAGGGAGCTGAGCCAAATGGTGAAGCTCTTAATTTACCGGTCAATCTACGTTCCCCCCCTCACCTATGGTCGTGAGCTCTGGGTAATGCCTGAAAGGACAAGATTGCGGATACAAGCAGCCGAAATGAGTTTCCTCTGCAGAGTGGCTGGGCACACCCTCAGGGATAGGGTGAGGCGCTCAATCACACGGGAGGGGCTCGGAGTAGAGCCGCTGCTTCTTCACGTTGAGAGGAGCCAGCTGAGGTGGCTCGGACATCTGTTCCGGATGCCTCCGGGACGCCTCCCTTGGGAGGAGGCCCCGGGAAAGACCCAGGACATGCTGGAGGGACTATAGTCCTATAGTCCTATAGTCCTATAGTCCTATAGTTCACTTGCTTTGGTCCGGAACAATTTTTTTTTTACATTTTTTTTTATTTATTTTGGTGCGGTTTGCTTTCACACTGCACTTTTTTTCTAAGTGGACCAGCATCTGTAAACAAAACCACACATGCTGAGGTCGTCCAGCTAGAAATGAGCCGTGTCAAAGCGCCATGTCCAAACACGGAAGGAGGAGAATAATGGTGTTACGTGCTGTTTTCAATGTCGTCATAGTGATATGGCTTGCACAGTTTTTACAGTTCGCACAAATGTTTGAGCAGCATCGTGAGGTTTACACTATTGTACAATCAATTTCCAAACGATGAAGACACAGGGCAAGACAGCTACGGAGAACAGTGCTCAAGTTTTGACTCTTGCTCTTCACGCAAAACATAAGTAAGCCTCGTTTATTTTCGATTAGTTTAGTTTAGTTCGTCAGCCCCGGTTTCCCATAATGCTCGACATACGACGGGAGCTCGTCGTACAAAAAGCCAACTTGTGTCGGATCGAGTCCGGTCTGCATTCTCACCTCAAACGAACCGCACCAGAGTTCGAATGGAACCATGCCGAGACCGAGCTTTTTAGGTGGTCTCGGTTTGCTTGTTTGCTCCGGATCGAGATTTTTGTTTTTTATTCACACCAGCCAAAAAGGTCCGAATCAAAGGAGCAAACGAACTCTGGTTCGTTTTAAAGATCCCATGACATGGTACTTCTTGATGCTTTTATATCGCTCCTTAATGGTTCCCTAATACTGTAAATGAATCCTTCTTCAAAATCAACACTCATGAGAAACATGAGAAACAGAGATAAGATGAGAAAGAGTCATAAATGTCACTCTGGAACACTCCATTATGGGCATTGTTGCTTGAATGCAAATGAGGAGGACAGAGATGGCCTATAATAGGGAGTGGGGGCGTGGCCAAGCTCTCCGCTCCGCTCTTTGACCCACTTCCGTGTTTTTGCACGGGAGGAGAGATGAGAAGCCTTCCATTGAAAAATAAACACATTTCCACAGAAAATAAAATTAAACCACTGCTGTTTCAGATATCCACAGGCTCAGATAAAGGACTTCCGAGCCTAGAAACACTCGCAAGTTCCTCCAGGCAAATAAAAAAACGTATTTCGCATTGCGTAGCTCCTCCGCAGTCCAAACTCTCTGGGCGTGATTTACAGAGACGCTGAGTACAGACAGACGGGGGTGGAACTGCATTTGCATTTCTTTTTTCGAGCTGATGTCAATAAGTTTCCTTGTTCAAAATCGCCCGTTTGAGCTCTGATTTTTTCTAACGCAGAAAAGGATCGCAAATGCTCAGTTTAGACATTTCGCAACTTTTAACCATGGGGGGGCCCTAAACAGGGTAGGGGAGCTCACATTAACATTCAAAAACTTCAGAAAGTGAAAGTTTCATGCCATGGGACCTTTAAATGAACCAAACAAGGCAGGTGTGAATACACCCTAAGTCTCTCGGCTGGCCTGGGAACGCCTTGGGGTCCCCCCGGAGGAGCTGGAGGAAGTGTCCGGGGTGAAGGAAGCCTGGGAGTCCCTGCTTAGACTGTTGCCCCCGCGACCCAGCCCCGGATAAGCGGAAGAAAATGGATGGATAGATAGTCTTACCAGGTGGACATTAAAGGAAGACAACTGTAACCACATAATAATCCAGGATATACCACGGTAATGCGCACATCACTTCAGCCTCTGAGCCTGATGGCAGAGGGAAAAACTCAACATAAGGCTCACAGCACCTGGAGCAGACAGGGATGGCACAGAGCATGTCTATGGAGCAGAGCACTCACTCCCGCTCCCACAGACTGGCCTGACCCTCTGCTGTGAATCTGCGTGCTTATTGCCTAAACAGTTGTGACATTGGAGAGCATGTGTGTGTTTTACAGGCCAGCTCCGGTTTGTGATCCTGTCCAGTGACGGGCAGCTGTGGATGCAGAGTAATGATAGCAAATGTAGGCCAGTGAGCGCGTTTAACACACATCCTCTCTGCCTCTATACATGAGCTCGCACATGGACGCACACAGCGCAGCCTATTCAATACTACATTAGCCCTGCACTCTTTTATATGAGCAAGAGCGGACTATGCAGAAAATACAATGAAGACATGTGGGTTAAAGAGGGGGAGGAAAGTAACGCAATGTGATAGCATTGTGTTTATATTTTATGTGCTTATGAGGCATGAAGCTTAACTGTCGACTAATCCTGCTTTAGTCAAACTTTTTTAATAATAAATTTCATATTAAACTTTTTTCTGTAAGCAGCACCCCATTTTAAAGAGGGCGGATTACAGGTCTGGAAAAAAATAAGAGACCACTGCACTGCAAACCTGAGCTACTTCAGTTCTTGCACCAGAAGTGGAATAAAGTCACCCAAGACGCATGAAAGGTGTGATTAAAAATAAGGGTTATTGCACCAAATATTGATTTCTGAACTCTTCTTAAGTGTAATCATTAGTATTATGCTGTTTTAAAATGAATTTGATCTTGTTTCTTTGCATTGTTTGAAGTCTAAAACCATGTATCTTTTTTGTTATTTTGACCATTTGTCATTTTCTGTAAATAAATGCTCTAAACGATAATATTTTTATCTGGAATTTGGGGGAAATATTGTCAGTAGTTTATAGACTCAAACAAAAATGTTATTTTTGCCCAAACACATTCCTATAAGTAGTAAAATCAGAAAAACTGATAATTTTGCAGTGGTCTCTTATGTAAAATAGACTGTATGTAAAATAGACTTTATAGCTTTCTACCATAATACAACCATAGATAGAATATAAACATTGTTCCCTCATCAACAACATGTCTGAAGAGGTTTTAGATGTCATCCATGCATGTTTGAGTAATCTAGCAATTTATAGCACTATCTGAGCCTTCATTACGATTAGCAAGACTCAGCCCACAAACCTACATCACCATGCGTAGGTTTGTGGGCTTTTGGGACACAATAATCATAATAATAATAATAATAATAATAATAAAAGTTCACAAACCTCATATGATGTTCAGTAGTTTCATGAGCAGATCCAATGAAGTAATTTTCCCCGTGGAGCAATAACATAATAAGGTATAAATCACACATTGGTTAGATATCATGTAATTTGGATTTTGTTACAAATACTGTATGTACCTCAGAATATCCTGTGTTGATGAGGTCTCTGTTCGATACCCATCAGAGGACATCCAGCTCCCTTGCCAATATTATGTATTTGGCAGCGTCTTAGTCAAATAAAGACATTGTTGCTAATTGCTAAATGATCTTGGACTAGATTTTAATTTTACCATTCCTATAATGTGATTCTTTGTATTGCAGCCAACTCAGAAATGCTCTATACTATAATGCAACATAAATATTAAAATGTTTTAGTGTGACAGATTATAGTTATATAGTGAGAACAGAATATCGTAGTGCATTGTGTTATTAGTGTTTCCAAACCCATTCGAGCCTTACCCACACAACAGATAGAGCACTGGGCCTTTAATGAGGCTGCTCCTCACATTGGGGACCCTCGCCATTATTGACTTCAGGCTTTTATGCAGAGGAGGGTGTCTGATGAAATCTTAATTAAAAACATGATTCATTTGTAACTCTGCTGTCACTGGGTGTAATGCCCTTATATCAAATGTAGTGTTTCTATCAGGGCATTAAAGAGTAGTAAACATCCTTTTACTCTCTTTATAGTCAGAGGATAAACATTTCCTTGGTATGGCAGTATAATACCCATGTACAGGAAGTACGCAGCTTTGTTCTTAGTGTATGGCCAAATACTAATCTAAATATTTCAACATGATAACAATATTGCACTGTGAACTAGCTCACCATTAACTTCCATATACTGAGGACACATACTGTAAAATGGAGATATTTTTAGCCATAGAAACTGGCAACCCAATTTAAGGAGTTCTTTCAGCTATAATTTGGACATTTATTTTGTTCATAACTGGGACACAGTTAGTGATAGACAGTGATTTTGACACAGATTTGTGCTGAATTTTGTTCAACAGAAACAACTGAATTGATTGTTTTCTTTCTTTCTTTCTTTTTAATTTATATTTTTGTTTGCTCAAACTATGAACATGCTAAATAATAAACCCTCAGCCTTTTCAGCAGGTCAGACAATATTAAAAAATAATTACTTTTCAGTCCAGTTAAAAAATATTATGGAGTAGAAAGTACAGCTACCTGCTCTCAAATGTAGTGAAGTAAAAGTAAAATGTATCTACTTTAAATCTACTAAATCTAAAGTAAAGTACAGTACAGATACCTACATTTTTACTTAAGTATAGTACCTTACTAGTTTTGCTTTGTTTAATTTTGTTTCCACTTGTTTTAGTTGCAGGCTATTATATTGATAACATAGCATTTTGTTGTTGTTGTTGTGACAGAATATTGAGTGCATACATCTGTGTTACCCCAGTCCCCTGTGCGCTCTCATCAGTGATTGATTTGCACTTGTTTCAGTGGGTTATGACTTCCTGGTTGGTCCAGTGCCTCCAGGCTGATGCGATGGGCCATAAAGCTTCACTTGATGGTAGTCAGGGATCTCTGCTACATCTCTACCCATCAGTCCTGTGGTCTCTTTGTGGAAATATTAGCATGTTAGCAGTAACCAGTGTATTACAGAGCCTCCTCATTATTTGTTCAACCCGTGTAGTGTTGAAGTCTAGCTTGATTAACTGTCCCTTATTAATCACTACTAGCCTGGGATCCAGACAGGTTCTCATTCTCATTGTATATGAGAATGTACAAATAAATTGTGGTCACCTCCTCCTTTTCTGCACCTCAGGTCAGAATCATCCAATCAGGTTTGTTTCAGGTTTATTTCAGTGCCACATGGGAAACAAAGGAGCTTTCACCTCAGTCTTTCAATGTCTGGTATTATTTTATTCTCTTTATTTCTTTGTGAGCAGCTATGTATTGATACAGACGGTCATGTGTTTCTCTGATTGTTACCACGCTGCGTAACAGGGGAACTGCCTTCCTGGTGCGTAACAGGGATTCCCCTGTCAGCGTGGTGTGTGCTTCGGCTGTCTTTTTCCGCACTGAAAAATAGTTCCCACCCAAAATGACCAAGTCAAGCTCTCCGTGTTGATTCGCTCATTTCATCCTGCTGCACTCGTCATAGCTGAATGCGCACTACACAGAAAGTAATTGGGAAAAGCATCGAGCAAATTAATTCCTTTTGGCCGTCACAAATCTTTCTCTGGCGACGTTAGACTCCAGTCTAACGCGGAGTACACTTGCTGCAGATACCGCGGCGGTCAGTGCTGACAGACCTGGATCCCGCGTGTTAACTGCGCATGGGACAAAAAAGAAGTGGGACAGCAGTCGTCGCGCCGGTGTACTGTCGAAATGTGTGACGCACATGCCCTTCGGGCCACGCTCCGAGCCGCGCGCTCTGGGAATTGGGACACGGCTTCTAATGGCAAAGAAACATGTCTGCGGCCACCTGCCCACAAAAATAACAGCGAAAGACCGGGCGAAACAGTTCCCCTCCTAGTAGTAATTTATTTTCGATGTTGGTAAGGTTGTTTTAGGACCATATCTGTGATCTCTGTGTCTTTGTATTATTCTTTGTCAGTAATAACTCAGTATTCAAAATATTACTCAATTTTAATTACAAAAAGCGAAAATCGCAACTATTTATCGCAACTTTCACTTCCTCCCGCAACAAAAACCTTAAAAGCACCGCAACTTTCATCGCAACTTTTTGGAAAAGCTCCCGCAAATTCAGGCATTTTAGCCCGCAACAATCACAAAAAATGCCCGCGAAATCCTGGGGGGTCTGGTCATATAGAACAAAACCAAACTTCTTTCACCTCAGTCTTTCAATGTCTGGTATTATTTTATTCTCTTTATTTCTTTGTGAGCAGCTATGTATTGATACAGACGGACATGTGTTTCTCTGATTGTTAACTCGTCTGTCAGTCACGCCCACCCCTTTATATTGAACGTGAAAAGGAAATTGATCCTCACCTATCAGTCACCTATTAGTGACTATTAGTAAATTATGCTTACATTTTATCCTTAATAAAGCATGAAAAACTACTTAATTGATAATGAACAAATATTTGAATAGATTATTTAGTAAGATTAATAACTACTTAATTAAGCTGTTAGAGTTTAGAGGTATAGTTTCTAAGCCTGAATCATTTATAATAAACTTTTTGTTCATTATAAATTAAGTATTTCTTCATACTTTAGTGTTGAAATTATAATTTTGTAATTGGCCAATTGGTTCTCAAGATAATAATCCACTCTGAAAGCAGCATGAGCCTCACACAAGTCTCTCCTTTGGGTTGCCAGTTTCTGTTGAATAAAATTAAATAGTCCAAGAGTTAATGACAAGAGACTGAAGTTCTAACACAGGAGAAGTTTATTAACCATCAGTTTGGGAATAACATGGTTAGCATAGACCCTTAAGGCACTGTGAAAGTGTAGTCCATTCTAGTCTAGTGCAGTCCTGTCTGCCTATGCTTCTGTTGTAGGGAGTATACCTCTGATGATTGATAACAGAGACTGAGCTGACACTAAGTGTCCTTGGTACAGCACAGAAATACAATATCTCTAATATCTTCAACCCAAAACATGCACCAGGTAAAATCCTCCTGTTTAGGTCTTGACCAAACTGAAGCAAGAAGATCATGGAGATGGTCCCCGAAAGCAGTAATGTGCTGCCCACTGCTCCTAATAACAGGATGGGTTAAATGCAGAGAAGAATTTTTCCTGTGTGAGATCAATAAAGTCACTTCTTAAATAGTTTCAATGCTGAAGCCCAGTTGGTTTAAACCTAAAAGGACTTTTTTTTTGAATCCTCACTTTCCAAACCCCAGTACTAATCAGTGCTTCTGCTGCTGCAATACATATAAACATATACTGAGAATTAGAAATACATGTATGTGTTCTCAATATGTAGATCAAAACACTGACAACCCAAGTTCAGTTGTGATTGTAGAACATTTTTTAAAACTGTTAGAGCACTGACTACTCAGTTTTTTAAGATTTTTTTTTCATCCTGGTCCATTATTATTGTACATTATTATTGTGTGAATAACTATACTACACTACAGATCAGTGAATTTATCCATGATTGTTGACCTGAAGCAGATTTGCACACGTAATTGAGTGGAAATATCTAAGCACTCAGTTAGCTTGCATAAACACTATTCATCCATTTGTAACTGCTACTACTTCCAGTTAGCTACTCCTCAGCAGTTCATATTCATTTTTTGTCAGTATCACCCACGCCTTATATTAGCTGAACCTTCACTAGCAAAGCGCGACTGTGAGGAGACTGGCACAAAACATACAACTCAACCTTGGTACGCTTACTAGCAGCCGCTTTGTGTCCCATTGCCATAACAACCGCCTCAGCGAACATGTGGGAAAGAGAGAGGAGGGAGTGAATTTCTCTCTCTGGGTTTGACTTGAGGATGAGCAGAGAAGAGAATCTAGCAGCAGCGGTGGAGAGGGAGTAGTTTTTGATATTTGGACAAAGGTAGCGCACTGGGCAGCTGATGGTGAGTGCCACTACTAAATTGTGTTTTTTGTGTGTGTGTGAGTAAATGACTGCGTGTTGTGGTTGTTATGTAAAAATGGGAGAGAAGTAAGAAAGATAGAATAACTGAGTGGTTGAACTTGCACTTTTCAATAGATGCACTAAGCTGTTTTGTGTTTGGGCTGTGCCAATTATTTTCAAGGCAGTGGTTCTTAACTTAAATTGTACACAGTACATCAGCATACATTTACATACAGAAACATATTATTCGTACCAGGGAGGCACATACCAGTGGTCAATATAGCGTGACATTCAGATACATGCATTTTACAAAGGTTTGACCAAAGCCACAACACCTTTAAAAAGTCTTGAAACCCTAATTTTAGGTCTGTATCACAATGCAATAAGATGTTATTGAGTTTACAGTCATAAAAATACTTTAATATTCACTTCAAAGTACTGTCAAGTGTCATTTGGCCCAATTCAGCAGAATTCCTGAGGGCCAGCAAAAATTGGTATGAGGGCCACATTTGGCCCCTGGGCCACTGTTTTGGACACACCTGATTTAGACAATCACAACCAATCAAATTTGTTATAGCTAAAACAGTTACAAACCACATATCTCATTTCCAAACTTTTCAGCATTAATTTAAACTGACTTTTAAATTAATGCTTGAAAATGAAACACTTGATTTAAAAATTAGAGCTGACTCTTGAGGTTGCAAAGAATATTGTCATTTATCTATTTAAGTTGTCAGGGCTGAACTAACTATTTGACTGCAACTCCACTCTGAGTAAGAATGCATTTTTTCATTGTATTTTTGAGCAAAAGACCTGCAATTGAACTCATCCCTGATATAGTACATTAATGCCTTACTGTGGAACATTCCAGGCAAAGCAATAACCAGAAAAGTTACATAATACACCTTTAAATGAGACTTGAGTGAGTAATAGGTGATTGTCTCAAACTGCAAATATATTCTATATTAAAAAACGATTTCAGACATTTCCACACCCTTTTACTGCGATGTCTTTTTCACATGCCTCAGCTCTCATCGCAGAAGGAGCGCACTGGAGCTTTCATCTGTACTCTACATTATTTAACATGGTCGTCAACATGAGTCTGACATCACACTCCTCTTTCTCTTCTCTCTCCCCCCTTTTATCCCCTCTCTCTCTGTCTCTCTCTCTCTCTCTCTCTCTTCCTCCATTAGGCCAACTTGAAGAAGTTTATGGAGTATGTGCAGCAGAGAAACATCGAAAAGGTCTCGAGATTCTTGGAGAAAGGCTTGGACCCAAACTTCCATGATCCGGACACAGGAGGTATGGAATTCTGTCAGACTTGCTCTAGTCCTGGTTTTGTTATGGTTTACCCCAGTTTGGATACAGTGTGTGTCTAAATTATGGATGTCATATTTTTGTCTCAACATTTAGCGGTACTTAAACGTTGTATAGAGGATTTTCCAAAGAAAGAGAAACATAGCGAATGTTTGTCCTTTTTCAAGGACACCATGCTAAATTTACAGCTAATGTGCATTCAGAATTGCTGAACAAATTGCTGTTGAAGTTACCTGTCCACAGCTGGGACAAAAACCACACTGCTCCTCCTGAATGCGAGGTTCAACCATCGGTCAGATTCTCCTCTCCCGTGCATGTTGGACTCTGTCAGGGCTGCCCTTTGTCACCGGTTCTGACAGAATCTCTAGGCACAGTCAGGGGACGGAGGGGGTCCGGTTTGGGGACCACAGGATCTAATCTCTGCTGTTTGCAGATGATGTTGTCCTGATGGCTTCATCAGACCAGGACCTCCAACATGCTTTGGGGAGGTTTGCAGCTGAGTGTGAAACAGCTGGGATGAGGATCATCTCCTCCAAATGCGAGGCCATGGTTCTTGACTGGAAAAAGGTGGCTTGCCCTCTCTGGGTGGGTGGAGAGTCCTTGCCTCAAGTGGAGGAGATCAAAGTCTTGTTCATGAGTGAGGGGAGGATGGAGCGTGAGATTGACAGGCGGATCGGTGCAGCGTCGGCAGTGATGCGGTCGCTGTACCGGACTGTTGTGGTGAAGAGGGAGCTGAGCAGAAAAGCAAAGCTCTCCATTTACTGGTCAGTCTACATTCCTACCCTCACCTATGGTCATGAGCTCTGGGTAATGACTGAAAGGACAAGATCGCAGATACAAGCGGCCGAAATTAGTTTCCTCCACAAAGTGGCTGGGCGCTCCCTTAAAGATAGGGTGAAGAGCTCAGTCACACAGGAGGAGCTCGGAGTAGAGCCGCTGTTCCATGTTGAGAGGAGCCAGCTGAGGTGGCTTGGGCATTCGTTTCCAGATGCCTCCTGAACGCTTCCCTCAGGAGGGCATGTCCCACCGGGAGGAGGTCCCGGGGAAGACCCAGGACATGCTGGAGGAACTATGTTTCTCGGCTGGCCTGGGAGCACCTTGGGATCCCTCCGGAGGAGCTGGAGGAATTGTCCAGGGTGAAGGAATTCTGGGAGTCCCTGCTTAGAATGCTGCCCCCGCGACCTGGCCCCGGATAAGTGGAAGAAAATGGATGGATGAAAGTTACTTGTCCAGAAGTAATTTGGCGACCAACGTGTCAGTCTTTAGACCCTTTGCATGCTTCAGTGCACGCCATCGCTGGAAGGAATCTCCAAGAATCATCTTAGTTTGGCTTTGGTCCTTTTCCCTTCCTTTTTTCTCTTCTTTCAGCAACTTCAAAAATTAACTTTCTTTTGTAGGTAACTGGTAGTGGATTCTTGTCTGCCCTTGGAAAAAATTTTGTGCTAACTGCAAAGAAGCTACAGTGGGAAAAAGCCGTTAAGAATCGCTGCGTTGGTTGCGTAAACAGCGTCTTGCGAGTGTCTAACAAGGTAGCCTCGTTATTTATTGGCTAATGTTTACCTGGCCCCACCACATCCACAGTTGATGGATTTTCATTTGTTCTTTTGGTCATCATAATTACAATCTCTGTAATGCTATTTTAAACTTTCATTGACAATTTGAAACTAAAACAAAATCCTCCATATAACCTTAGAAAGTTAGTAAATGGAAGGTTAAAGGAGATGGTCCCGTTCACGGTGGAGCTCTTCTACTCTGAGGAGCGCTTGTATTTACTGTTGGTCACAAAGATTGATGGCAGATGCAGAGAGAGGAGGGCTCCCTCTGCGACCAAAAATATCAGACCTGTAGCTCTCATCTCGTCCTTGCTTGTACAACAGTTCTGAGTTTCATCTTTGTCGCTGTCTTACTGAGATCTATGACCCAATACAGTGAGCATTCAACTTTTTTAAATTAAACTTTGTGAAGGATAAAGTTATTGTGATTCAAACATCCAGATAATAAAACTTTTTTGTAGTATAGATTGATTTGAGGCTTCTAAAATTTTCACATTATTTTTTTGTTCTTATGACTATATTGTGACCCAAATAATCACAGTAGGTGGTGCAACATTTGTGGATCATACATTTGTATATTTCTTTTTTTTTTAAAAACAGTAAATCTCTTCCATAGAGTTTATGAAATTATGACTTCATCAAATTCTAGAACGCAGCCTATTATTGATTAACCTTCATTACTGCAAATTATCCATATTCGTACACTGTCTTGCAAGCCTATAATTGTGTGCTCTCTATCTCTCTTCACTGCCAAATGACCATACAGGGATTTGGTGTGCGCTGGCTAAAGCTGGATTACTTTCTTTGTTAATCTTCTCATGTTTATGCAAATGTTTTTGTCACCATGAAAGACTGTCCCTGCTGCCTGACCTGTAGAGAGATGGAAAAGCAGAATACACTGAGCTAATGCTAACCAGAAACAGCCTATAAGATTGCAGTGATGAGTGTGGCCAGCGGGTGTTTTTTGAAAAACATATGTTTACAATATTTTAATTTGGATTTAATTAATTTGAACAAAAACAATGCAAATATGCTTTTTGCCCTGATATGGACCTGGTTTGAGTCCAGTTTAGTCCCAATGTAGACTTGGTTTTGATCTTTGATCCAGGTTTAGTTACGAGTTTAGTCTCAGTTTATTCCAATGTGGTTTACTATATGTATGTATGTATGTATGTATGTATGTATGTATGTAGGTATGTATAGATGTGGACATGTATACATACATACTTACATACATGTTTTTCAAACTGTGGTACATGTTTCACAGTTGGTAGACAAGCTCCTTCAGGTGGTACATGGACAGCAATTCAATTCATTTTATCCACTTTTTTACCTCCTTTGGATAATTTATTGTTTAGAACTGCAATGGAATTGATATAGCCCATTTTTAGACCTGGCTTAGCCCTAGATTAGACCTGGAATAGTCCTGTTCTA
The DNA here is from genome assembly GCA_036785185.1 of Paratrypauchen microcephalus. NCBI lineage: Eukaryota > Metazoa > Chordata > Actinopteri > Gobiiformes > Gobiidae > Paratrypauchen > Paratrypauchen microcephalus. Next base: position 2,396,210 of record JAVJIX010000087.1, on the reverse strand, counting down.
CTTGTGATACTGGGAAAGCGAAATCTTTTCTTTGGTGGTACTTCGAGTATGAGAGCCAGTGAGCTAGACTATTGCATTATATTAAGTAACAGCATTATTTATTTCCCCTCTGTAATGAAAACAGTGCAATAGTGTAAACCTCATTCAGATGGAACACATTAGTATTATTTGAATGCAGTTTCTTGTGGCAGTGAATATAACTCTGCCTCATCTCCCTATAAAACAGTGCATTGTAACTAAGCAGTCCTTTCACACATTCACCTGCAGAATGCCCTCTCACGCTGGCTGCACAGTTGGAGGGCTGTGCAGAGCTCATCAAGGTGCTGAAGAGTGGAGGGGCTCATTTGGACTTCAGGACCAAAGATGGCATCACGGCCCTCCACAAGGCAGTGCGCAGCAAGAACCACACGGCGCTCATCGTGAGTTCACACATACACACGCATACACATAAATACTGATGCAGCGCTCTGTTTTCATCATTTTGTGTTTCCAAACTTTCCTCCTGTAAAGTGGGACCAGTGAGCAGAGCCTGTGAGCTATGAACAGCAGTGGTGCTTGAGTGTCTCAGGGTGTCCGGGGGCCTGTTGGCAGTTGGAGCCAGGAGTCTGTCTGTATTTGTATTCTTGTTACAACTCTGCCCTGGTTTGACAGTAGTGAAATATTGATTTAAGATATAATGATATAAATCAATACAGCACGGGCAATGGAAATGCACAGTATAAGCCTATGAGTACGGGCACAACCAGTAAATCAATTAACTGCAACGAGTTGGTTATTGACATAATTGTCAACTAACTTAGTAACCCAATAATCATGATCTGTTTTTATAACTAAGAGAGGCTTGACTAAGCTTATTTTTACACCGCCACTAGTTAGGTCTACATAAAAGAGAATTCGCTCTGAAAGCAGTGAACTGAGCAGTCGCATTCTGGAGCGCAGGTGTGAACACAGGCGACCTCAGGAGGACGTACTCAGTGCTTGGAATTGGATAAAAAGCACTTGGACATGGAAATACATTCAATGGTCAGCTGATGGCCTTTTACATGGCTCATTGTGCGTGTTTGGGGTGAATGATGTGCATGATGATTATGTTTTCTTTGCTGGTCTGTGTGTCTACAGACACTGCTGGACTTGGGTGCATCCCCTGACTATAAGGACAGCAGAGGCCTGACCCCTCTTTACCACAGCTCCATGGTGGGAGGAGACCCGTACTGCTGTGAACTGCTACTGCATGACCATGCACAAGTGGGCTGTGTGGACGAGAATGGCTGGCAGGAGATACACCAGGTACTACTATGTTTAAATGTACAGTATCAGATACCAAAATGTACAGTGAGTAGTTGGTATAAAGTAGAAAGGTTCCAAAAAAGAAGTTTACCGCACACTCACGTGAATTTACTCTTATTCCTTTATTGGGCTTAGAGCGAATGTGTTTCGCTTCTACAGCGTCATCAGGTTCCTAGTAGTAGGTTCCTAAAGTTGAAAGGTGTTTGCTTTTTTTAAGTAACAATTGTGTTTATATTATTTTTGTTTTTGAGATGAGGCAACTGCATAGACCATGATCCTTTGCTGCAACAAACTCACACTTTTATTTAACCATTATCCACCATTATGACAAAAATAATAACGTAGCTGCATTTGTACAATACCCTGAGCCTCGCCTGCATGCAATATTAAACCAGAGCATTTGGCTATTGTTGTTCCATCTTTCTGTAATTGTGCGTTGATTGCCACTTAGCTGAGGGTGCTATATCTGTATCTGGACTGGACTAGTGAGGAGAGTGCAGGCACTGGAGAAATTGGTTTGTGTTGAAAAAGAGCAAACACAGCATATTGTTCATTTGTTTAAGGCCTGAGGCGCCCCCTTGTTCTGTAAACATAATAACAGCTTATGCCTTTGTACTGCTTTTTTGGATAGAAGAGGTTAGAGTGAAAAGGGTCCCGAACAAGGCAAATGTAGAAAAAAACAAATAAAAGCATATAATTCTAAGGTCCTAACCTTTCAGGTTGGGGGGGGGGTCTGCCACCATGAAGGTGCTATTGGTTTGCCTGTAATGTTCCACAGTATGGTGTTAAACTTATGTTAAACTTAAACTATAAGATGTATTTGTTCAGTTGTTGGTGTTTTTATAGCTAAAGAATACAGTTTATGAACATGCATTCTGACGGTGAGTGGGATCGCCTCCTCACAGATCTCACCTGTAAATAAGCCTGGTGATGTCTCCTGCTTGTCCTATGGGGATTGATAAGTTTAACGCCATACTTTGGAACATTGCTGGTAAAGGAGTAACATCTCCATGGAAACAAGTTACATAATGTGGGCTTGCATCTACACAAACCTGGCTCTTATGTGGCCTGGAGGAGGGCCTCATGCCGTTTGTTCCTATGGAAATGTTCTTACTTTGACTATAACCTTCCATAATATGGTATAAAGCTCTCATCTGTCTTCATGGGAATGTTCCGGAGTATGGTTTTAACTTTTCATCATATACCAGCATTGCATCAGTCCAATATAAAAAAAAAAGAAAGAATACTTAACACCAATCATTTTTCAAAGCCCTCAATCCCTCAATCTCAAAAAGATATTATTAACAGATTTCTGGGGTTGTCATATTATTGTAATGAAATGCAAACCACAAAATCTAATGTGAGTAATCTGAGAAACCATTGTGAGAAGCAGAACAGATTACTCCCATCACCTTTTACTGTTTACATGTCATTTTAGTAATCAGACAACTCCAATGATCAGACTGTGGGTGCACTTGTAACCGCAGCCACTGTTTCCCAGTTTATCCTCAATGCATCGTGTGTCTTTTTAAGCACACTGATGCGTACAAAGGGAAATAGAAGAGCGATGAAGTTACAGGCGGCCGTATGTTTGCACAAATAAAATTTAAAAAAAACATAGATAAATATACTTTATAATTCTGTTTTACAAAAGTGAAAAGTAATTTTGTGAACTTCACTGCAACTTAACTTCAATTTGAGGGCCTTGTAAGAAATCAGCTTGACAAATAAGGGTGGGATGAGACGCATTTCCCATGGCAAGACACAAGATTTGGTCCACAAGAACAAGGCCAAATTTTGTCACCGTTTGTAATAAATAAATTGTGTAACGTAATATTTTGTGAACATGTGAACAATTATGTAACAATTTTATCTTGTGAGATCTTGTGGCGCAAGATCTTGCCTAATACCTAATCACAAATCTACTTTCTATATTATGCTAAATTGCCTCTTGTGAGTCTCATGTGAGATTTTAGCCATGGTTTAATCCTGTCACCTCCTCAAAAACATACCTGGAGTTATGTTTTGTTTCATTCACTCAGGCTTGACTAACCCTTTATTATTAGATGCTCTGTTCAACCTTGTGCTGTCAATAAGCCGTAGTTTTCAAGTTAACAGCTACATTTTACCTTTAGTTCAGTAGAGATTGGCATTTTCTGGCCTGAAATTATCCACATGATTCTAGTGAAGATGTATGAAGTTTTAAAAAACATATTGGAGCACTTCCTGTATTACTACATGACACCACAAGCGTTTTGAGCATAAAAGAGTGTCTTAAGCTTAAATATGCAGGATTTGTTTGTTAAATGTGTGTGAATGAAACAAAACACAAATCCAGGTGTGTTTTTGATGAGGTAACAACATTGTGACAAAGAAATAAAGAGAGAAAATCATGCGTCATGGGCCTGGGAAGTCCCACTGAAACTATTGATATTTATTTTTCATATCTTGCTTATTCCTTTTGTAGCTCACTGGCCATATTTTGAAAACATGCATATATCAGTTAACAGAAATGTTGTGACAGATGCAGTGAGATGTACTATTCATATGTTCTTACCCCAGCAGCTGTTTTTCCACAACCATATTTAATGTCTAATATGTATTGTTTATGGTTGACTCCGAGTATATACAGTCCCAGCTGTATTGTCATCGCCCCCCGTATTATCACGTCCTGCGATAAGCAACAGCAATCCCAGGACCATATGTACACACCATCTCTCTGCTGTCATACACGCCAAGCCCCACATAACACACACCAAACAGAGAACAAAGCTTTGGCTCAGGCACAGTGACACGGGACTACACCAGAGCAGGAGGGAGGCAGCGGAAAGCAGACAAAGAGATTAGATGAGAAGTCCATTGCTTCCACATCTGTGAAACCAGGAACTGAGTGAGCCATCATTCTAGTCAGATGAAATTAAAATCAAAGACACGCTCCATGGATGTGCATGTGAAGAGGGAGCGATGAAGTCTCACGCCAAGCAGCTGAGATTACATTCTCTATTTAATAAATAGACCAAAATGTAGAGCTGTCAATCAATGTGAATGAAACAACTTAATTACAAACTACAAAAAGAGGTTAAAGAAAATGTATGTACAATGTTTATTTTAAATTCAATAAACATGATCTAACCGTGTCCCCAGATACGAAGTAGACATGTTCAACTCAAATATAACTTTCACTGATAACAATTGTAATGCTGATTTACTCTTATATCAACATTACAAAAACATTGGACATGATGGTTACGTTGTTTATTATAATTTGATGCTTTGGTTCTCAAGTCAATTATCCAATCAAAAACCTGAATCTCATTTGGGTTGCCAGGTCCAATGCTATAATCCAGCTAAAATCCAGCTCAGAGAGCACTTTATGATCTGAATCCTCATTACCTAAATTCTAGCACCTGCAGCCAGTCCTAAACCAGTGCTAGTACAGCTCAGCGAGTGAATTCTTCACATGAAGCATGGCCTGTCCATATACTGACAAAAACTTGTATGTGTCCTCTATATGCAAGTTAAAGAACTGGCAACAGAGGTTCAGTTGTGATTGTAGTGCATTTTTAAAACTGTAAGAGTGTAGGCTACATACAGTTCCCATAAGAAAGAAAGAAAATTGTAGAATACTTCACTTTATTTGTCTTCCCAGTGGGGAAATTGATTTTTCAACTAAAGATCAGTGGTCACATATCCAGTCTTTGCTTAGAAATAAAACATAAAAAGTCAAGATGGGCATGAAATAATCCTTCTGTTTGTTGCTGTTTTTGTGTTGTTGTCTCCAGGCGTGTCGCTATGGTCATGTGCAGCACTTGGAGCACCTGCTGTTCTACGGGGCCGACATGAGTGCTCAGAATGCCTCTGGGAACACGGCTCTACATGTGTGTGCGCTCTACAACCAGGTAACAACTGTCCCCATGCTTCAATCTGTGTCCACTCTCGTAGAATATTACAGCCACCCACATTTAAAGAGTGGATTTAAGCTCTTTTGGAAACTTTTGCATTGCATTAATTTAAAACAGTTTGCAGTGAGCTATTCCTCGCTTACCTTATGTATTCCGAGCATCAAAAAATTTATCACAATGAGTTTAGTGATAAAAGAAGAAATTCAATTTGTCAACTGGACAAAGTTTGTTTGGTCGAAAACGTTTCGCCGCTCATCCGAGAGGCTTCGTCAGTTCTGGTTAGAGTGCTGGTAAGACACTGCTTATATCTCGCTGCAGGGAGGAGCTAACTATACTGCAGTTTTTCCGAAACTATCTCGCCTATTTGTTTCTGTCTTTTGTTTCTCTGGCGTCTAGTTTAGCATACCTATTCATCCCTACACGACTGTTTTTCACACCTCTGGCCCTGACCTGGCTAGCCCTATTGTTTCTTTTGTTTGTTTTGATTTAGGTTTAAGAATGGAATTATGGATGGGAGACAAATTATGTCTGACTCCACCATTTCTGTTTAAAGAAGGATTCTCTTTTTTTAACAAAAATAGCCTCTTTAACTCCCCTCTCAAACCAATTCTTTTCCCTGGCTAAGATCTGAACCTCACTGTCCTCAAAAGAATGGCCCGTGGCTTCTAGGTGAAGATGTACGGCAGATGACGGTCCACTCTGGCACGCCCGCCTGTGTTGGTACATCCTCTTGTGAAGTGGCTGTTTGGTTTCTCCAATGTAGCGCTCACTGCAGTCTTCACTACACTGAATGGAGTAGACCACATTGCTTTGTTTGTGGCTCGGTGTTTTGTCCTTTGGGTGGACGAGTTTTTGTCTTAAAGTGTTTGTGGGTTTGAAATAAACTGGGATTTCATCTTGTCTGAAAATCCTCTGTAGTTTAATGAGTTTAGAGCTTTTCACAACTCTCAGAGACCAAGATAACATCAACACACCTGCTAATGTGCATTTGATCTTGACTTGATAATATGCTTTAAAGTGATAATATGATAATATGCACTACAATGCTTTTTAATTAGATGCAGACAATACACAGCTGACTTATTTTGTTCATTTAAAGTACTAAACTACCCTTACGTAATTCATGAATTGACTACACTAGTTAATTGATTATACAATGTCTCTTCTCTTGAGACTTGCCCTGCTTTATCTGCACCACTAAAGAGCATACTGCTCTTTAGTGGTAGTTTTTAGCACACATTTCCTGATTAAAAACCTTGGTAGCACACTCATCAATACTTCAACATCCGCTCGCCTCCACACATCACAGTCAGCAGAGCCATAGCGCACTCACTGGTTCATTACACATGTTCATAGTATAATTAATACCCAGTTTAATTAGAAGTCGCATGTATGAAATTGTGTAATGGTACTGTGGTGTGGTAGTGGTACTGGTGGTCTCAGGTGCAGGGCTGATTGATCGCAGACACAACAGGGCTCCAGGAAGCGGGAAACAGGCCTGGATCAGATGATTACACTCGATCAGAGAAGGCAGGGAGCCGGCTGAATTAACTCAAACTAATGGTGTAGTCGCAAACATCAATAGTCCCAAGAGAGAACACGCTCTACAAGGAGGCGGAGATGTGAGAGGTAGAACATGAGAGACATGATGTCTGTTAAAGGGCCCGTATTACACTATTTTCTGATCTGTTCTAGTGTTGTTTCCTCTTCAAAAACATACCTGGAGGTGTGTTTTGTTTCATTCACACAAGTTTGATGCACAAACCTGCATATTTAAGCTGAGTTCTTATCACAAATAGCAAACATTCTCCACTGTGTTTTTAAACTCCATACACCTTCAGTCTCTACTGAACAAAAGGTTAAATGTAGTTGTGAACTTTAAAACTACCACTAAATGATATCACAAGGTGGAACAAAAAAATTTGAGCTGTGGAGATGTGTATTCTTCTTGTTAGCTGTGCTAACTACAGCCACAAACTTTCTATATATATACATATTATGAATTATAATTAAAAGTTACACAGAGAAAAAGCACTTAATATTTAGGCTCATTATAGATTGACTTGAAATCATTGAAATCTATGTTTTGTTCTTTTAGTTCTAATTTGAGTATGATAGAATAATTAGTGATATATTATCTCAAATAGAGCAGATGCTATTAAGTGGTTTGAGAAGTATGAAAAATGATGGCTGTTACCATAGTAATTAGCTACAAAATATTGTAGCTATTGAATGCTCAGAAATGTTGCCAATAACAGGAAGCTGAATTATTTGTTATTATTAGGGGCCAAGCAACGTAGGTGCTAGGCACCTTCGGGACCGCCCGGAAGGCGGCCAGGAAGAAGCTCAAATCTCGGGCCGGGAGGGACGGGTCCCCTCGGGATGGGCGGACCACTGAGCCCGCCCGGCCCTCGTCCGCTCCGGCCCCGTGTGGTCCGGTCTCCGCGGGCCCCTCTGGGCCCGCTACCACGGGTGCGGACGCGGTTGGAGTGCAGATGGACTTCAGCAGTGACGATATTGAGGCGGACCTTGATGAGGTTACAAGACGCGTTAAAAGGCTCCGGGGGCTCCCCGAGACTCCGAGTCACGTTTCATAAGTCCCTTTCCCTTGTCTTTTCTTTGTGACGCTCTCCCTGGTCTCACTCAACGCGTGTGGTCTGAGGAGCAGAGTGTGCTCCTCAGAGTGTGTGATCCACGACACTACCTGGGCCGTACTGTGCATTCAGGAAACTGAATTTCCCACACATGACACTACCTCCATCTGGACTCACTTATATGATTGGTACACCTCACCACCAGGTTGCACGCAATACACTCTGACAGGTACGGCTGTGACTGTCTTGTACGCGGTAAGGCGCATGAAGACCTCCTCCATCTGGCCGCCCGGTGTCCTGTCGCGGTTCTGGACTCGAACACTGGACCTTCTCGCTCGGTGGCCGGCATTGAGGCTCCCACCACTCCATACATCCTGTCCCCCCTGGACCCTGTCGTCTGGACTTTCCCTGGACACTGCATCGCCCTTGCTCTCCCCCAGGCCCCCTTCCTTCACCTGGGGCAATCACTTTGGTCCTCTACATCCCCCGTTTCTCTTAGCCCTTGTGCCCAGTGGTGTTTGTTCCCGTGCTCACGTCCCCCGATGTGTCTTCTGAGTGCTCTGCGAATGTTATTGTGGTGTTAAAATATGTATTATTATGTACCTGAAGTGTGTATTATTGTGCACCTTGTAATAATAAAAGATTAAAAAAAAAAAAGGGTTTGTACTGCGTTGCCTAGCGACGTTGCCTAGCGACGTTGCCTAGCGACGTTGCCTAGCGACGTTGCCTAGCGACGTTGCCTAGCGACGTTGCCTAGCGACGTTGCCTAGCGACGTTGCCTAGCGACGTTGCCTAGCAACCCTTTGATCTTTCCTTTGATGTGTCTGGTCTCCTGCGTAGGACCCTATTGTTGTTGCTCCGTTTCCGTATTATTCTTGTTCACACTCGCTGGGGCAATTTTGAGCGTGTTCCCATGCTTCAAAACGAATGTAACTTTGCACGGGCATCACAAAGTGCTGCCAGTACGACCACAAAAAGACCCATCCCCCGGTGACCCCCAGGAGCTCGATAGCGCCCCCTAGCGCGTTGTCTTTCGGGGCTGGCATACCGTTTAAGATAGGCGCACGAAATTCGGTAGGGACGTGTATCTCAATAAGACGAACAAAAGCCTCAGTGCAATGTCATGGCCACGCCCAACAGGAAGTGAGATAATTGGCCTTTTGTGTGATTTTGTGGTATTTGACATACAATGGAATTTGAAACACTTCTCCTACACCGTACTTCAGATGGGCTTAAATTTTGGTGAACATAATCTTAAGACGTTGGAGATGTTAAATTGTGAAGGATTTTCAAATAGGCGGCACATATTACGATACGGCGGATTGATAAAGTTAGGTATTTATTGAATGGGAGTTATGAGTTATGAATGGGATGTATTTATTGCTAGGCAACGCCCTGATCAAAGATCTTTGATCTTTATGTACCTTTGATCTGATATAGCTGCAAGCAGGAATGTGGGGCCAAGCACCGAAGGTTCATGTAGGCCTCAGCATGTAGGCCACATGCAGGGTCTGACAGGGTCTAACAGAGTCTAACAGGGTCTAACAGGGTCTAACAGGGTCTAACAGGGTCTGACAGGGTCTGACAGGGTCTGACAGGGTCTAACAGAGTCTGACAGGGTCTGACAGTGTCTGTTCTGACAGGGTTAGACCCTATCAGAACAGACACATCAAAGACAGATCAAAGGTTGCTAGGTGCGTTGCTAGGCAATTGACAGCGTGTGCACAACAATTTTGGGAATAAATACACTTTCTTTTCACAATCCACTGCCTCCTCTTTATTTCTATCTTTTCAGCACACTCAGCGCCATCTTGTGTTAGGCAGGTGAACTGTAAGAAATGTACAGCAAATGAGCCCCCTAACCGGAAATTGGTTCAGGTTCACACGCTTTTGGGCAATTTTGAGCATGTTCCCATGCTTCAAAACGAATGTGACTTTGCATGGGCATCACGTAGGGCGCAAGCTACGCCTCCAAAAAGACACGTCCCCCGGTGACCCCCAGGAGCTCGATAGCGCCCCCTAGCGCGTTGTCTTTGGGGGCTGGCCTATCGTTTAAGATAGGCGCACGAAATTCGGTAGGGACGTGTATCTCAATAAGTTGAACAAACGCCTCACTGCAATATCATGGCCACGCCCAACAGGAAGTGAGATAATTGGCCTTTTGTGTGATTTTGTGGTATTTGACATACAATGGAATTTGAAACACTTCTCCTACACCGTACCTCAGATAGGCTTAAATTTTGGTGAACATAATCTTAAGACGTTAGAGATGTTAAATTGCGAAGGATTATGACGATACGGTGGATCGATAAATTAGGTATTTATTGAATGGGAGTTATGAGTTATGAATGGGAGGTTTTTATTGAATTTGGAGTTCTTCCTCAGACTAAAACTTCACAGGGTAATGTACATGAGGACTACCAAGATTTTCATGCCAAATAACTGGCAGTCTGACATAGCGCCCCCATATGACAGGCCAGTGAACTGTCAAAAATCTACCGCTAGCTGAGCCCCTAACAGGAAAAATTGTCCGATATGCCTTACCATTTTTGCCAGGCACACGAAATTCGGTAGGGACGTTTATCTCCTTAAGACGAACCAAAAACGTATCTACAATGTCATGGCCACGCCCAACAGGAAGTGAGATAATTGTGCCAGGCACACAAAATTTGGTATGGGTGTGCGTCTCAGTAAGACGAACAAACGCAGGTGCGAGATCCCGACCAACGCCGCTTGCGGCTTTAATTATTATTATTATTAAGGGACAAGCCCCGAAGGCTGCAAGCAGCAATGTGGGGCCAAGCACCGAAGGTTCATGTAGGCCTCAGCATGTAGGCCGCATGCAGGGTCTGACAGGGTCTAACAGTCTGACAGGGTCTAACAGCGTCTCACCCTGTCAGAACAGACCCTGTCAGACTCTGTCAGACCCTGTCAGACTCTGTTAGACCCTGTCAGACTCTGTTAGACTCTGTCAGACCCTGCATGTGGCCTACATGCTGAGGCCTACATGAACCTTCGGTGCTTGGCCCCACATTGCTGCTTGCAGCTATATTTGTATTTATTATTTATAATTATTTAATTATTTGTTTTGAAACTAATAACCACAGAAAGTCCACAGCTGTTGCCTAATAATATGTGTTAAGGACTGGATCCACACATTTTCCATATTGCAGTGTTTTAATTGCCAACAACCCAACAACCTAGTGTGTTTGACTAACACAACCTCTTTTGAATAACTCAAAGGAAGTTTCATTTTAGTTCATCTGTGCTGACAGAGAAAGCATGAGATTTAAAGCTACCTTCTGTAAGTTTACTTGTTTTTTCACTAGTAGATAGCAGATGTGAGACATGCCCCCCTCTCCTTACCTGGCTCTTCACCTGACCTTTGTTCAGGCTCACCGGTGCTTTCTGGTCTTGTACTGTCAAAGCAAAGCTGCCACACTATCAGACTACAGTAATGTAGCATCTAGAGTGATAAATAAATACAATGGGGGTGGGTCTGACAATCTAAGACTGTACAGACTGTATCTTTAAGTGAGGCTGTGTGGTAACACTATAATAAATACAATTTCATTTTCCTTAATGTGAACCTATTATGCAAAATCTACTTTTTAGAGCTTTTAATCATGATGTACGTGTTTCCCCTCCTAATTTACCCTCTCAAAGTTGTATTTACATGTAGAGTGATTCATGCATGTTTATTTCCCTGCATTCAAGACAGCATCGCTCAGATCCACCCTTGTTTTCAACAGACCAGCACACGTCTACTGTTCTGCACTAACTGTATTCTCCAGTTTCATTTTCTTAATCAGTAATATGCATAAAATTTGACAATGTCGCATAGTTATTTTGGTACATCTATATCTGCTACTTGCTTGCGAGATCTGTAGCTATCCATAGGCGAAAGCTCTTTGTTGCTCTTTATTGTGATGACTTGAGCACCCACTGGGCACTGTAGTTTTCTAATTCAATTTTTTTTTTTTAGATCAATATTGTGATTTAAAATGTCCAAATTATAACATAATGATCCACTGGAGTCATGGATTATAACTATATAGCAGACACAAGCACAATATGTCATGAGCAAAGTCAAAGACAGGATAGGACAAGATAAGATGACTTCGGAGTTAGTAACTACTTAAAGCCCCACCATGGAAGATTTTGGAGCAGTCCCTGTAGATGCCTATTCATTCTTTCATGTATTCTTAAGTAATCTTACGTAACTCAGGCATAATTGTGCAGTAGTGCTAAATATGAAACCACTCCTGCTCCAAACCTCCTGAGATCATCCTCAAACATGACGGTGAGAGAAGACATCTGCCGGTCCTGTTTCCACTCCACTGCCCGGCATCATTACTGTAAAGGCTGTGACTTCTTTTGCAGCCACAGCACTAGGACGCACCGAGCTACTCAAACGCACTCTTAATGAATTCCTATAGGGAGGCTGCAAGAAAGGAGAAAGACAGATGGTCGCAACTGTAATTGGGCAGTGTGAGTGTGTACACAAGTTAGTGCAGCAGAAGGCTAAATGTGAGCTGCGCGCGCTTTAAGCTGTCTCGTTTCAAACAAGCATATACTGTTGTGAAAATAGATTATTCTGAAGTGCTAAATATTTGTGTTATACTAATTGAGGATTGGGTTTTTTGTTTGTTTTTTTGAGTTGATTCCTTGATATAGCTTTGTCTACTCTTGTTTGTTCCTAGTTTTTTTTTTTGGTTTTGTTTTTTTAATGAATGAATGCTAATGGTTAAAAAGCATATGAACCTGGAAGCTAGTCAAAATCCCTCTGTGCCCCTCCACAGCTGGGTTAGCCTGGGGGCAGTGTGCTCATTTTCACTGAAAGTCAGTCTCACTATTTCCTGAGTATGACCTAATGAGAACATCTGTGTGTGCTGCTCAGTGCACACGATGTATTCAGGTGGATGTGATTTATATGGCTCATCTGCAGTCCTGTTGTGTCTGATATAAACTCTACTTTAAACTGCACAGTTGAGTGATGCCATTGAATGAGTTAAGGATAATGGACTGTGAAATGAGTATTGACAAATCACTGTTGGTTTGCCCATGTTAGATGTTATGATTTGAAGTAATTATGATACTGTGTAAGCCGTGTCAGAGAGCATGTTGCATTTAACCGGCCCTTGTAACCCTGGTATAATGTTACACCTCAAAAACATGCTGGATTTTTTTCATTCTTTTATCCAGTGAATGTTTTTTTCTGAAGGAACTTATCACCTAGCTAACATTGTGTGGTGCCTTGTGTCTTTGTTTCTAGGACAGCTGTGCACGGGTGCTTCTGTTCAGAGGAGCCAATAAGGAGATAAAGAACTACAACAGTCAGACAGCCTTTCAGGTATGAGTAACATCACTGCTCTCTCTCTGTCTATGAGAATCAATGGAGCGGCCAGATGAAAAGAAAGCGCATTTGAATAACTTAAGAATGCAATGGAGACTTTAACTCACTACAGTGGTTTTCAACAGTATGCGCTCTGCAAAAAGGAATATATGCAGTTGTTAAAATGTCTTGAATTCTCAATTTTAATCTTAGTCATTTTATCTGTATTTGAGCTCTGAGCTGCATAAAACAAAAAAGCATGGCATCCCGATATGGCGATGAGATCACAATTAGATTTTTATCATCAGCTGTCAGAAAAGAAAGAAAGCTATGCCTTTATTAGTCCCACAGTGGGGAAATTCACCTTATCTGAAAACATAAATGAACTCCGTGAAGAACCACAGCAAACACGTATTTAAGTTTTACTTGAACAAGGGGAGACAGACAACAACTGAGTGGTCAGTCGTCGTCGGCGCTGGGCTGTTCCGTCTTGTCTCTTTTATTGATTCATAGATGGGTGTACACAAATACGTAAACTTCACATGATAAAACAATGTGACTTCTTTCCCAGACTCATAACCTTGACGTCGCAGTTGACAGCATGACTCCCTTTCTGACTCACTTCCCCAATCCCATAACCTTGAGACATAATATTGCAATTTAAAGGCAAAGTAACGTTATTTTACAATCTGAGCCTTCTTTCGGTAATAAAACAAGTCGTTTGACTCACCCATATCACGTTCGTGTCATTTGGAGCTGTTTGAAGAAAGTTATGTTGTAGCGTAACCATTAGCATTTGTTTTCGGGGCATTACTTTGCGGTCTCCAAATAACACAAACTTTAGCACTTTTCAAATCATAGAAGCCCGATGTCTTAATGTAAGAAATCGTTTGAAGCAAAAGTGGCCTGTAATCCGAGATTTATCCATAGTTTTCAGCTTTGCGTTTCATGTTTGGGGCCCAGGCACAGTCCGCGCATGCGCACTGGCGTCCTCATCTACTCGAAACTATGGCTAAATCTTGGATTACAGGCCACTTTTGCTTCAAACGATTTCTTACATTAAGACATCGGGCTTCTATGATTTGAAAAGTGCTAAAGTTTGTGTTATTTGGACACCGCAAAGTAATGCCCCGAGCAAATGATACAGCACCATGTTAAAAGATACGGGATCATTAGTAGAACAGAACGGCTCAACATAAGTTCTGCGATACTGCTCCAATTGACAGAAAAATGCTATGGGTGAGTAAAACTACTTGTTTTATTGCCGAAAGAAGGCTCAGATTGTAAAAAAACGTTAATTTGCCTTTAAGTTGGTACAAGCATGAAGCAATGAAAAGACATTTACAGTTATTCTAACATCAGCCCTATGAGAGGCCTATATTTTTAAATTAGGTTCATGGTATTTCTGATAGTTTACTAGGGTCGCTCAAAGTCGCTTTACAATTTTGTGCATTATCCATTCACTCCACACTCGGAGGTGGTAAGACACTATTGAAGCTAGACTGGTGGAAGCAAGGTTGGCAATGTGCACCACCACCCCACACACCACATTCATACTAGGTAATGTGGCTGAAGTGTCTTGCCTAAGGACACAACAAGAGACACCGCACTGTGGCATCTCTCATAGTCCCAGTGACCGAAATTTTACTATGACAGCACAATACAATTTATTTTTTTCAAATAAGTTTCTTCTTGTTTGAAGACTGCACTTAAAATGAGAGGCACATGCCATTTTAAATAATATATAACCATTTTTAGCAATGTAGTCTAAAATCATATGAAATAATCGTGCATGAAATGAACACTGACATGGCTCTCCTGCATCAATTAGTACTCATTTATGTGTTCACACTCAAGCTGTGCCATTCCTCACCTTGTAAACAGCCATTACTAACACTAACATATTTGACATTACGCTGTCAAATATTCATTATACATGCTAATAATGTAGCCTAATACATTCTCTTTCTCTTTCAAACCTTTAGGTGGCCATCATTGCAGGAAACTTTGATCTGGCTGAGATTATAAAGGTCCACAAAACATCAGATGTTGGTGAGTTGACAGCGATTTGTAAATTATTGAAAGCTTAAAGAGTGCAGAGAGTGAAAATGATGGGAAGAGATGAAATGTGGTGTGCAGAATGGGTGAGAGGCAGCTCTGGTGATCCTTGCTGCGATAAGGGCCTTCTGCTGAATATGAACATGCTGGAAATTCTGCCATCTAGTGCCAGCTCAGTGGAATAACTGACAAAGCTAGAGTTGTCAACACTTGAAAATCAGATACTAATCAATATGAAAACTAGTAGAGAAAGTAGATACTTATTTGAGGCGGTATCAATACAAAAAAAAAAAAAAAGTCACATTCACAGAATAAAAATGTTGCCTGAACAGCTTCAGAATGATCTTGATCTTTGCTACATAATTCCATATATCTTGCTTCATATATTTGCATTCGGTAGGTAGTACTCAGTTACATTTACTTAAATAACTTGAGTACAATTTTTGTCTACTCTGCCTACCTCTGTATATCTGATATCTTCAATATAGTGAACAATAGTGCACGCTATAATGCTGCTATTGTAAAATTATCTCCAGTTCATCTTTTTTACAAGGCAGAAAGATGAGCCGTAATCCAGAGTTATGTCCGCTAGTACTATTCGCCAGATAAGACTGTGAAAAGGACGGGCTTTATCTCATTGTAATTTTAATCTGATTAAGGCTTTCTTTATCGAGGGCTGAGAATTTACATGGTTCCTGTCATTATGGCAAAATGAGGGATGAATGGAGTTATGCTATCTATGCCCTTAAAAAGCCAATTCAGTAACAAACTATTTATTCCTGTCAAAATGATTAATGAGAAAATGCCTGAGAAATAAGTAATGTCTTCAACCATTAGTGCTTACAATATAACAGCTAGAACTAAAATTGAAAGATTAAACCTATAAGGTGCGTGTCACATAATTTTTTTTTACATTTTTAAACTGTTTTATTGTTGTATTTTGAAATTTAAAACTATATGTACATTTTCTGGTTGGGGATCCAGCATCTGCTTAACTCCACTGAGATGTTATTACTTGAATGTGCCACTCACAGCAAGGTGTTAAACTTATCTGTCTTGCATTTATTCATATACGGGTGTCTTTACTGCGCAAACATAGATGAAAAATGTGCATTCTTATTGTGAGCACGGTCGCCTCTCCACAGATCTGACCTGTAATTGACAGACGCCTTTGTATTTTTTATACAGGGATATCAGTCTGGTCACCACTCCAACGGTTGTGTCTTGAGCCAGAACCAAAAATGTTTGTGCAATCAGATGTGTTTATTTTAGTGACACTAAAATGTGAAATAACGAAGCTCATTTGGTCAGTTATCATTTCCAAACTAAATCACATTTCTCTCACTTCAGTTTAGTGCTTTGCTCACTGAATGTGCAGAAACTCACAATGTTTTTCAGTCCCATATCATATTTATTACTTTCTTTTTTCCTTGCATGGAAATATGAAAGTTTAGTACCATACCGATGAAATATTCCATAAAAAGGGGTAACATCTCCTTGAAGAAAATATAATTTATAGACGGATTATTTGTTTATGAACACAGCGGATGCGCACAGCCTGAGTGCAGAAAGCGCCACTGTCTGTGCAGTGAGCATGAAGTTACAACACTAGCGAGCGCTGTTGTCAGCACTAAAACAGTTTATCGCCGTGTGATAAAATAAGTTGATGATGCTAAATGAACATTAGTGAGTGGGATACGTCTTAATGACCCGTATGTGTTAAACGCAGATGAGTGCGTAAATAACAAGAGAAACGTCTCAAACTTCAGTAGCTGAGCATCCACTCATACCTGATCGATACACTTATCCCCGCCCCGAAATCTGCTGAAATCTTACGAAACACTGACATGATCCCAGACAGGGCAGTGGCTCTTTCTGCAGGAGACATGTGCAGTAGAGCTCCAAGTGATGTAGTGTGATAATTCCTCTAATTCCAGTATCAGTATTCTCAAGTACTTAAATACAAAATAACATCTATCTGTATCCCTGTTGAAGCTCCTAGTTCAGTCTGCCCTTGCCATGTCTGCCCTGACAGGCTTTAAGAATAGAATACACTTGTCTCTGAGGCCTTGCATGTGCCTGTCCTCCCCAGTGCCTTTCAGGGAGACCCCCTCCTACACAAACCGCAGACGTGTGATGCCTGGCCCGCTGCCCTCCCCACGCTCCCTACTCCGCTCCGCCAGCGACAACAATCTTAACGGAGACCACCACGAGCACATTCACGTCCCCCGAGAGATACGCGGGCGCCAAGGTCACTCCCCAGTCCCCTCCCTGCGCAGCCTGCCTGCTTTCAGCCAGCACCACGGTAGCCTTGGAGAGGTAAGGCTGCCTGTGTGGATGTGTTGATATAGAGACTTTTTTTTTGAATGATATGGTTTGCATATCATAAACAAGAGTAACTGTTTCATTTACACCTATTGGGTCTTAGGTGTGTGAATGATATATTATTGGACCTATGTTTGTGTTTTAGGTTGCGTTCACACTACATTAAAAGTGGGACTAAACTATTCCTAATTGTTGTAATTGTTGGCAATTTTAGTGCAAACTAAGTATGCAGCTTTCTGGTCAAAAAATGTTAAAAACTGAGTGTGTGCTGCCTTCAGTGGCCACTGCAATTTCACGTACGGGACTATGTGACATCACACAGTACTTCCCTGATTACAGGTGTTTCTGCAGTGGTGGAGTTTGAAGTGTGGTTACCTGTTAGACCAATCTCACTGTTCCTTATATATATAGACCCCGTTCCTCTTCCTCACTCTTTTCTTTAGGTACTGCCCAGTTTAACAGCTATATTTGAAATGTGGTTGTGGGAGAATTTAAGGTGTTTACTCTCATTTTAATGATAAAGGAAGAAATTCAATTTGTCAACTGGACAAAGTTTGTTTGGTCGAAAACGTTTCGCCGCTCATGCGAGAGGCTTCGTCAGTTCTGGTTAGAGTGCTGGTAAGACACTTGCTTATATCTCGCTGCAGGGAGAAGCTAACTAGCTAACTACTTTCCGAAACCATCTCGCCTATTGGTTTCTGTCTTTTGTTTCTCTGGCGTCTAGATTAGCATGCCTATTCATCCCTACATGACTGTTTTTCACACCTCTGGCCCTGACCTGGCTAGCCCTATTGTTTCTTTTGTTTGTTTGATCTAGGTTTAAGAATGGAATTATAGATGGGAGACAAATAATGTCTGACTCCACCATTTCTGTTTAGAGAAGGATTCTCTTTTTTGACAAAAATTGCCTCTTTAACTCCCCTCTCAAACCAGTTCTTTTCCCTGGCTAAGATCTGAACCTCACTGTCCTCAAATGAATGGCCCGTGGCTTCTAGGTGAAGATGTACGGCAGATGACGGTCCACTCTGGCACGCCCGTCTGTGTTGGTACATCCTCTTGTGAAGTGGCTGTTTTGTTTCTCCAATGTAGAAATGCGCTCACTGCAGTCTTCACTACACTGAATGGAGTAGACCACATTGCTTTGTTTGTGGCTCGGTGTTTTGTCCTTTGGGTGGACGAGTTTTTGTCTTAAAGTGTTTGTGGGTTTTAAATAAACTGGGATTTCATATTGTCTGAAAATCCTCTGTAGTTTTTCCGACACGCCGGACAGGTAAGGAATCACTACCCCTTTCCTCCTGGGTTCGGACTCTCTATTGTCTTGTTTCTTGCCCTTGTCTCCAGTGGTGTAGTGGGGATTTTTTAAGTGGGTGTACGCGATTTGTGACGTCATGGATGTGAATTACACCCCCACCCCGGAAAATTTTTAATTTCTGAAATTTTGATTTCTATATGCTATATGTTAGCAATAAAGTAAAACTGTACATAAAAGTACAAAACAAAAAACATTTTATTAACAGGTAGGCTAGTATATACTGGATTTGTTTTTGCTTTGCACTCTAATCAGACCGCATTGAGGAGGAGCTTATGCGCGCTAAAAGGCGCAGGTGAAAAAGCGAGGAGCGACGCGTTAAGTGAGGCACGGGCAGGTAGGATGAAGTTTAACCTGTGTACACGCAATGGTACACGCTGTTGCGAAAGAGCTGCGCTCGCTCACTGGGTCCGTGGCTCCAGACACGGGCTCGCGCGGCCCGCAGTTTAATACAAAGTTTAATACGAGATACACGTACTTTTGTTCTGAATACGGGACGGTTCTGTTTTTCAAGGGACAGTTGGCGACCCTAAACACAACTATACATATATATACACCCAAAATCTTTCTCAACCAATTTGCACAGATGTAAAAAAAAAATAAATAAATAAATAATAGGCTACCCCGCGACTCAAAAAAAAGTGGAGATCCGCTAAAAAACGGAACTCTTTCATCCCTGAATTTATATTTGTTATTTTTTTTATATCTCACGTCGGGAGAAGTGGGTGGACGGCGTACCCCCGCGTACCACGCCCACTACACCCCTGCTTGTCTCTCTTGGTTTTGTTGACAGCCCACTTAGGATATCCACAAACAGAGAGGGCTTCCTGCACATGTTGTTCTTCTTTCTCCTTACCCTCTGTGCTTGTGGGAACCACTTGAGCCCTGTGTTGTAATGTCCGAATAACACCCAGTTTGTGCTGCAGTGGGTGGTATGTGTCAAAAAGCAGGTATTGGTCTGTGTGTGTGGGCTTCCTGAAGACTTCTACTTGGAGTCGCCGGTCTCCTCCTATTGTTACTGCACAATCTAAGAACGCCAAGGTGTTGGCATCTTCACGGGTGAATTTGATATTAGGATCTACAGAATTGATATGTGCAGTAAAAGGTTCCAAATCTTGAATTTAGATTTTTGAAAAATTATCATCCACATAACGATACCAGTGTGTGGGCGGAGTGCCTGGATATGAAGCTAAGGCACAGAATTTGAATTTTTCTACAGAATTTGATATTCTGTAGATCCTAATATCAAATTCACCCATGAAGATGCCAAGGATAACACCTTGGCGTTCTTAGATTGTGCAGTAACGATAGGAGACCGGGGACTCCAAGTAGAAGTCTTCAGGAAGCCCACACACAGACCAATAACTGCTTTTTGATTCACACCACCCACTGCAGCACAAACTGGGTGTTATTCAGACTTTACAACACAGGGCCCAAGTGGTTCCCACAAGCACAGAGGGTAAGGAGAAAGAAGAACAACATGTGCAGGAAGCCCTCTCTATTTGTGGATATCCTAAGTGGGCTGTCAACAAAACCAAGAGAGACAAGGGCAAGAAACAAGATAACAGAGAATCCGAACCCAGGAGGAAAGGGGTAGCGATTCCTTACCTGTCCGGCGTGTCGGAAAAACTACAGAGGATTTTCAGACAATATGAAATCCCAGTTTATTTCAAACCCACAAACACTTTAAGACAAAAACTCGTCCACCCAAAGGACAAAACACTGAGCCACAAACAAATCAATGTGGTCTACGCCATTCAGTGTAGTGAAGACTGCAGTGAGCGCTATATTGGAGAAACAAAACAGCCACTTCACAGGAGGATGTACCAACACAGACAGGCTTGCCAGTGTGGAACTCAGTCTGCCGTACATCTTCACCTAGAAGCCACGGGCCATTCATTTGAGGACAGTGAGGTTCAGATCTTGGCCAGGGAACAAAACTGGTTTGAGAGGGGGGTTAAAGAGGCTATTTTTGTCAAAAAAGAGAATCCTTCTCTAAACAGAAATGGTGGAATCAGACATTATTTGTCTCCCATCTATAATGCCATTCTTAAACCTAGATCAAACAAACAAAAAAAACAATAGGGCAAGCCAGGTCAGGGCCAGAGGTGTGAAAAACAGTCGTGTAGGGATGAATAGGCATGCTAATCTAGACGCCAGAGAAACAAAAGACAGAAACCAATAGGCGAGATGGTTTCGGAAAGTAGTTAGCTAGTTAGCTTCTCCCTGCAGCGAGATATAAGCAAGTGTCTTACCAGCACTCTAACCAGAACTGACGAAGCCTCTCGGATGAGCGGCGAAACTTTTTCGACCAAACAAACTTTGTCCAGTTGACAAATTGAATTTCTCCTTTTATCATGGATTCTACCTGGACGACTGAGGGACTCTTCACGCAACTCTCATTTTAAGTTAGACAAAGGGTAAAATGCCAAAGCTAACATACCCAAAATAATAAAACGTCCCTTTGTTCTAATCACTTTGACTTGAGTGATAGATTTTCCCCATGTGTTTCAGAGCCGTCATGGTGAGATGCCAGACAGCAGCCTCCAGAGCACGGGCAGCTCACGATCGTCCCACTCGCGCTCCCCCTCCCTGCACCACCCCCACGAGGATGACAGGCCGGTGCCCAGGAGATCCCACAGCCATGGGTACCCCCACGCATACAGCCAGAGAGGGAGGCTCAGGTCTGCTCCTATGCATTCTGTTTGAGCATCATAAAAGCTCTATTTGTGGAATTTTCCTGTTTTGTTTTTATTTTTGTGTGTGTGCATTAGGGGTGGGTGATATTGACAAAAATTAACACCTCAGTATTTTTTTGCATTATATCAATAACAATATGCTGACAGTGTCTTGGTTGCGTTTCAAGTATCATGCAATTTTCAACATTTAATAATAGTACCATGTGGTGTATCTGTGTAATCCCTCAGTCGTTCATGTATGTTCCATAGTGGTCCATGTTTCATCTAATTTCGATACTAGTTTTAGTATCTGCATTTGATACTTTTTGACAATCCTAGTAATGTAATAGTTGTTTTGTTTTTTTCTCTGGTTGAAAAGTTCATTGAAGACAAAATTTCTTCTTCAAATCTATGACTCTAGTGTGCAAAAAAGTGAAAATAAGTAAGATAATAAAACGCAACATTTCATTTTTTGCAATGCATGTAATAGTTTCTGTGTATTTCTCAGTTGGCAGGCCACAGGGCAGTAACTACTCTCTTGTGTGCTGGAGGCGTTGGCTAATACAGAAGGGCCCTTATAATTATTGCCATAGGGACTGAATGAAGACTTCAGTGTGAGGAAGAGTGCGTCAGTATGCACCATTGAAGCAGCCCATGTGTCTGACCTAAACTGTACTTACAAAACTACAACTGTAGTATTGAAAATCAGATTGTAATCCATACTAAATCTAGTATCGAAACAAGATACTCATTTGAGCAAGTATCGATACTAAAAACATCACATTCACAGGACAGAAATGAACCTTTCCTGAATAGCTTTAGAATGATCTTGACCTGTATCAGAACTGGTATAAGATCACAGTATAGGTCGACTGGAATATACCTGGACGACTGAGGGACTACACAGTATAAGGCCACATGGTAAAATAAAACATAGTACATTGCTATTATTTAATGCAGAAAATTATATAAAAGAAGACGTTTTTAATCATTTATCAATATGGTATCAGAATGAGTATAGGGTATCAACTAAATGACTTAAAGGGATATGCCACCCCCAGGGCAAATTTGGGCATCTCCCCACAGTCCAGAGACTAAAATAAGTGGTGGAAAGCGTTTTCCTGCTCACCCAGCCATTGTCCGAGTCTGTCGCCACTGACCACCGCGGTATCTGGTGCTCCTCCGCCTTAGACTGGAGTCTAACGTCGCCAGAGAAAGATTTCGGCCAAAAGGAATTAATTTGCTCGATGCGTTTCCCAATTACTTTATGTGTAGTGCGCATTCATATCGAGTGCAAATAAATGTGCAAATCAACACGGAGAGCTTGCCTTGGTCATTTTGGGTGGGAACTATTTTCCAGTGCGGAAGAATACAGCCGAATCACGCACCACGTTGTGCAACAGGGGAACTCCCTTCCCGGTGCATAACTGGGATTCCCCTGGCAGCGTGCTGCGTGATTCGACTGTATTCTTCCGCACTGGAAAATAGTTCCCACCCAAAATGACCAAGTCAAGCTCTCCGTGTTGATTTGCACATTTATTTGCACTCGATATGAATGCGCACTACACAGAAAGTAATTGGGAAACGCATCGAGCAAATTAATGGCTAGGACAATGGCTGGGTGAGCAGGAAAACGCTTTCCACCACTTATTTTAGTCTCTGGACTGTGGGGAGATGCCCAAATTTGCCCTGGGGGTGGCATATCCCTTTAAGGCAGGGGTCTTCAACGTTTTTCAGGCCAGGGACCCCCAAACAGATGGCGAACTGGGCCAGGGACCCCCTACTATATATACGGCATAGAATTGTGTTTTATATTAAATTGAGCTTAGTGTCATGTATAAACATTGCTACTCTGTTATGGTACATCCAATACAAGAAAATAATACACAGGTTAATACTGTATTTTACACTATAAAATATAAAATTATATTATTTTTAAGTGAAATCAAAAGATTTCGCGACCCCCCTGCAGTACCTCAGCGACCCCCCTAGAGGTCGCGACCCCCCTGTTGAAGACCTCTGACTTAAGGCCTTATATCTGTGTAATCTCTGCCAAAGTGGTCCATGAGCATATAATAGTTTATGTGCTCTTATACAGCTCAAGATCACTCTAAAGATATTCAGAAAAGACACATTTCTGTCCTGGGAATGGGACTTTTTTTAGTATCACTACCTGCTCAAATGAGTATACTGAAATTAGTGCTTTGAGTAATACCTGAGGAGACTGGCCTATTTGTGGATTGATAAATAAATGTAGACACCCACTTGTGCCACTATAACTTGCTAGCATTAGACAAACTGCTCACTAAACCGGGACTCTGATCACATCTCACTGTTGTGGACTGGAGCGGGTTAGCTAAGCGGTTAGATTGCGCTCATATGTCAGCAGTATACCACGTGTAGCATATACCTGATGTGATTCCTGTGTTTGTGAGGGAGCAGCGGTGTGATAGCTGACAGGGGGATTGCATTACTACACCACTCCTCCCTTCCCTCCTGCCTCCCTCCCCTCCTCCTCTAATACTCTGCTGTCACTGCGCTCCATCCATCTGGGATCCACTCTCTCTCTGCCTTTTATTCATCGGAGGAGTCATACTCACAGGACAAACAGCGGCTCTTATTAAATCAAATGCGTGTACAAACAAGGTTTCCCTGCCATAACATTCTGCAGTGTGGATGAGTGAGTGAAATAAAATTTAGAATATCTGAACCCATCAGAGCTATGACAACTTTTTAACAGTAATAATAACTGATGTAATAGCTGCTGCTAATGTATAAAGTTTACTCAAATGTATTAAAGAGAGGGTATTTTACTTTTTTGTGTTATTAACTGCTAACACATACCATTTTTAGATCACCATGTTCCCTTTTATTGTTTTAAAAAATTATATATATTATATTCGCCGAAGACAATGCACTAACATGTTTCACTTTTGCGTTTGATGCTCAAAGTCTCCGCTCCCTTTGCTCTCCGCATTAAGACATCTTCACAGCGCTATCACAACACAGTCAGCATGCATCCTGCTAATGAACTGCGCATTGCATTAGGTCTGTCAACTTGCTACATACAGTTTTTGTATATTTATGGAGAATTGTCCTGTGGGAGCATGGATGACGTAGGCTTGTGGACTGAGCATTGCACAGAATCTTCCAGCTAACCGTAAGGAGGGTTCAATTAGTGTCTGTGAGAAAATACTAATATGCATGAACAACATCTAAACATTTTTTATAACATGGTAGAAAGCTCAAAGGAACTATATGCAAGATTTAAAGTGATACTCCGGGATTTTTGACATAGGGTCCAATTTTCTAGTTAGCCAGCATGTAGGATATGTGTAGAGAAAGTTATTTTGCGATTTCATGCAGTCTTTGTAAAATCTGAGTTGGCTGTTGCTAAGCTAGCGAAAGTGAACGTCCTGCAGCTAGCCAGCCACTAAAATAGACATACCCAGTACAAAACAAACACCCAAACAAATCAGTTATTATGCCAGGGTATCGATTTAAATATCTGTGTTGATATAATAAGATTTTGAACGAAACGGACCTTGCTTCAAACGACTTAATTGACGCATATTGGGGGACTAGTTTCTAAGCAGCGGCGGAAATGTTTACCTACATTGTAGGCTAATAGTATTTAGCCTATTTACCCTTCTATTCATCAGCAGCAGTTGTCATTATTACAAAGAGTAGAGACTGGAGGCATGCATTACACACGTTGGTGAGTAACAGAAACAGGAGGCCTAACTTAGAAGATGTGAGTATAATCATCTCACTGATTTTGCAACTGGCCAAACGCTCCTACATTCAACATTTTTTTCTGGCACACCACTTACCGCATTGATATCTGGCCATTAGGTCCAGCAGGTCTAGGTCGTTTCTTCCAATTTATCTTTTCGACGCAGAAGAATGTCTCCAGTACGCCACGATTGAGATGGGGCAAGAAGTCCTGGTGCTCTGTTATGCAGACATCATTGGAAGTGCTATGGCCACCAGACACATCTAGACTTCGAAACGAAGTATCTAGCTCCAGCTCTTGCATTTGTGGGATAACTAAGTCCCACTCCCTGCAGCAAAAACATTCATCCTCGTTCTCCATAACTTCGCAATTTCGGCACTGACACCACCAATCCCCGGTTCTTCTGTCCCGGCTTTCTGCTGCAGCTTCGGCGGCGGCTGCATTTGCAGACGCGCTCTCTTGTTCTCTTGCTCTTTGTAAATCCATCTCTTTCAATTCTTCGTCCGTATACTCCGGCTCATACAAGTATGGTTCACTGGAAAAATGCAACTGCTCTTCCTCCTCATCAAAATAATCGGGCTCGCCAAACATTGCCATACTTTGAACAGGCTCCGTGTGCTCACTTTTACAGTTGCGAGGTTGCTAGCAAACAAACTATTAGAGCCGGTCGGATTGGGACATGCGGGTGATATCAATCCGCGGCTGTCAAGCTTTCAATGAGGAAGTACGAATTGCTGATGATGATCAAAGGAATACATGCTTGGTTTACTTCCTTAATCATTCTATCAACACAGATATGTACATCGATACCCTGGCATAATAACTGATTTGTTTGGGTGTTTGTTTTGTACTGGGTATGTCTATTTTAGTGGCTGGCTAGCTGCAGGACGTTCACTTTCGCTAGCTTAGCAACAGCCAACTCAGATTTTACAAAGACTGCATGAAATCGCAAAATAACTTTCTCTACACATATCCTACACGCTGGCTAACTAGAAAATTGGACCCTATGTCAAAAATCCCGGAGTATCACTTTAAAATGTTATAAACTTGAGGTAGATCTGGTCAAATGATGACATGATGGCCAAGTATGTTGTATATAATTTTATGTTTTGGTTCTAAAGGTGATTGTTTAGTCATTTGGGTTGCCAGTTTCAATGCTGATTCAGTTGTTTTAAACATAAAATGGATGGTCACTACCTAAACCCCTGCAGCTAATCATGAGTCTGGAGGTCCTGAGCTTTCACGTGAGGCATGGTCTGTCCATATATGTGCTGCAGCTACTTGGCCATGACAGGATTTTTAATATCTAGGAGTTTTGTCCTAAATAAAGGATTGAAGGAAGGAATAATAAGAATGAGAAAAAACATGTGTGTGTCCTCCAATATCTGCAGGTTAAGGCACTGGCAAGCTAGGTTCAGCTGTGATTGCAATACTTTGTTTGAAACAGAAAGAGCACAGGCTACATACAATCATAAAAATATTATTAGGCGTTCCATGGGTTGAAAAATGGACTTGTACAATGTAGGATGAGTCGTAAACATATGACAACTTCTAACGTGCTGATTAGACATGATACAGTTACAGCAGCCTCATTTGGAGTGTGGTGTCACTTCCACAGCTCTGCTTCTCTCCCCGTCTCTCTTTGACCTTGTGTTTACGCCTCTAGTAACTCTGGAGGCATTATGGGTACCAGGGGAGTGTGAAATTAGCTTGGCCGGTCAACAGCCCGCCCATCGGCCCCATCCCAGTGCCCGTACAGCACCATCATTTGAGCAGCCTTGTCCTGTGCGTTTCGGTTCAACAGGCTGGCTATAGCTCAGAGAAAAACATGCACTGATGGAAAGACTGGTGAGGGGACAGACAGGTCATTTACTGTAAATGCCACTCTCATTTAGTTGTTAAAGCTCATATGTGATGGCAGCTTGTTTGGGTTAATGTGATGTCAGCTTTCTAAAAGGATTACACTTTATAACTTAACTGTTAAAAAAACTGCAGAACTTATTTTCTGCTGCTGTCCACTTCTTCATAGCGACATTTTACTGTATGGACCTGGAGATTTTAAGTTGTTTTAAACTTTTTTAACATCTGTGTATGACCCAACATCAACAACATCAATTTTAACATCAATTTTCAGGTATTAAATGACATTAATATTGAGCAGTGGGCGGGGATAGGGAGTAGATGGAAAAGAAAAAAAAAATTGTCAGCACTGAAGCCTCAAATGCAAGACAATACAGGATTACTCAAAATGCATGAAGCGATTGAAATGCATCTCACAGAAAACTAATGATTCTGAAATGCTATAACATGGTTAAAAAGACTTAAAATGCCATATGACGCATCATATGTCCTTTATTTTGGGGCATATCCATATGAAGCAAAAATGGGCCATTTGAGTCTTTTTTGTTTGCAAAATTAACTAGTGTTTACAAGTCATTAAATGAAACAGATGGTATTCTATAGAAAATACAGAGCACTAAGCTTAAGATCAATCTAACAAGTTTGTGGAGTCACTCACTAACAAACGATAAACAGGTACAGCATATGTGAAACTTCTGTTTGGACATTTTCATTGTAGTTAGCTCCTCCTTTCAGGCAGATATAGGCAGTGTCCACCAGCGTCTGACCAGAACTGAAGAAACAGCTTTGATGAGCTCCAAAACGTATTCGACCAAATAAACTTTTGTCCAGTTGACAAACTGAATTTTTCCTTTTGCCTTTTTTTAAAGTTAATACATAGGCTTTAACCAAATAAATTACACATATTACTGCTATAACACTTCCACTGCGCATTCCTATTTTATTATAGATTAGATTCAGGTTTTAAAGTATTGTTATTTGTCCTGTGCATTTAATGTGACTCTACTCATTTAACATATTGACCTTTACTAGTCCACTGTGCCCCTCGTACTGTATTTAAATGTACCAAACATACACTTAACCTCTTTTACACCATCTGTCCTCCTCCCTGGTTCCTGTCCCATGGCAATGACAGCTCTCTGGTTCCTGGTCCCTGTACCGTGGCAGTGACAGCTGCCTGCAGTCATAAGTCAGGAGTCAGGAGGTTTTTTTTTGCTCCATCGCCTTTTTTCATTCCTCTGTCCTTCAGCTGGAAATGAGCTGCAGACAGCCCCCAAACTCACAGAAATCAGGCCCATAGGGAGATACTCTATAGTGAGTTAGCCAAGGCATTTGACAAGGGAGGGCAAAGGGGTCTCTTAAGGTACACTTTATCATTCCCATAGGGAAATTTGTCCTCCACATTTGACCCATCCCTCAATACTGCTAGGGCAACTTGTCAGGAGCTTTGGGTGCCACAGTGCAGTGCCTGGGACCCATTTCCAGATCTTGAGGTAAAACTGCAGCAGGACTACCTTAACTGGAGAATTTTGCCTATGGTGCATGCTTTCGGTTGGTGGGAGAAACGAGCGCAGACCCAGAGGAAATCCGCCCAGACACAGAGAGAACATGCAAACTCCACACTCCTTCTTGCTGTGAAATGTTAGTCACTATATCATTGCTGTTGCTGTGGGCCTCAGAGAATCTTGAATTTTGAAAGTTATTAGAGTTTACAGCAACCTGTCGGTCATGGTCTACAGTTCAGTGTCAAAGCAATCATAACTCCATTTGGGCTTTGATTCACACACAGAATGAACCACTACAAGCACTGCAGGGTAAACATATTAACAAACATCTTTTGGGAAAAGTAAAATTGTAAAACTATTGCAATTATATCATCATTATTGAATGTGACAACAATTACAGCATTAGATTTGTGAGAGCATAGTGAATTTAGAGAACAAGTAGCAGTATATATTGTGCTTAAAATAATCCCATAACAGGATTTAGATCTCTACAACCTTAACTGTTATGTGGCCGTATTATGACCTGAGGATTATACAGTTCCACTCTCCCAACAGCAGCCCTCTACTTTGATCCTGTGCCACCTCCTCTTTTCTTTCTTCTGTCTTCTTTCTTTAATTTGGTCACACCAGCAGTGTGCATTATCCATGGTGTTTTAACTGGAGTCAGGAGAGACAGGACCAGGATAAGGCCATACAACAATGGACACCAACAGGAGGGGCTAAAGAGGGGGAACTGTCTTGTGCCTTAACTTTGTACCTAAGCCATCATTTGTTTTTAATAGCTTTGCATATTGACTGTGGAAATGTAGGGAAATGTTGATTACGTTGACAAGATGAGATTGTTGATCATTGCAGATTAATTGCACTGAAATCAATGCAATTAGCAAATCACAAAGATTAAAGAGGGGGTATTTTAGAGGGCCTTTTTGTAGCTTTTTGTAGCTTTTTGTAGCTTTCTACCATGTTATAACGTACCCCAAATACATGTCTGAAGAGGATTTATACAGCTCTGGGGGGAAAAAAAGAGATCACTGCATTTTTTTCTGAAATCAGCATCTCTACATGTATTACAGCCATTCCATTCCATCAACATTGAATTCCAACACAAACACAAAGCTGAGCTACTTCAGTTCTTGCACCAGGAGTGGAATAAAGTCACCCAAGAACAATGTGAAAGACTTGTGGAGAACATGCCAAGACGCATGAAAGCTGTGATTAAAAATAAGGGTTATTGCACCAAATATTGATTTCTGAACTCTTAAGTGGAAACATTAGCATTATGTTGTTTTAAAATGAATTTGATCTTGTTTCTTTGCATTGTTTGAGGTCTGAAAAGATGTATCTTTTTTGTTATTTTGACCATTTGTCATTTTCTGCAAATTAATGCTCTAAATTATAATATTTTTATTTGGAATTTGGAGAAAATGTTGTCAGTAGTTTATAGACTCAAACAAAAATGTTCTTTTTGCCCAAACACATACCTATAAGTAGTAAAATCAGAAAAACTGATAATTTTGCAGTGGTCTCTTATTTTTTCTTTCCAGAGCTGTATGTTATCTGTGTATGTGTCAGTAATCTAGCGATCCCTCTCGGGCACTATTCAAACCCTCCTCACACTTTCAGATTCTGTTCAAGATCCACGTGTCTACGTCATCCATGCTTGTGTATAGCAATTTTCCATAAAAATACAAAAGCACTATACACAATAATACACCACAACTTCATAAACCCGATGCGATGTGCAGTACTTTCATTAACGGAGTGCGCTCTGATTGTGTTGTGATGGCGCTTTGAAGCGGGAGTGACTAGGTATGGAGACCAACCTATTAGTATAACCTACTAATAGTTTAATAGTCAAACAGGCTTTAAAATGGAGATTTATTCTGCAAAAAATCACTCCCATTCTAACACAGAAATTAGTGGACTTGTTTCTTTCATTAAGTAATTTCAGATCAGCGTTGCGATTTAAAATGTCCAAATTATAACCTAACCCATGTCACAGTTGTCAGAGAACTATACAAGCTCTGTCTTCTTTAAACTGTGCTGTGAACTGAATCATGACTTCCATACTTTGCAAATGTAGTGGCAGTTCTTCCAATGTCAAAAGAGATGCTGATTAGGAATGTGCTTTTAAATTGTCTAAAAGTTATTTACTCAGGCAGGCAATGCAGTGCTACACAAAAAGTTACTTACAGTGTCAACATTGAGAAAATAGTACTTACTGTGTCAAAACTGTGTAGTGTTTCTATCAGTGTTGATTCATTATGTAACTAAGGTAAGGTGCTGTACCTGTCTTAAAAAAGTGAAAAGCTGAATTAGTTCCTTTTAAACAGATTGCGGTGGTACAACATCATTCATCACTACACTTATGCAATCTGAGCATCCTGTTTATTAAGTTTATATGCGCTTTTCAGAACTTTTGAGGCCAGAGCAGAGTTTTTCCATCAAGGTAACACTAACAACTAGCATGCTAACACCCTGATTATCAGACTATATAATGTTTTCTAGATGTAGATGGCACACAGCAGACTTATTTTGACCTTGAGAGCTGCTTATACAATATATCCAATATATAAGACACATTTTCCTCAAATATATAAATCGGGTACAGTGAGTCTAAGGCAGACCTGGGCAAACTGTTCCACAAAGGGCCAGTGTGGCTGCAGGTTTTTGTTCCAACCAACCAAGAGCACACCTTCACCTGTCTGAAACTGAGATCCGTTGATTAAATGATGAGTCAAGTCTGGTGTGCTGCTGCTTGGTTGGAAAGAAAACTTGCAGCCACACCGGCCCTTTGTGGAACAGTTTGCCCAGGTCTGGTCTAAGGTCTAGACCAGGGGTGTCAAACTCATTTTGGTCCGGGGGCCATATCCAACCTACTTTGATCCCAAAGGGGCCGGATCAGAAAACTCTTGCCAAAAATACCCCAAAAACAGCAATAAGTCCAAATATTTGTGCAGAGAAATGCAAATCTATTACAGAAGTCTTTATTTCATGAACTAACAACAACAACAACAACAACAACAACTAAATATAATATTATGAACAACCTGAAACTTTAAGAAAAATGCAATTTCAACACATGCATAAAGGTTTCCCATTCACCTCCATGAATAAATAGGAATTAGTCATTTTTTCTTGGAAAATCCTGCACTCTGCGTCCACTTTTCTCATTTTTGACATTTTGCTGATGAGGGTTTCACGTTCAACAGTCAAAACAATAGTCCTTTAAGAGCATTTGGAAAGAGAAAATTATCAATAATTTAATAGAAAATTTAAATATAATTTAAATATTTTAATAGAAAATCAGCCAAGGGCCAGATTAAAGGTCTTGGAGGGCCGGATCTGGCCCCCGGGCGGCATGTTTGACACCCCTGGTCTAGACACTTGTGTTAAAGAGCTAGAGAGTGTGAGGCTGAATCTTACTGCTGCGGAGATATCGATTGAGACTTAAATTTGACTGTTGGATTTTGCACTTAACATAAAAATCTGCAAGCAATATGAATGTATGATTTTAAGTTCAAATCCTTTTTGACGGAATGATACATGGTTATTTTTTGTGTGCTTATTCAAGTGATTTAATTACATGCAGCTGTTTTGGACAATTGCTGTGAAAATATATCACACTGGATTCAAAATTTGAGAAGTAAATATTGAATAAAAAGAAAATATTGACCTTTGATTGTGAACCTAAAGAAGCGCTTGGATCCAGGTCAGTGTTTGGAGTACCTCCGGATAGGCAGACATCCTGGGTTACATGGTCGACTCATCACAGCGGATGTTAGTTATATTTCCTTTTCTTTTATTGACAGTTGCCATAGTTACAGAGGCTTGGCTGGTGTCCTAGGAAACACGGGAGCTTTTATAATCGGCTGTAAACTTTGTGCGTGTGTGTGTGTGTGAAACTGTTCTTGTGTGTAGTCTATCTTTGTAGAATGGAGTAGGTACAACAAATTTGTAAAAATAGGATGTGAAATATCATAAACATAAAAACAGCACAGCTAATCAACAGTTCTTGTTTTTAGCTTTATTTCAATTGCTTCACTCCACAATATGCCATAAGATTGAGTCCAAGCGCCCTCTGCTGGCATTTTGCAAGTATACTTTTAACAATAGAAGTGATTTTAATTGTCTCAAACTAAATCATGAATTGATCCAGGTTGGATATATATAAAATCAGTATCAGTAATATTGTTAAATGGTAAATTGTTTTTTAAGAAATCTCAAATGTTGAAAAATTATGCTTTAATCCTTAAGTATATATACATATAAAGTGATATTCCTGCATATGTGTTGTAGATTTACAGTAATTTCACATTTTCTGACACTAAATCCTCTTTTTTCAGTACTAAACAGCATATGGTGCATCCAGTAGCCTTTGCAGTTTCAACTCAATCTCGATACAAAGGATTATACTTGATACTCAGTACAGATTCCAATACTACAATAATAATTAGTCAATAGAATATGATTGTCAACATTAAATAGTACTTAAATAGTAATGGGTATTTAATTTCAGTACTAGCTTTAGTATCGATTAATATCTGATTTTATATACTTTTGTCAACCTTTGTGAGTGAGATTTTGGTGATTTTTGCTACTTATACATAGAAAAAAAGCCAGATTCAACTCACAACTTTAATATAGTCTTTATATAATTGTTTCCTATTACTTTTCTGCATAAGTAGTTATTTTTGCATGAACTCCTGTGCAGGTGAAGTCTTGTGAGTGCAGTTTGGGTCAAATACATAGAAATACATAATTGTTTTGAGAGCTTTGCCACATTCACTTTTAACTAATTGAATGGTAGGACATCTTTTTATAATTTCTTTGACTACAGCTCTAGAATGCCTGAAAATCAAAGTGTGGTGTAGCATGTCACTCTCGTCCTCTCATTTTGGTCCTCTCTGTGCGACTTTGACACAGTCTCATCTCTGCGCTCCCTCGGCCCCTCCCTCCCTTGTCCACTGCCCGGGCTCACGCATTAACATGCGGCAGACATCCTGGCCCCTCAGTCCCTGCGGTAATTGGAAAGCCGTCAGCCTGCCCCTGCTTCAGTGGCAATGGGGGACACAGAAGGAGAGCCAGCGTAAGATACGGAGAACAGGGTGGAGCTGAGATGAGGAGAGAGGGATACGGAAAGATGTGTGTAGTAAAGACGGTCAGGGCACAAATGAGCTAATCCTGTGAATGAAACTGTGAATGAACTAATAGTATGAGATATATATGGACACATGTTGTAGGTTAGAGTGATGGAAAAGGACTGGAAGTGTGAGGTGAAACAAATCAGTCTCCCGTGTCATTAAATGTCTATATGTGCTATTAGATACAGTCAGAGCTAAAGACAATGTATTGATGTGCATTTCAAGTAAGCAGCAGCAGGAGACGGAATGCTCCTTGCACAGCAATAGCAAAGTGATGAATGAAGACTGCTGTTGTATTAGAATTCAGCGGCAGTGAGAAGATGCATTGTGGAGAAATGTTAAAGTCAGGGCTGAAAGGGAAGCAGCGCAGGAGAACGACCGAGAGAAGGAGGGGATTTAAGGCGAGGAGAGCAGGGAGGAGCAACTATTAAATGAAATGAGCTCTCCCCCTCCCCTCCCTCGACCTCCCTCCCCACGACGCACTGCCACACGCACACACACGCTCCGCCTGCTTCTGGAGCTATGGACCATCACAGGAGCACACAGCTCCAGCATCCAGCATATGTGTGCGTGTGGGAGGTGTTAGCCACAGGCTGGCAGTGGAGGCTAGCATGCTAACAGAGCAGCGCTGTTAGCAGTGGAGGGGGCAGACTGTGGCTGTGCGCACACACAGAATGCACATTGAGAGCATTTGGCGTGTGAATGTGAGCAGGCTGTCTACAGGGAGAGAGCACAGAGCACAGCAGCAGCAGCAGAGGGCTGCCCCAGCCCCTCTGCTCCACAGCAGGACTGCCTGGACCAGGAGGCTTCACCATGGACTGGACTCAGACGTGCTTTGAGATGGGCTTTGAGACGGGCTCTCAGATGCCTGGGACAGACAGCGGCTGGAGCAGACGCTGATGAGTGCTTTTAGCCGTTTGTGAGGAGGATGCAGAGGACAGGACACAGTTAGAGCACAGGGCAGTGGAGCCAGCGGGGTCTTTTGTATGGACATGTGACTGTGGACAGTTGGGGACATCTATGAATCGCTCCCGCTCCTTAGTGTCCAGGGGGCTCCACCAGAGCCCTGTGCTCACCATGGCGGTGACCTCGGGCTTCACTTACCAACTTCCTGGGATCACCACGGTAACCTATGTGTTTGTTTACAGCCCTGGCTCTGTGCAGCGAGACACCAGCCCACCCCATCACACTCCCCCCATGCTGTCGGGCCCTCGAGGGCCCAAGAGGAAACTCTACAGTGCTGTCCCGGGACGTACCTTTATTGTGGTAAAGCCCTACACACCCCAGGGAGAGGGAGAGATTCAGCTCAACCGCGGAGAGAGGGTGAAAGGTAAGCCCTCGTCTAATCCATAGACTGTGTATGACCGTGTATGGCTGCATCTGCTGTCCTTATGCTAATGTGATGAGTGTTCTGTGCTATTTGACTAACAGGCTCACTCACAGTCACTTCTCTATCACATGTGTGCTAGAGGCTTCATTTCACAGCCATACAAAGTCCTGTTTACATGCACTCTGGCACTGCTGCTGCAGAGCTCTGCTTTATGCATCTGTGTGTGCTCTTGTCTCCATTCATGCCTCACTCCAGAGTATGACTGTAATGACGTAGAAGGTAACTCCATATATTCTTCTGCCCTGCATCCTCCCCCATGTCGCTCGTCCCTCTAGTGCAGTGTCTGAAGATCACTATAAAACAGTGGCTACTTGAAGGAGAGGGCATGCTAATTCCACTGGCTCCCTGTGTGCTGGCCTTGTTGTTGTGCACATGCATCCACCTGCACAAGGCTGTGGAGCTCCCTTATCACCAGCACACAGACACCTGACCCACGCACCCTCCTCTGCCTCTTCACATACACCAGCATTAGCCTAATGGTGACTGTTCCCCCACGTCCTCACCACTGACCCTCTCCACTGTCCCTGCTGGACCAAACAGGAAGTACACATTGGAGCCAATTTGGTATTTCAATTTGGATTTAGTTAGTACAATCAACATCAGTGCATAGCCACTTCCCTTACAAGCCACTTGATTCCTGTAGTGTTTGCACATTGGAAGAGAATAAATTAAAGGAAGGTGAATTAATTTCCTACATCATTCATTCACTTAATTTAGTCCAATCTCCTTGTGGTGTGTATAATATTGTGTTATGAAAGTGCCACATTATTAAGTAAATATGTCTTTACAACCTCTCTGAATTCATATTTCTGTTATACTTTATTATTTGTGTTAGTAGTATGAATAATGAAAACTATATTTATACATTAGGGCTGCCGTCAACTAAAGAAATTGTTGGTCAATTAAAGACATATCCTGCCGAAATATCCTAGTAGACTAAAAAGGGGACGTGGCAAAAGCGCTCGAAACTATCTCTATGTATCGGACACAAACTGCACTGAACTCTAAAACAACTATTTATGCAGTAAATTCTATAAAGACAGATACACTTTTAATGTTTTAATTTTTAAATGTTTAATTTGCCTTTTTACAGATAAACACTACAAACTCCAAAGGATAACTCCTTCACTTTCATTTCTGCTGTCCTTATAATTATAATTTAAATAAAACAATTAGTCGACTAATACAAAATTTGATCAACTAAACATTGGTCAATTAATCAACTAAACGACTAAAGGCCTACAGCTCGAATATACTTTTATACTAACTAACAGTCAGAACTATGCTCCTGCTCACTAGTCTGCAGATCTGTTGGCCTTGCAGGAAACCTTGCTAGTGTCACAGCCTTGCCAAGTCAGCCATATGGTGTTTGTATGGTACACTGACAACCAAAACCATGAACATGCCGCCTTCTGCTTGGGTTTTTATACTTG
Source organism: Paratrypauchen microcephalus (assembly GCA_036785185.1). Lineage (NCBI taxonomy): Eukaryota > Metazoa > Chordata > Actinopteri > Gobiiformes > Gobiidae > Paratrypauchen > Paratrypauchen microcephalus. The sequence continues at coordinate 2,359,654 of JAVJIX010000087.1, read as the reverse complement.
TAAACATATTGAGGAAAGAGCAAATCGTTTCTCTGTTTAAACATTAAGTACTATTTTGTAGTGCATAAAGAATTCAAAATTCATCGGGAATCTCTAGTCATCACAGGTATAATACTCCCTACAACTGGACTACAGTGGTACCTCACCTTACGAAATTAATTCGTTCCAGAAGTGGTTTCGTAACGTGAAAAATTCGTAAGTTGAGTAGCTATTTCAATGGAAAAAGCCTGATTCGTTCCAAGGCCCCGATCCAAGTTTTTTTTTTTTATAGTGTAACTTTTATTATAGTGTAACAATGTGTTCTGCGTCCTGATTGGTTTCTCAGACTGGATTTAAACTTTTCTCACGTTTGTCTCTCGTTTAAACACTCAAACTTTCATAGATTTTCAACAAAACGTATCAATATTGAAGTGTGGGGGGAAGCGGGAGGGGGGAGAAAACTGCGCTGTCACGTGTGTGCAGCATGACCCGGCGCAGAGCTGACAGCAGGACTAGACCAAGATCTAAACCTGGACTGGACCAGGACTAAACCAGGACTAAACCTGGACTAAACCTGGACTAGACCAGGTGGATTAAAGCGCCGCGTGCGGGTCTATTTCCTGGTTTCTCACGAGTCACAGCTGAGGCGAGCAGCGAGGAGGAGACCACAGGGAGGAGGGGACCGCAGGCAGTCTGAGCGCATGTGAGCGCGGCTCCTCCTGGTTTAGTCCAGGTTTAGTCCTGGTTTAGTCCAGACCACCGCGGCTCCTCTAGACCTCCTCTAGACCTGGTCAGGTCTAGAGGTCAGGTCTAGAGGAGGACCTGGTCAGGTCTAGAGGAGGTCTAGACCACCGCAGCTCTTGCATGGCTCTCGCTCACATGCGCTCAGACTGCCTGCGGTCTCCTCCTCGCTGCTCGCCTCAGCTGTGACTCGTGAGAAACCAGGAAATAGACCCGCACGCGGCGCTTTAATCCACCTGGTCTAGTCCTGGTTTAGTCCTGGTTTAGTCCTGGTTTAGTCCTGGTTTAGTCCAGGTTTAGTCCTGGTCCAGTCCAGGTTTAGATCTTGGTCTAGTCCTGCTGTCAGCCCCGCGCCGGGTCATGCTGCGCACACGTGTCCGCGCAGTCTTCTCCCCCCTCCCGCTTCCCCCCACACTTCAATATTGATACGTTTTGTTGAAAATCTATGAAAGTTTGAGTGTTTAAACAGAGACAAATGTGAGAAAAGTTTAAATCCAGTCTGAGAAAAGCGTATAATGTGTGTGGCTGAGCGCGCATTATTTGAATTTTTGAGATTTCGCGTTTCGTAACTTGAAATTTCATTCGTATCTAGAGACAAAAATTTACCGTGAAGGCGTTTCGTAATGTGAAATTTTCGTTTGTTGGGTCATTCGTAAGGTGAGGTACCACTGTATACTATACTGGAATGGACAATACTATCAGCTGCTATAATTTATTACAACACTGCATGAATGCTAAAAATGCTCCAATGCTTCCAACATTATACAGTTGTTAAAAGCTCAAGACCAGATAGCATAATATGATGCCCTTCACAATGGTTAGCCTTTAGTTTTCTGATACAACTACTATTAAAACAATTTCCCTTATGGATCAATAAAGTTTGTCTAAGTCTAAGTCTATATTAGATGTTGGTGTCCCTGGGTTGCTACATGATACGTTTGATCTAATCTGCATAAAAAAATGGAGGAGTTGCTATTAGTGGTCATTTGCACTGAAGGACAGGAGAGGTAGTGCGAGTGGAGGAGAGGTTAGAAGATCTTCATCACTTTATTTCATTAGTGGAACAAAGGGCAAAATCAGGCATGTGATGTGATTAGCTTCATACTGCTGTAGTCTATGTTGTAGGAAATGCAATGTTATGGTGCTGTTCAAAGTTCATATTTTTAACTGACTGAAATTTTTAAGCAGAATAAGATTGGATATTTTGTTGTTTGTGGAGGTATTATGGAAAACATTGCAGTCTTTGCTTATTGCATCCATTCAAATTGTGATTTTGATTGCGATTAAATGTCCTAAATTGACTCTTGTGAACTTATAGCCATGTTAGAATGATGTTACCTCCTAAAAAACATACCTGGAGTTGTATTTTGTTTCACTCACACATGTCTGAGTAATGCTTTGTTATTAGTCTGTAACTTTAAAGCTGAAAATGCTGTTCCACCTTAAGATGTCATAAAGCAGTAGTTTTCAAGTTAACAGCTACATTTCATCTTTAGTTCAGTAGAGACTGCCCAGGGCTGATATCATCCAAATGATTCTAGTGAAAGTGTACTGTATGGAGTTTAAAAACAAAGTAGAGCACTTCCTGTATTACCACATGACATCACACATTTGAGAAAAGAGCTCATCCTGAATATGCTGGGTTTGTGAATGAAACAAAACACAACTCCAGGTATGTTTCTGATGAGGAAACAACATTATAATATAAATTTAAAAATGGCATAATATGGGCTGCTTCTAAATCCCTACAGGGTTGTATTAAAAAAAATACTATCCCCATATGCCACTGTTCCCACACAGCACTCATCTCTGTGGTCTTAATGTCTTCACCAAATCAACCTGATGATTGTTTAAATGCATTTTTGATAGCACAAATCTGCGTCATAGCAGAATATATATATATATATATATATATATATATATATATATATATATATATATATTAGTCTGGTTAACACCTGACCATATCACAAGTGAGATATGGGTCTGGAAACTCGCTTCGAAAAATCCCGTAGCGGAGGTGTGGTTAGCGATTGCCAACAGCCGTTTATTGGGCGTTATGAATGTCTCGTGACATTCATAACGCCCATAACGCTATCATTGAGCGTATACGTAAGTCCATAGCCAATCATGTCAGTTGTCAGTTCAAACTACAAGCTTCCGTTTGTCATGTAGTACGCGTCACCGTCTTGCCACACCTCCCCCGCTCTCTGATTGGGGACCTAAATCTGGGACTCTCGCTTGGACGAGTTTCCAGGCCGCCTTCCAGTTCGAAACGAACGGAAGCGGCCTGGGAATTCCCAGGCTATATATATATATATATATTTCAGCATTGAAACTGGCAACCCAAATGACTCATATGAGGCTCATCATCCATTTTTTGAGAACCAAAATATAAAATTATGTTGTTATGCTGTAACTAATAATGAACATTCATTGTTATCAGTAAGTGCTATTTGACTGGACCATAACTACCCTTTGTCTGGGGACTCAGATAGGTCATGTTTATGAAAAATAAATAAAATCAAAATTTGACATACTGTTACTTTAAATACAAATACATACATACTAGCACTTTGTGTGATAAACATAAAGGAAATAGTGTGTAGAAATAGAAAATTAATGAATACTGATTTGATGTCACAGGTGAGATACTCTGATTACCTTGGCCTGGCTTGTTTTTGTTGGTGAAGTAATTCTTGATACAGTATATTTTATCAGATACTCCAACATGTTTGGTTTGCATATCATAGTAGCTATCCTATAGGTTTGCTGCTATTGTTTGTTTTGTTCTGTTTTTATTGAAGATTTGTTTGTTTGCCGGTCAAACATACATATTTTGTATCTAATACACCTGCGGAGAAGCCTTCCCCAATTTTGTTATGTTTTACCTGACATAATGACAATAAAGACTATTCTATTCTATTCTATTCTAAACAGAGGATGTCCCATTGTGATATTGTATAGGGTATCTTTAAATGTTTCAATGGATCATATCTGGGAATGAGGATAATGTCAGTTTGTCTTCTTCTACTTTGACTGAGACGTCTCACTATTCTCTTTTGGTTGTATGAGTCCCAAATCCATGCAGTAATAACATATACATCACTATGTGTAACAGCAACAACACCTACCCTTGCTGTTCCATAGCCTGTTAAAATAGTTTTTGCCCCAGATCCCATAAAAAGTGTCAAATGTGCCACTCTCTGCTGTGTGTCTGTCAGCCCAGTGGCCTTGTGTGTGAATCAATGTCCGTAGACAGCATGAGTCTAGACAAGCAGTCTCTTGTCCACCATTTAGCCTCCTCATGTCTTCAGCTCTGTGAGACAAGAGCTAGTCCACACTTAATGAGATGTGTTTGTCCATCCCATTCACTTAGTGTCACTTAGCCTGAGCACATGCTACAGTGGGCAGCTACTATATCTGTTAATAGGGCAAGATCACTACTTCCTGGTTAGTGAACAATAAAAACTCTATAATTAGACACAGACAGCGCACAGAACATATGAGTTGCTTTTAGAATATATACAGGGCTCTCAAGTCTCACGCATTGAGAGTGTGACACACGCAATTCGACGTGTTCACACGCTCACACGCCACACATGGCATTTCTCACGCTGATTTCTTTCGTTTTTTTTTTTTTTGTGCCCAGAAAATCGGTCTGTGTGGCTTAGTTTATGCAGGCTCTGCGCGTTTTCAGTGAAAAAAACTCCCCCTGCTCCGGGCGCACGGTCCGAGCGGAGGCCGGAGCAGTCCCCCGGGCACGTCCTGAGCCTCAGTCCCGGTGCCACGTCTCCTCTGAGACGCACCGACTCCGGTCCCGGTGTCTCCGTCTGTGCGTAATGTGTCCCCCCCAACGGCTTACGCGCGGCATTGTACACGTTTTACATTGCATTTGTGCAGAAAAAAAAAGGTTCTCACTGCTCACTTTACACAAAGATGTGATTTCCCCCACCCTACTTTTTTTTTTTTTTTTTTTTGGGGGGGGGGGGGGGGCGCTGTAGAACTAGCCTTAGAATACAAGAGGAGAAAAAAGAAATGCTCTAAAGAATGAGAGGGATATGCACGTGACGAGAGAAACTGAATGACAGAAACAGAGAGAGGAATGACCAGACTCCGAGGCGATCTGACGAGATGGGAGGGAGCAGAGGAGAGACTGGTGAGTGTGTGTGTGCGCCGTGTCTGTCTGACAGTCCACGCTGTTCTCAACTCCGCCCCCACCCCTCTCTGCCTGTGTCTCTCTTCCAGTGCCTGTCTCTCTCTGTCTCTTTCTCTGAACGGGGAAAGAGAGAAAACGGCGCAATTATTTTTTTTCCCCTCCCGCGATCTTGGAGCCTCTGATCACCAAAAAAGTCGCTAGATTTGTCACTAGTCGCTTTTGTCAAATTTTCTCGCTAGGGGGGTCCAGAAAGTAGCTAAAAAATAGCGATAAAGTCGCTAAGTTGGCAACACTGCCCCGCCCCGGTCCCTCCTCCCCGCCCCTCTCAGCGCGCACTGACAAAGTGCGGTGATGATAAAACAAACTGAGAACCATCAGGTAATAACTTCATTTATAGAACTCTCATTAGTTGCTTTGTAGTTTAAGTTTGCTCTTTAGACAAACAGGGCTCTCAACACGCAATTCGACGTGTTCACACGCTCACACGGAATTTCTCACGCAATTCAAGCGCCCCCGCCCCCCGCTCCTCGTGAAATTACAGTCTCACGCACGACCCCGCTCAAAACTTGAGAGCCCTGATATATACAAGGGCAATTTTACAATTTAAAAGAAAAATCTGGTACCAGCATTTAAATGCAAATACAATATATATTTACATAGTTAACTCCTCCTGTCCACTGCTGTCATGATACAAACATTTCAAACTCGATTTCAATGCTAAGGAATAGACTCAGTTCCCAACACCAATTCCGATACCACAAGGACAATATTAACCCCTCTTCAGTTAGTTAATAGAATGTGATTTTCAACATTAAATCATAGTGATTTTGTCCATAGTGGTCTGTGGGTGTATTATAGTCTATGTGCTCTTATACTTGTTCTGATACAGCTCATGATCACTCTAAAGCTATTCAGGAAAGGTTTATTTCTGTCGGGTTAATGTGTCTTTTTTAATATTTTTAGTGGGTTGCTACTACCTGGGGTACACTGGTGGCCCTGTTTGATTTGGCTATTCCTTTCAGCATACTCTATTAACAGTCCCGTCCCATAGCCCGGCCATTCTGTTTGTCTCCGCGCTCCTTTCACTGATGTAATCTGATCTCATCATCTGGACGGACACTTCTGGAGAGGCCACTTACTGTCGCCATGGTAACGGGCAGGAAGCATACCTTCATAACCTGGTCACCCGTACAATTGATTTAGTATACAGGGTATACATGATGGCCCTGCTAAGCTGGACCGAGGACTATGGTATTGAAAAGCAAAAATGTTGTAATGGCTCTTCCATATAATTTAATTTATCAACGCCTATAGAAAATATAATAATTTACGATAATGGCAGTGAACCATGTATGTGATGTCTGGTTAGAACTCATTAGTGGATGTGGTCATTTTATTTTATAGGACAGTCAAACAGCTTGTATAGTGTAATTGGTGTCTGAGTATGTTAATAGCCTCATTATTAACCTCATTAGAACGAGGGATGGACAATATAGCGATGCTTATAGTAAAACTGGTCCATATGTAGAAGTTACAATGAGGCTAACTACAGGACTTCACAATAGTTTGTATAAAATAGCCTATAGATTTTAACATTGACATATACTGATTATATGGCAACGTCAACTCTGCAATTTTCATACCCAAGTTGTTTTAGATCATTATTGTGATTTTAAATCTATAATTATTATAATTATACAGCTAACAAAAGCACAATATAAGACAAAAATATGAACTGAACAGAACATGTAGATCTAATCTACAGGTAAAGCAAGATATTTCTATAAGGGGTTGTTTGTTTCGCCTTCGAGGGTCACTTATAAGCCTTTTGGGTTTTTTGACCTTTTCTGCACTGATCTGTTATTTTCTTTTGTGTGTACCATGTCCTTTTTAATGTTGGGTGCAAACATTAATAAAAAAATAATAAAAATAAAAAGACAGAATAATGTGTTCTTTGCCTAGGACATTTTTCATCAAAACAATTGCAGTCTTTATCGCTAACTGCACCAACTCAAATTGCGGTTTTGATTAGATTGCGATATACTGTGCTGCCTTAACATGCTGTCAACTTATATCCAAGACACAGCCAGAGAGAAATCTTATGCAAAGTCCATGTGTATAGTTTTAGTGACTCTCCCGACATCCTTCTTCTGAACAAGGTGACACGTTTAGGAGCATGCCATTGCAGCGCGCGCACACAACTACACAGCCCATGCACACTGCCCATGCACTCTCTCCAAACGCCATTATAAATCTTACCGACAGCCATGAAAATGAAAGCGGCGCAAGTAACGTCGAGATTAGACATTCACAAACATGATTAACGAGCTCCGGCCGCGCCCACTGTGTTCAGAATATTAACAGTGAGGGCCTGCAGACACTATATACAGGCTTTTACTGTAATAATACGGTCATGCTAGTGTTAAGATATGCAAGAGTTAATTGTTTTTATGGTTACATAAATGGGGTTATATTCAGCATGTATGTTGTTGTTTTTTTTAAAGGAGATTGTAAGAATTTTAGAAGCTGCAATACATGATTTCAGTCAATGTATATCAACAACATGAATCAGAACATTTAAGTCATGCAACTGTGGATGGGACAAGTATTAAAGGGGATTACACTTCTATTAATTGTTAGCACATACCATATTTAGATCACCGTGTTACCTTTTTTACACTCTGTCCTCACTCTACCTTTAGAGTAGTGTCACAACAAAATCAGAGTGCATTTTGCTAATGAAACTATAGCACATCACATCAGGTTTGTGAAGTTGTTATGTACAGTTTTGTATATTTCTGAGAGATTGCTGTGCGGGAGCATGGATAACATAAGATTGTGGGCTGAGTTTTAGACAGGATCATACTGCTCATTGTATGGAGGGTTTGAATAAAGCCTGGGAGAGATTACTCAAACATGCCTGGATGACATTGTAAACCTCTTCAGACATGTTTTTGATGAATAACAATGTTTAAACATGGTAGAAAGCTCCAAAAAAGTTGATTTTGCACAATATTCCCTCTTTAAAATGCCACATATTGTAGAAATTAGACATTTTTTGTCTTCCGTTTTCCCAAATCTGTGTAGTGTGAAGTACGGCATAACATGAAGCAATATTCTTTACAAACACTCAATATTCTATACAAACACTTGTTTTTGTTCAGTCAGTTAATTCTCAAAAATTATCTTTACTCATAGTTCAATAATTACAGGCCTTGTTTGCCTTTGTTTGTATGTTTAATGCTATACTATGAAACATTCCAGGCAAATAATAACATCTCCAGACAACAGACGACTCTCAAATAGAAGAAAGTACATTTTTACCATTTTGTTAAGAGTGAGAATAATAAGCATATTTTTCTGTTTCTAAGCAACAAGTAGCATTGTCAGTACAATAAAACACTACCATATCACTTAAGACAAAAATAACTACATTATTCACCAGCAATTTTTAAAACGGATCCATTTAGCAGATCTTCCCGTGTCATTTTGTCATATTCCATTTGAGGGTCAGGATGGGTTTTCATGTGCAAAGCCTAAGTGCTGAACCCGAGCTAAACATGCTAGTTAGCCTCACACTGGGAGTGCAGGCTGGATTCATTAGGCAGCCTGGTGAATGTGTGTGTATGTGTGTGTGTGTGTGTGTGTGTGTGTGTGTGTGTGTGTGTGTGTGTGTGTGTGTGTGTGTGTGTGTGTGTGTGTGTGTGTGTGTGTGTGTGTGTGTGTGCGCGCGCGCGTTTAACTGGAGTCCGTAAATGTGCTAATCTCTGATAATCTGCTTTAGTGCTCCATTTTGTGTGTATTTGCCTTTGTGCAGAGCTGGGAAAGTAATTGCCTCCCACAAGTTAGACAAACAGGCACATTTGTGATTTCACAAGCAGCTGTCTCACTATCTCATTAGTAAATGGAATATTTGTTGTTATCTATTTACTTTTTGGGTAATTTGTTGTTAATATTCTAATAGGATCGCAGACCAATATATGCTAAATTTGCTTTTTTATTTTAATCGTGTTATTTATCAAATTTTGAGATTCTGTCATTTCTAATGGTCATTGATATGCTGTTTTAAATGGAGATGTTTGCAGCCAATCCTCTGAGTTCAGACATTGGAAGAAGAAATTTGACTATTCTCTATTAAACTCCTCCCATAACCACATTCCAAACAGAGCTGCTAAACTGGGCAGCGCCTGGAAGATAGTGGATTATATTTCAAAAGCAGGTTCATAAACATATTTTACTATGTGTAGGATTTTTTGCACTAATTTCCCTCCAACCCCCTTTCAAAACACGGTAAACAGAATAAGAGAAATAAATAAGATAAACAAGAGTGTTTTTACCCTTATTTAATTTGCCCCCAGTGTTAACTTAAAGCTGAATTAAGATGTTTGTAATTGCTGTTCAACGTCCATCCATACATCTTTAATATGGTGAAAAAAATACCAAAAATGTGATGTAATGATGTAAAAGTACTTTAAAAAGCCACAAGAGTATAGCATGGCACCTAACTGAATATTAATGATATCTTTGGTCTTCTCATGTGCGTATCTGTGTTGCTGTGATTCCATGAATATATTTAATTAGCATTTATCTGAACAACAGCTCATTTGCACAAATCTACATGCATCTATCCTTCTATCTTATGGGCATTGACAGAGCAAGTCAACTTTCAGCACCAGTAAATGCTTCACCACTTTTTACACTTCTGTCTGCGGACACATTTGGAAAAATATTGTGAAATCCTAAATAAATAAACGCCAAATAATTAAATGGAACAACGGCTTCAGGCAAGGCCATTATTGTCACAGCGACCCCTCTTGTCCAATCAGAGAAACAGTGGGGTGCTTGGTCCCGCCCACACATTGCTTCGTGCTGACACAAGCTGTCCCATGATTCCACTGTCCCCTCTCTCCTAAACATATCCTCTGAACTCTGGCTCACACCCAGCGCTTTAGACAAATACAAACCCACGCTTGCTTAGCATATGTCTGATTTACTTAGACGCACTCTCACAAAATTCTAATGAGGAACACAGCAGAGTTAATCAGTGTATGAATAAACATGAAGGCTGCTGCAGGAAGCATTGACTGGCCCGGGTACAATACTCAGCAAAAACATTGGCCTGCTTTGTCCTTGTAACCATGGCCGGAAAGTAACTCATCACAAATACTTCTGTTACTGTCACTGAGAAGATATGTTTGAGTAGCAATTATAATGCATTTAAATGTGACTTTTCAGTTGGGGCTCCATCACCGTCTTGTCTCTGTCACTGACTGTGAGCGGGGTTGTCTCTCCACATCTATCTTCATGAAGATAGAAAGTTTTAATGCTATACAGTGAAACATTCCAAACAAAGCAATAACATCTCCATGGAGAAAAGCATTTGAAGAAAGCATTTGACAAAAAAGTTACACAACGCACCTTTAAAATCATTGGAGTTACTGAGGAGAGCAGGTCCCAATCATACCGACATCTCACCACCAGAGCCCAGAGAATCGTTTCATGACAGACACATGATCTATACACCACCTGTGGACACATTGGATCTAGACAACAAATGTAAACTCCAAAGGAACTATGCTTAAACTACTCAGTTATCAGAAAAGTCCTATTCTTTACTGTCAGAGGTGTGTGTACATCTGCAAAATAGGGATGTGAAAATGTCCCATGCCACAAGATCTCATGAGATCAAAGTCCCACAAGACTGTGCCCACATGAGGAAAATTATCTCATGAGATTTTATGCATTTAGACTGGATAAAAAAGGGTTAAAAGCTGGTGAGGTAAAATTTTGAGAAGTCATAGTTCCAAAAAGCAGGGCTAGGATGATAGTAAATGAATAAATATTGTAAGGGACAAAACTGTGAAATGAACCACACAATTTTATTATAAATTGTATCAAAATCTCATCTTGTCTCGATCTTGTGGATGTAATGTAGAAATCTGACACATGGCTTGGTTAGTGTGCAAAACTTTCTTATTTCAAAAAGCATATAGTAAATGAAATTGCTGATAGTTTTTATTAATGCTTTTCATTGTGGTGTTGTATATACTGTAGTTGCTATGCTGTGAGTGATGTGGTGTTTTTCAAATGTAAAGTGCAATATCTAAATCTCTTCCCATTAGAATCTGTTTGATAAATCTACTATGGCGCTGAATGCCCCGATATCTGCGCTGACTGCCCTGAGTGATTTTAGACAATAGAAACTTAATTCAGCTAATCCAGTTGCTTGTAACGACTCCTGGACATGGGCAAGAGCAGGGCAGGGCCATCCTGGATGACTATATGACTTACTCCATCTGGCCAACAGTAACGTGCGTATTTTGATCTCTCCTGACAGAAGTATAAAGGTGGGGAACAGAAGAGAGGCACAGGGTGGTGCTGCTAATCGCTTGACAAAGCGTTGAAAACACTGGGTCAGGACCTCCTCCGCAGCACGTTTCTGATCCCCAAGGCCCTGCTGAATGTTAGAGGGGGCTTGGTGAATAATTTAGAGTTACTTCATTTTTAGAAAAGGAAGAAAAAATAATATATAGTCTCCAACACAATTAAAAAATGATTAAATGGTGCAAGGTGTAACTTCTCTTGTGGAGGATCTATCACCTGCTTGTCTCATGGAGATGTCTTTGCTTTGCCTAGAATGTTCCCCTGTTATGGCATTAAAATCATCTGTCTTGCATTGATTTAATTAACAGTGCTTTATTGCTCAGAAATACCTTGAAAAGCATGCATTTGAACTTTGAGCGGGCTTGCTTCGCCACACATCTTAACTGTAACTTGGCCTATTAATATACAAAAATTTCATTTGTGAACTTGATTACACTAAATTGGGGCCTTGCCATCAACTTTAAAACATTGATATTGATAGCAAATAGTGGTTCTGCAACTCTACAGCAAGATATCGGCAAAAAAATCACATTAATCTATCTCAAATGTTAAGTACATTATGATAGACATTTACAGCAGGGTTGTCAAAAGTATTAAAATGAGATACTAATTTGAGCAAATATTAGTAGTTAAAAAAAAATCGTATTCACAGGACAGAAATGAACCTTTCCCTAGTAGCTTTAGAATGATCTTGAGCTGTATCAGAACTGAGGGATTACACAAATATAAGACAATATGGAAAATCACATTTTAAAGGGATATGCCACCCCCAGGTCAAATGTGGGCATCTCCCCACAGTCCAGAGACTAAAATAAGTGGTGGAAAGCGTTTTCCTGCTCACCCAGCCATTGTCCGCGTCTGTCGCCACTGACCGCCGCGGTATCTGGTGCTACTCCGCCTTAGAATGGAGTCTAACGTAGCCAGAGAAAGATTTCGGCCAAAAGGAATTAATTTGCTCGATGCGTTTCCCAATTACTTTCTGTGTAGTGCGCATTCATATCGAGTGCAAATAAATGTGCAAATCAACACGGAGAGCTTGCCTTGGTCATTTTGGGTGGGAACTATTTTCCAGTGCGGAAGAATACAGCCGAATCACGCAGCACGCTGTGCAACAGGGGAACTCCCAGTTACGCACCAGGAAGGGAGTTCCCCTGTTGCACAACGTGGTGCGTGATTCGGCTGTATTCTTCCGCACTGGAAAATAGTTCCCACCCAAAATGACCAAGTCAAGTTCTCCATGTTGATTTGCACATTTATTTGCACTCGATATGAATGCGCACTACACAGAAAGTAATTGGGAAGCGCATCGAGCAAATTAATTCCTTTTGGCCGAAATCTTTCTCTGGCGACGTTAGACTCCAGTCTAAGGTGGAGGAGCTGCAGATACCGCGGCGGTCAGTGGCGACAGACTCGGACAATGGCTGGGTGACCAGGAAAACGCTTTCCACCACTTATTTTAGTCTCTGGACTGTGGGGAGATGCCCAAATTTGACCTGGGGGTGGCATATCCCTTTAAGTACATTATGATAGACATTTACAGCAGGGTTGTCAAAAGTATTAAAATGAGATACTAATTTGAGCAAATATTAGTAGTTAAAAAAATCGTATTCACAGGACAGAAATGAACCTTTCCCTAGTAGCTTTAGAATGATCTTGAGCTGTATCAGAACTGAGGGATTACACAAATAAAAGACAATATGGAAAATCAAATTCTAAGGTTTTTTTTTCCATCATCGTGGTATCAGAATCGGTATTGAGCATCGAGTCTATTCCTTACTATCAAAATCAAGTTTGAAATTTTATTGTGACAACACTAATTCTTTCTCATGCTACTCTACCAATAAACTTGTAGGTTGAAGTCCTCTGTATCATATATGGAATTTTTTAGTCATAACCGTAGCACCACAGTTGACCTAGTATGAGCTGAGCTGTCCCAGTTTTCTCTTGTCCTTGAATGCACCATGCACTCACAAATCAGAAGTGCAGAAATGAGTCTCACTACTCAAAAGTTTTCGACAGATTTGTGGCATCTCAGGCACAGGAAAAATGACAATGTGTTAGCAAGTAACCAACTTCAAGAGTTGCAAAATTAATCACAATGATTCACAATATATGTATTGGATCACTGCTGTTGTTTGGGTAATACAATGTCCTCTATAAAGAACTAAATACCCAGTCTCCTTGGGGGATAATAATGTACTTGTATCTTCAGTTCAACCTGTCAGAGTAATGGGAGGTTTTGCATGTAACAGTTGAAGCCTGTTGAGAACATTTCAAGAGCGAGATCATGTCATTCAGCTGTCTCCCTTTCCCTTTGGTTGGGTTGTCTGTGCTCTTTGGTCTTCTGTCCGGCCAAAGCTGGCACAGTGTCAGACAGAAGTAATGTAGATCACATCTACTAGTGGTGTATGAGAAGACACCAGGGCCAGGTCGGGTTGGCCAATCCAATTACAGATGGTTGCTTTTATGGTATTTGTTGTTTATTTATTTATCAAGTGAATAATTTAATGGCAGTTCTCACTTCATATAGTCTAGGCTGCAACTCATCTCCCTCTCAAAATACTGACACATTTTGATGAAGAATCTTTGTAAAACATGCCTGCAATATCCTTCCAGTTTGAAGGACACAATAATCTAATTAGCTAGCATAATACATTTGTAATTTCTAGAATTCATTATTTACAGTTGTGTACAGAACTCCTGTAGTGCCATGTTTGTAAGTGTGGCTACATTGTGGCTCTGGCCTGAGTCCAGGGCATCCTGTTGAAATCAGAGAGAGTACATTAGTGGCACAGAGCCATCTCTGTGCATCTGCTTTTCTCAGCACAGATCAACCCTGTGCTGGAGCCTCTGCAAGAAACACTTGGGTTTGGTGCATTCATTCATACCTCACAAGTGTGTAGCTTCTTTCTTGTATTCATACCTTAGTGTTTATCTTCTTTTTTTTAATCAGTCATACCTTAGTGTGTAACTTCTCTTTCATTCATAACTCACAATTGCATATTTTTTAAATTTATTCATACCTTAGTGTGTATCCCCTCTTATTCATTCATACCTTGGTGTGTATCTTCTCTTTCATTCAGCCATGCCTTACAAGTCTGCATTCTCTTTAATTTACTCACCTTAGTGAGTCATTTCTCTTTCCTTCATTTACACCTTTCTGTGTATCTTCTCTTTCATTCATTCATTCCTCCCAAGTGTTATTTTCCTCTTTCATGCATACCGCACAAGTGTGTATTTTCCACTTCCATTCATACCCTAGTGTATCACTATTCACACCATACAAGTGTATATCTTCTCTTTTATTCATTCACACCTTGCACATGTCTTGCCGCACTCATTCACACTGATCTCTGAGTGTTAGCCTTGTACACACAGAGACCCAAATGGAGTGACTCAGCTCAAAGCCAAAGCAGAGCTATGCAGGAATTCAAATGTTCTCAATGGTCTGTTCCTGAGGCGCGTCCACACACAGGCAGGGGAGAAATGCAGCCTGTGTGTGTGTGCGTGTGTGTGTGCGTGTGTGTGCGTGTGTGTGTGTGCGTGTGTGCGTGTGTGTGTGTGTGCATGTGTGTGCGTGTGTGTGGGGGGGTATAAATAGCACTGCATCCTCACTCTGGCTATTTTTAAACCAGCGGTCGTGACTGACTTAACCAAGGACAAACACTCACCTACAGCCTCCCTGGTCCAGAGTCTGACAGTCCACTTATGAGACAGCAGGGAGCACCTGTCTGCTTATGTCAGATTGCGTCCTTATGGCTGTCAGCTCATATCACAGCTAATACAGCCCTCCATCAATCTCACGGCACCTCAATTATTACATTTTATATTATATATACACAAAACTCCTAGTAAACAAACTAACAACTCTAAGATCTTCTAAGAGTTTGCGTTACTAGTTTTTATTTAAAGGGACAGTGTGTAAGATTTTTACCCGTTAATTACCGAAATTGAAGATACCCATTTAAAAATACAGTGTTTTCCAAGCCTTTTCACTTCCATCATGAAATCAAAGTATTCTGTTGGACTTAGATATACCTGCATAAAAGGGGGATCTTCCCCATATAGAGGCAGCCATTTTGATTATGAGAGCCGCAGAAGGACATTTGGACTCCGCCTTCGCCTTCGGCAAGGCTCGTGGTTTTCACACGAGATAGTACGCGTTTGGATAAACAACGACAAGCATGTTGCCGGATCACACGTCGTAATGGATCTAACACGTGTTTTGGACTAAATTGTTTTACTGGATTTTATTCACTGGATCCTTACGGACAGATTGAGACAAAGCTTATGGTGAAATACTGAGTTTGACCTGTGCAGAGCCTTCAAAGGTAAGAAAAGTAACAAACCTCGTTTTGTGCTTTTCCGTATAAAAGCCCCATGTGCTCGGGGAGTGATTGTTGTGCTGGGAAATGAATTGCATAGTCAAAAAGATGAGACTGTAAGGTTTCATTTGATGTGTAGATTGTCATGGTACACGATCGGGAATGTGTGCTCTCATGCGTAAAGAAAAAAAAACAGTGAACGGGACCGTGTTTTATTTATACAGTGGTACCTCACCTTACGAAATTAATTCGTTCCAGAAGTGGTTTCGTAACGTGAATTTTTCGTAAGTTGAGTAGCTATTTCAATGGAAAAGGCCTGATCCGTTCCAAGGTTTTTTTTTTATAGTGTAACATTTTTTTTATAGTGTAACTTTGTGTTCTGCGTCCTGATTGGCTAAGAGACTAGACCAGGACTAAAAGTGGAATAAACCAGGTCTAGACCAGAACTAAACCAGGTCTAGACCAGGTCTAAACCAGGTCTAAACCTGGACTGGACCTGGACTAAACCAGGACTGGACCAGGTCTAGACCTGGACTAAACCGGGACTAGACCAGGATTAAATCACCTCGTGTGGCTCTTTGCTGGTTTCGTGCGGCTTTTGGGTTCGTTTGTGCGTGTTCGGTTTGTGGCTCGGGCTGCGTGTTCGCCGCGGTTCTATCTCGTGCTCGCGGTGCTCCTGTCTCCGCGCTCCCTCCTTGCGTGTTCGGCGCTAGAGCTAAGAGGCCGAGAAAGGTGCTCTTTGTGCGGGCACGACGGCGGGGTTTTCCCCAGGGCTGGCTCTGGTTCTATCCGACTTCCAGAGCCGGGGGTCTGACACTGTGAGCTAAGAGGCCGAGAAAGGTGCTCTTTGAGCGTTGATAACAGCGGGGCGTGCATCTGAGCGCGCATTATTCGAATTTGTGAGATTTCGCGTTTCGTAACTTGAATTTTCTTTTGTATCTAGAGACCAAAATTTAACGTGAAGGCGTTTCGTAACTTGGATTTTTCGTATGTAGGGTCTTTCGTAAGGTGAGGTACTACTGTACAGTAGTTGTCAGCAAGAGCTCGCACAGCGCCGGGTGCGCTTCACGCGTGCGCGCGGTTCGTGCGCGGGTACGCGTGCTGTCTGCGTTACGGCTCGCCCGGGTGACCCTCGAGGTTTGCCGTAGCTAGAACAGGAATTGCAATAGCCACCATCCACCTATGCGCCACGAATCCTACACACTGGACCTTTAAGTTATACATTCTCTGGCCTTTTCCTTGTAATGTAGGATATGCTAAGAACTAAAATGGTTTTCACAGTCTCCAAAGGTGCTTAGTACTCAATTTAATTTACTAGTACTTAGGCAGTACTTACTTGTGTATATTTGATAGTATAACAGTACTCTCACTTTAATTACTCTTGTACAACTGACAAAAGCTTCATGTTAACAATATTAAACAATTTGAACATGTTCTAATTTTTATTATCTGTCCTTTGAAAATACCACATTGTGTATGTTTTGTTCTTAAAATTACATTCACTTAAAATTTTTAATCAGAAGATACAAGGAGACAGTTTCTTTAGATTTATTCTTAAATAGTTCTCCCAAATACTGCATATTTTATACTTTTGTTAGGACTTACTTCTCCTTGCGTAATATTATTGGATACACTTGGGTGCAATTTTTGAGCACTCATCCTGCCTCTAACTCCATCATATTGCAAGAAAACTAATTGAACCCTACCAACTTCAATAATAGCCCCCCTCAACCTTTACTCGTACTGACACTACTGAGACTTAAATGGAAGCAATGATGAGGTTAATACCTGTGTAATGTGCCTCGGGTAGAACCTAGACTCCGCTCTGAGCACTCAGGAGGGGCACACCTTCTGTCGGTGGGAAACGAGAGGTGCGAGGTGCTGTGAGCCCATGAGACAAGAGGGATCAAAGAGCAGAGTGTCTGTGAAGATAGTGTCATGTTTTTACAGCAGGGAGTCAATAAACAGCACGCCTTCACAACACCACAAAGGTTTCTTCTTTTGCTACTAACGTGTTTCTATTGGGACAGACTGTCAGCTAATGTAAGAGAGGGATTTGTGGTGGCAAAAATATTGGTTTTAGATGGATGTCAACTCTAGCAAAATGATGTGCTAATTTTTGGTAGAATTGTAAATGTTGAAATGACAGAAAATCCACAAATGTTTAAATGAGACCTTGTTACTAAATTTCTACATTACACGTAATATAATCAGGTCAGGTTTGTCCATAGACTCCATAAAGACATGGACTAAGGGAGTATGACATCATTCCGCTCCAGCCAAATGAAGCCAAATGAAGCCAAAAAACCAACAACCAACGAGCCAGTCAGGAGTGAGGCTGAACGTAATGCCCCTTCCTCACCGCAGGTGCAGGGAACTGGCACTTAGCAACGCTGTCAATCAAACCTGTTACTAATGCTAGCAGAAGTGACCCACCCTTTACAGGTTGAGTATTTTTTCACTACAACATAGTTAATATAGTTATAATTATAGTTGAAAATCAGATACTAATTGATACTAAAACTATTACAGAAACTAGACACTTATTTGTGTAGATATCAATACTAAAAAAGTCACTAAAAAAGCTGTCATTAGACTAGTATTCGTCCATGAACCACTATGGAGGGATTACACAGATATAAAACCAAATAATATAAAAGAAAGTACTGCGATTTAATGTTGAAAATCACATTATATTGTGCAAAGAGTGTTTGTTATTATTACAGTGGTCATACATTGGAATTGGTATTGAGTCTATTCTTTAGTATCGAAATAACACTACTCCCACTCTGCACAGATAAGTCTTTGGTGCATGCTCTTGGTTTTAGCCATGTGCACATCAACGTAGTAGACGCCATCATTTAGCGTGCCGTGTGTAGCGCCGTATCCCGGTCTCCTAGCAACGTGTGAAGAGGCCGGGCTGGAGGTGCAGGAATGGAGTGCACGTGAGCTCGCTGGGATAATGGATGAGTGTTGTACAAGTGTGCGTGCTGGCTCAGGCCTACAGCGAAGATCAATATCAACCCTACATTCATCTCTAATTACCACAGCAGCAGCTCCTCTATGGCTCTCTACACCAGCCTGCTGCATGCTATTGTAAGGGCCACATCAGGGGCGCTAACAGTGTCGTAGTGTCCTGGACTTAGACAATAGAACATGGATTTGACATTTTTCGGATTTGACATTAAAACAGACCTATTATGCAGGATTGACTTTGTAGAGCTTTTAACCATGTTATAGTTGGTTCCTCTCACTATTTACACTCTCAAAGTTGTATTTGTAGTGATTTGTGCATAGTTCAGCACTCTTTAATATCTTATTTTCAAGACACCGTATTTTGCACCGTCCCTGATATACAGCCACTGTACTTCTCCAGTTTTATTTTCTTAATCAGTGATACACGTAGGATTCGATAGCGTCACATATTCATTTTGCTACAAATGAAAAAAAAAATGAAAAAAAAAGATCGTGCTCACTAGCGTGATCTGCAACTATCCATCAGAACTCTTTGTTGTGATGACGTTTGCAGCAGCATCAGCTCCCATTGGGCACCGTGGTTTTCTAACATGGAAGTCAGCAGACTTGTTTATTTTATTAAGTTGTTTTAGATGAATATTTCCATTTAAAATGTCCAAATGATAACATAATGATCAATGGGTGTAATAGATTATAACTATATAGCAGACATGGTAAAAGGGGAAATTCAATTTCTCAACTGGACAAAGTTTATTTGGTCGAAAATGTTTCGCAGCTCATCCGAGTTGCTTCGTCAAGTTGACAAATTGAATTTCTCCTTTTACCATGGATTCTACCTGGACGACTGAGGGATTATTCACATATATAGCAGACACAAGCACAATATGTCTTCTTTATACAGTTACAGATAAGGTATGGTGGAAAAACAGGAAACGATTTTTTTCTGTATGACAAGAATAATTTCATAAAATCTTGCCAACCATGTTTGTGAGCTCTTGCAGTAGATATTACACCATAATATTTAGCATTATATCCGTATTTTTACACCAGTTGTCAATGTTTTTCTTCTGTGTTGCTTGCCTCCCTCACCTTCTTCCTTCAATCCCCTGTTAAGGTTCATTTTCACTGGGGTAAACAGGTATAGGTCAAACTGGCTGCAGTTACATGCACACTCTGAATCACATGAATACATATTGTTTTTCAGATTAATTTTTTTTTTTTACAAATGTAGCTCAAATGCATACAAAAAAAAAACACTTAAAATGATCATAATACAACTTATAATATTGTCACAGTAACACGATACTATCCTCCGTCCCTGATCCTTTACCTGTATCACCGGTGAAAACATACCCTGACAAACCCTTCCCTTTAATCCCTATTACTACTCCACAGGTCTCAGCCCCTCCTCTCTCTGAGCTTTGACTGACGGTTCTCCCTGTTTTGTTTCTCAGTGCTAAGCATAGGGGAAGGAGGATTCTGGGAAGGCACGGTGAAAGGGCGCACAGGCTGGTTCCCCGCGGACTGTGTGGAGGAGGTACAGATGAGGCAGTATGACCCCCGACTAGGTAAGACCATCATCACTACTACTACTACTGCACTGTAAACAAACTCAGTGAAATAAGCTGGGAATTATATAGGAAAATATTAGCAGCTATTGTGTGATTTTACTGTTTAAAAAGTACCAATATATACTTTAAAAGAATGTTATACTGGGGTTGGGGTTCATAGGACAGAAATTACTGTGAGCTGTATCAGAACAAGTATAAGACCACATAGACCTGGACGACTGAGGGATCACACAGATATAAGGACACGTGGTAACATAAAATAAAGTACTATGATCTAATGTTGAAAATCATATTCTATTGTCAAAATAAAGAAAGATTGAGTTTGAAATTTTAGAAACGTCACAACACTGTTATGCTATAGAAGTGAAGGAGCATTAACTTAATAAATTAACTTAATGTCAATGTTTTAATGACTTTATCCAACCTGACTTTTTCACAATAAACCCCAAGCAACCCCCCAGCTCCCAGTGTTTTTCCCATGATCTTGATCTGGTGCTGTCCATGATTCTGAAGTGCTGAACCATGTATCTAAGAGAGTTAAAGGAACTGTATGTAAGATTTAGGTTTTAAATTTCATAAATGTATTAGTTAAGACAATAGTGACTTCTATTGAGAACTTTGCTGTCAAACAATGATGCCTGTCTGTATTTTTGTACAGTCTGACACTAGCTCCACTATCAGTTTGGTCACCATGCGCTCCGCCGTGTCTCAAGCCAGAACCAAACATGATTTTTTTTTTTTTTTATAATTTTCAGTGACACCTGTGAAACAAAGGATCTCATTGGTCACCTATCATTAACAAACAAAATGATATTTCAATCACCTCAGAGTTTAGTGCTTTGCTCATTGATTCTGCAGACATCCTTGATGTTTTTTCAGTCTCGAGTGATTTTTTTCCCCTCGTAAGCAGCCATATTTGTTTTGATATGGACAGACCATGATCCACGATTGGTTAATCCACCTGTCAATCACGCCCTTTTGAAAACAGGGAGATTCAATTGTGACCAGACTTACATCTTCCTAGTGTATTGAAGAAGTGTGTATTCTTGATCCTAGGCAAATTCCGAACAGACCTGAACAATAGAAAATATTTAATATATTTACACAATTATAGAATATAATACTTATAATATTTACAAACTGTATTTCTTCTTTTAAATACAAAATATTGTTATCCGTATGCCACTTAGGCCCTTTATATCTTTATCTCTCTGGCTCATCTTTTACCACGCTCACTTATCTCTCATTTACATCTGTGTAAACACTACACCGCACTTTATCATTATGCTAATTACATGTAATCAGGCACTGTATAATTATTGAAATCAGGCTTTCTCAGTGTACGTGTTAACTCCAAATTGTATGTGGATTGTGTAAAAGTATTGTTTTAGTTTCTTTGCTTCCAACAAGGCATTTAAGCTTTCAGGGGCGTTTAATTAGAGGGAGATGGAAAGGTCACTGTGTTTAGGCTGCGTTAAAGATGTGCTGTGCTGCTGAGCTCAGTGTGATACAGGCTGGCGAAGATTCACAAATGTCATTTAAAAATATTCTGAACATAAGTAGTATATGAAGAAACATTTTACTCTTAACTTTTATTACAACTAAAGGTACTGTCATTTTGGGCTGTAGTTGACAAAAGAAATTCTTGGTCAACAAAAGACATGTCCTGCTGATTGATTGGTTGACTAAAAAGGGGCATTGCAAAAGCTCTCAAAACTATTATGTATCTCATTACATATACATCTGACTCAAAGTGCACTCACAGGACTAGACTAGATTACTATTTGCCATGGCCATAGTTGATGTTATTGAAATAGCATCAGTGACAAATAGAATGTGGCCATACCAGCTTGTCAAAACCTGATCCCATCAGATCTCAGAAGCTCAGCAGGGCCGGGCCTGGTAAGTATTTGGGGGGAGACCGCTGGGAAAATCAGGTGCCACAGTGGGGCGCCAGTCGCAAAAACTCATTGTGTCCTTAGGCAATTGTGTCATCCACATTGCCTTGTCTGAAAGTGGTGTGTGAGTGATGGTGGTGCTGATCAGAGGGCCGATGGCACAGATTGGCAGCCTTGCTTCCTTCAGTCTGCCCCGGGGCAGCTGTGGCTACAATAGTAGCTTACCACCACTGTAAAACGTCTTTGAGTGTCCAGAAAAGCGCTATATAAAACTGATCCAATATTAATATTAATATTAATATTAATATTAATATTAATATTAATATTAATATTAATATTAATATTAATATTAGAAAGAAGCTTCGTAAACAGTGGAGTATATCAGATTTGTCTCTTCATTAGCAGATGGCAATGTATTTGCTCTCATCTCAGGGGCAGCAGACACATGCACAGCCACATGTACAGCCACACTAGAAATACAGTGGATATAAAAAGTCTACACACCCCTGTTCAAATGCCAGGTTTTCATTTTTGATGTAAAAATTACAGCAAGACAACTTTTTCCACCTTTAATGTGACCTATAAACTTTACAACACAGTTGAAGAAGTAACTGAAACATTTAAAGGGGAAAAATATAAAATTAAAAAAATTTAAATAACCTGGTTGCATAAATATGCACACCCTTAAACTAATACTTTCATACAACACCTTTGGCTTTTATTACAGCACTTTATTACAGTCTTTTTGGGTAGGAGCCTATCAGTCTGGCACATCTTGATGTGGCAATATTTGCCCACTCTTCTTAGCAAAACCGCTCCAAATCTGACAGATTGCGAGGGCATCTCCTGTGCACAGCCCTCTTCAAATCACCCCACAGATGTTCGATGTTCTTATTCCGGTGAAGCCATTCTTTTGTTGATTTAGATGTGTGCTTTGGGTCATTGTCATGCTGAAAGATGAAGTTCCTCTTCATCTTCAGCTTTCTAACAGAAGGCCGAAGGTTTTTTGCCAACACTGACTGGTATTTGGAACTGTTCATAATTCCCTCCACCCTGACTAAGGCCCAAGTTCCAGCTGAAGAAAAACAGCCCCAAAGCATGATGCTGCCATCACCATGCTTCACTGTTGGTATGGTGTTATTTTGGTGATGTGCAGTGTTGTATTTGTGCCAAATATACTTTTTGGAATTATGTCCAAAAAGTCAACCTTGGTTTCATCAGACCATAACACATTTTCCCATGTGTTTGGGAGATTTCAGATGTCTTTTTAATTAAGTCAGGCTTGGATGTTTTTCTTTTGTGAAGTAAGGCTTCCCTCTTGCCACCCTACCCTATAACCCAGACATTATGAAGAAGACGGGAGATTGTTGTCACATGTATTACGCAGCTTGTACTTGCCAGAAATTCCTGCAGCTCCTTCAGTGTTGCTGTCGGCCTCTTGGCAGCCTCCCTGACTAGTTTACTTCTCGTGTTATCATTAATTTTGGACCGGCGTCCTCTTCTTGGGAATGTCACTGTTGTGCCATATTTTCTCCACTTGATGGTGACGGTCTTCACTGTGTTCCATGGTATATTTAATTCCTTGGAAATTCTTTTGTAGTCTTCACCTGACTGATATCTTTGAATAATGAGATCCCTTTGATGCTTTGCAAGCTCTCTGCGGATCATGGCTTGTACTGGAAGATGTGGCTACAAGAATGTCAGGAAAAGCCTACGAAAACAGCTGAACTTTATTTGGGGTTGATCAGAGGCACTTTAATTTGTGACAGGGGTGTGCTGACTCCAGTTTAACATGAGTTTGAATGAAATTGGTTAAATCTGAATGAAGCCGCATCCTGAGTTATAAAAGGGTGTGCACACTTATGCAACCACATTATCTCAGTTGTTTATTTTTACTTCATCTCCCTGAAAGATTACTGTTTGTTTTTCAGTTGCGCTGTACAGGTTATAGGTCACATGAAAGGTGGAAAAATTTGTGAAATTATTTATCTTGATGTAATTTTTTACATCACAAAAACCTGGCATTTGATCAGGGGTGTGTAGACTTTTTATATCCACTGTACACATTGGCGAGCAGATTTGATTAGGAAACGTTGTTTAATAAGTGTGTTATATGTGGCTGGGCTGGTAGTAGTAGTTCAGTTGGTACAATGTTATCCCACTAACACAAAGGTTGGATTCAATCTTTCATGCCAGTGCATACTGATGTTGTGTCCTTCGACAAGACACCCATTTGGAGCCCTAACTAGAGTTCACTGAATTAAGTTTTACATATTTATCAATCTGGAATGGCTTTTTCAGAAAGTGATCAAGAAAATGCGGAACATCATGACGTTTATTTGAAAAATTAAAGTTTTATTACATCCAGTTGAGAGAAAAGCACATCCCTGTCCACAAATACACAAAATATTTAGCTTCTGTAGATTTTTCACAAACAAAATCATCCGTATTTACTAGGGTACTGATACTGGTATCGGTAAAAGCTCCAATACCACATATTTTTCAGATATCGGTATTGTTGAGTACTCAAGCCAAATCACCGATCTGAAAGCACTGTGTATTTTCCTGAATGAGGACCTGTAGATGCGAGCAGCCACTGTTGACGTCTGTGGCTAAGGCTAACGCTAACGCTCAGAGCAGGTTAAATGCAGACTGTGGAGGCTCTGTGGACACTTAAAAGATGTTAATAATGACAGAAAATACATTTGTGTTACCTCTTTGATGCCTTAATTTAGCTTTTGGTGTGGATGCTCAACTTAGCAGGAAAAATTGAGCACAACAGTGGCAATAGCGCTCACTCGGACCTCACCCTCACTGTTGGTTTTATCCATGCACTGCAGTAGAAAATAATGAATTAGGAGAGTATGTGCTTAAATTAGCATTACCTGTTGTCAAAATCATTATACATTTGACTCTTAACACTTTCTCAAAATCAAATTTATTCTATAGATTTTCTTTAGAGATAGCCTTTTAGTAGTTTATTAGTAGTTTAGTAGTATTTTTTCCTCTTGTACTGTAACAAAATTAAGTAGCCTAAGGGCACTTTTACACAGCTAGTTTCATTATTTCGTCTGCACCAGGCAATAAAATTGTTATTATGTAGCTTATAGAATCCAGTGCGGTCCGCAATCACACCTGCATACAAACCATAATTGGTCCAATTGACGTATGTCCAAGGCA
Source organism: Paratrypauchen microcephalus (assembly GCA_036785185.1). NCBI lineage: Eukaryota > Metazoa > Chordata > Actinopteri > Gobiiformes > Gobiidae > Paratrypauchen > Paratrypauchen microcephalus. Next base: position 2,334,441 of record JAVJIX010000087.1, on the reverse strand, counting down.
CCAGGCAGGTTTGACTGCACTTGGCTTGGGGACAATGAGGCTTTCCCGCATGCCAGACCTCTTGGAAGTGAGGCCAAGATGCACCGTCTTGCCCAGTGGCCTTCCCACAGAGCCCTTCCGGCCCTGCAGGCCCCTAACCCCCCAAGTGGAGGCCGGCCTCCGACAGAGACGGTTTCTTGAACCATGCCTAACAGCCTCCCTGGCCTGGGGAGCACAGACTCGCAAACCTACGGACCACCAGCCGCGGACAGGCATCCGGGCCCTACCCCGGCAGCCCAGTGCACGCACACAGAGCTGCCTGGTTGATCTTGCCAGTAGCATATGCTTGTCTCAAGGATTAAGCCATACAAGCCTAAGTACACACAGCCGGTACAGAGAAACTGCGAATGGCTCATTAAATCAGTTATGGTTCCTTTGATCGCTCTACTGTTACTTGGACCATGTTTGGCCTCAGTTTGAGGTTTGTCTTCTTCACTCACCGCGAACAAGAAATGAAATAACTAGTATCCCTATATTTATATTATTTTGTTTGGACCTACTGTCTATGGTTTGGACCCGAGTTCGCATTCAAACCAGAGGGACCACACCAGAGTTTGGTATTTGGTGCAGAGTCAAGCGGACCAAGACCACCTCTTTTTTGAGGTCTTGGTCCGCTTGATTAAGTGCAGATCCAAGTGCAGTTGATGCGTTCACACCAACAAAAACAAACTAACTAAGAGCTTCTGGTTCAAATGGAACATTTGGTGTGCACCAACTGCTGTTGGTGTGAAAGCACCCTAAGTCTACTTCTTCACACTATTATCGGGCTACTTATCGGACTGGTATTGGTATCAACAAGTAGGCCTACACTAAGTCTGTGAGATCTATTCTTTTATGCTTGAAGTGTTCTTCATATTCTAGTCTTTTATATCTCTGGGTTTTAAGTTACTTACTGTGGGAACCGTCTCACCTCACCACTTGTTTCTCCATATGGTGTATACATCAAGTGTGGCTATAGGTTATAAAAGGCTGTAAACTAATTTGAGGTGTGACCCTTTGCTGGGGGTTGTATACACAGGGTGCTGTAAACAGCTAATGCTACATTTACTGTGGGGTTGTGTTGTGACAGTTGTTGTCTGATTGGCTGACCTCACTATTTAACACTCTGCATAGTTAAACTATTCTCCTATAGGGTACCGGTTGGTGATGTCATAAATATTCAACAGTGTACTGTATTTAAAGACAGCCCCTTGTGGTGTTTGTGTGTGTGGGGGTGTGTGTGTGACCTGAACCCCACTGGGGTTCTCTTCATGTCCCTCTTCATGGCCGACGTCTCTCTGCTAAGCTGCAACATGGATGCTGAAGATGAAGATGCCCGATGCTACCATTTTGTTTCTATTCTGCTATTTTTACATTAAAATGCTGAATAACCTCAATTTCGACTATGCCTTCCTTCAGACCTCCTTCTGACCCATTTTTTTAAAACTGACAGTTTTGGCGCCCAACGTGGGGCCAGAAGGAAAGGTCAATGTGGGGCTCGATGAAAGGCATCGAAGATGAGGCTAATGGTCGACAGAAGAGAAGAAGGGGAGGAGATGCTCCATGCACCCAGAGGTTCCAGGTACTGATCTCTAAGAATTTTTTTAATTAATTGTGATGATGAAACAAACTGGGACTTCTGAAATAAATTATTCGGTGATGTTGTCTAGCCATACAAGATGAACTAAAATTGCATGCTTAAGTTTTGTATTTATGGTCGCTGTTATTAAGAATATGTAAGAAGAATCTGGGAATCTGTTGTTTTGATGCTTTTTTATGTTAAGAAATTTGGGATTTTTTGGTTGGTTTTGTGTGGATGGACATCAGATCTAAATGTGTAACTAAAATATAAGAGATCTTAAGAATGCCTGTTCAGAATGAACATGAGACAAGTTGCTGTAAATTACTCGAAGAGTTAATCTGCAGATAATTAATATGCTAAACCCTGCAAAAGCAGAGAAGTTAATAGTTAAGGTAAATCCAAGTTGTTTTAAAATTGAGCTCTGGAAAACGTGCGAGTTAGTTAAATGTTATTTCATCTTAGTTCTGCAAAAGGTGCAGATAGGGGGTTTTTGATTATTTGTGATTCATTATATGTATCACTTCTGGTAATCTAAATTGATCAAGATGAGATTAATATTCTAGTGAAAGGTGAATAGGAGTTCTATTAAACTATTAAAAATGAGGTTGTTTTAGCTGATGTAAAATGTTACTGTTGCAGATAAATATAGTTCATTAGATAGATCAGACTATGTCTATTTTTTGATAAACATTTTTTTAGGGGTAATTTATCTCACTATGTCCCAGATTGTGTCATTGTGTCAATTGATTTGAATTCTGAGTTCAGGTACTGGAGAAGTTGACTGAGCAGATCAGTTTTTGCTCAAACTCCTGGCATGCCCCTCAGAGGTTGTGAAATCTTACACCACAAAGTCCTTGTGACATCTGAAGACCAGTCTATTCTGGCTGTTTTTGTGACGAGAATGAAGGAGCATCACCATTTTTGGACTCAGAGGTGTCTGTTTTTGATGTCTGTTCATTTTTTGCTGATGTAGGCAACTATGCTCTCAAATCAGCCTCAACCCAGTATCAAACAGGAGTTTGATGAGAGTGTTCAACAAATCAGAGAGATTTTTGCATTATAATTCTCAGATGACAAAAAGCTCATATCAAGGAAACAGTCTCTTCAAACTGTGAAGGAAGCTGTAAAAGCTGCAACCACACAGCTGGAGCGTGTCGTAAAAGAGTGCTCAGAAGGACGACACCTTCGTGGTGCAAGAGAAGGCTGTGTTAAAATCCAGTCTGCTTCTTTTTTATCTTGATGGACATTTTTTGATAAGTGTGGATAAACTAAGTCATCTAGTTTGTTCACTGAAGATTCAGCGTCACTTATAGGTTCAATGGTGATGCAATTGGACATTGCTGGCTTTGAAATCTTTGAGTACAACAGCGTGGAGCAGCTGTGCATAAGGATTCAACTGTGCTCTTTCCTGTCTGCTGAGTTATTTCAACAATGTCGGCGACGTCTGAGTGTGACATCATCTAACACTCTGTTGAATCCAGGAAGAGAACGATTGGTGAACTGAGAGACATTCTTCCATCTAACTTCGAAGGGAGGAGAACACTTTTCCAGGAGAGTTCTGTATTAATTTCTGTGTTGATGGTTACATTCTGAAAGCTAAGTCTAAAATTGGGGTTTACTAAATTATATTCATGTGTAACTTCAATATTCTGTTATTATTGGGTGAGCACATGTGATTATGTGCTCAAAGGGAGGGATTGTGAGATCTATTCTTTTATGCTTGAAGTGTTCTTCATATTCTAGTCTTTTATATCTCTGGGTTTTAAGTTACTTACTGTGGGAACCGTCTCACCTCACCACTTGTTTCTCCATATGGTGTATACATCAAGTGTGGCTATAGGTTATAAAAGGCTGTAAACTAATTTGAGGTGTGACCCTTTGCTGGGGGTTGTATACACAGGGTGCTGTAAACAGCTAATGCTACATTTACTGTGGGGTTGTGTTGTGACAGTTGTTGTCTGATTGGCTGACCTCACTATTTAACACTCTGCATAGTTAAACTATTCTCCTATAGGGTACCGGTTGGTGATGTCATAAATATTCAACAGTGTACTGTATTTAAAGACAGCCCCTTGTGGTGTTTGTGTGTGTGGGGGTGTGTGTGTGACCTGAACCCCACTGGGGTTCTCTTCATGTCCCTCTTCATGGCCGACGTCTCTCTGCTAAGCTGCAACATGGATGCTGAAGATGAAGATGCCCGATGCTACCATTTTGTTTCTATTCTGCTATTTTTACATTAAAATGCTGAATAACCTCAATTTCGACTATGCCTTCCTTCAGACCTCCTTCTGACCCATTTTTTTAAAACTGACAAGTCCAAGTGTCCATATTGGATCAGATCCCCAAAAAATGGTATCAGAACAACACTAGTATTTTCACTAACATATACTGAAATGCATCTGCCAGCGTTGCCATGTTTGCTTTGGTTCGCTTGGGCGCTTCACCTTCACCTGTGCGCTTCTGCACAAACCTCAATGCCACCTCCTCCCAGGGCAAAATTGAACCTTACAATGGAAGTATCTCAAGATGAATTCTCAAGAGTTTGTGAACTCACATATCATAAGAATGCACAAGGTTAGATGATGCTAGTGTTACATGCTAGCAGTGTTTCTGCATTTGTAGAAGTTAGTTAAAGAAAGGGAATAGGGGGAGAACTCTTCTGTTGTTACAGTGGAGCGCTTGTGTTATGTACTATAATGTTGACCACAAAGATTGAATGCAGACACAATCAGATTTTGTCTACTATTAGAAATCTTTCATCGCTGACAGCCAAAATCGTACAGTGGACACCACCTTAACAAACACAATAGCAGCCTAGTGCAGGCATTAGCCTAGCGCACATAGCAACTTAGCACAGACACTCACAAGTGTTGTTTATCCAAAGACAAGCACTGAGGCATCACTGACAGCCGCGCCAATACGTTTCAGCCTAGTGAAGCACAAAGCCAGACCTGTCCACAATTAAGGAACCCAAATACTATATTACACTGTCTCCTTCCTCTGCCCTCTACTGTAATAGGCCGCTGTGACACCTGACGCTCTTCTTCAACATATGTCCAAGATTTGTGACAAGTTTCCAAAATGACTGACATAAAACCTTAACAAAGTATAAAAAAAATTTCAGTGCATCTCTGTTTGTATGGTTCTTCTTACTAGGCTATCTAATGTGACTTCTCATTTGGCTTATCAGAATGAGAAAGTTTGTAAGTGAACAAACTTCACAAACTAGGAATGTGTATTGGCCATATGGTACAACACATGAACAATAAGGCGTTAAATAAAAATACTGTGAATATAAGATTATTATGGATAGAACAATAATGCAAAAGTAGCAGTTGAAGTGAGTTATTTTTTGGTTGCCACAGGATTCCATGATTATTTAATAGATTTTTACACTTTCCTGTGCCAATCATGTTAGAGATTGGAGAAGGCATTGTGGGGGAAGTGTTTTGCTCAGGGACACAAGGAAAGAATACATTAGGCTTGAGGTTTAAACCAGATATTCCATTGATGGATGGGTGCTTGACCTTATACATCTCACTTACTAAATTCTTAGTAAAAGCTGTTCAGAATCCTGTGTCGTCAAAGATGATTTTTTTTTTACCTGCATATTTTTGCTACTTTGTTCATGTAATGGTGTTGTGGAATGTCTGGTAGACTGCTTACATGTATTTTGGAGGAATTGAAAATATGCAAGATCCTGTATGTGTTCAATGCTACGCTGTTGACATTACTAGACAAAGCAATAATCTTTGTGGAGACAAGCAAGTGGCACATCCTCCACAAGAAAGGGTACATAGTTCATGCTACAAATGCCCAATTGCACACCCAAACATGATAAAAGTTAAATGCACATCAACATACAAAATTAGAAAGATAAATTGATAATCACACAGCATTTTCAAATTCAAATTTCATTTTGCAATTTTGATTTTCAAACATAGAGTTGTGAATGAAACGGTAACATACTCATTCATTGCTTGGACACATAAACCACACATTCCACCACACTCCTGTCCGCATGACCAGTCCACTGGGGGCTAGCAGTCCATCTTCTGCCAGGGCCCTCCAGCAGAGACACAAGAGAGATGGAGAGAACATGGAGAGGAGGGAAAAGAGAGGGCAGACCGAATGAGAGAGGGTGAGGTCAGTGACCAGCTGAGAAAATGGGGCCAAAGCGAAGACTATTGATTGAATCCATTAAGGCTCCAATGAGTGATGAGGCGGTCAACTGCTGCTGGCTGTGAGCTGTGTCAGGTGTGTAATTATTATGAGACTGGGAAAGTGATGGAGCCTGATAGACAAGTAAGGGGGAGGTTAGTTAGTAAGATTCAAGAGACATTGGAAAATTAAAAACAATGATTTTTGTAACATAAAGAGCTACACTATTGGATTTTTTTTTTTTAGTAAAGACATTCTTTAAAGCTACTGGATGTAACTTTTTGGAGAAGGCAGACACATGAATTTTACTATGTTTTTCAGTGCAATTAAGACAGCCAAAATGAAAATATAAAAACATGCTTTTATTTTTGTGTATTTTTTGCTACATGCTGGAGCTTTAACATTTCTTGGCTGAGGGTCTGCCACTAGCTTGTCTCCATGGAGATGTCATTGTTGCTTGAAATATTCAACTTTATGATGTTAAGCTTGTAAAGGGAGAGCCCCAGTTGCAGGTCAAATTTGTGCAGTGGTGAGCCTTCTCACAGTACGAATGCATATTTTTCCAGTATTGAGGTACACAATATTGCCCACCTAGGATAACCTGTGCATTTGACCCATCCTTCAATGCTGGGGCAACCTGTACACAGTGCAGCGACCAGGAACCATCTCCACAATTTGAGCGCGCTTGGTCAGAACTCTTGGTTTAGCTGTTGTGCATGTTTTGGGTTGATGGAAGAACTGGGAGTGTCTGGGCGAAACAGTAGCAAAACATGCAAACTCTGTACAGAAAGCCCTGTGTAGCCCAGGAGTCAAACCCAGGAACCTTCTTACTGTGAAGCAAATGTACCTTCCAAAATGCAAGATAGATTTAATACCTTACTATGGAACATTCCAGACAAAGCTATAACATCTCCATGAAGACAAGAAGATGGCAGACCCCCACCAAAAAAAGTTCCACAGTTAAGCTTCATATGACTCCTCCCATCACTGTAAATTGCTCCCTTATTCTTTGATCTGATAAATGATGCTCCATTGTCTCTGGGGTGAAACATTATAACAAGCATGTAAACTTTTATTTCTGCTCTTTTAGGCGCTTCACTTCTCTCCCTCGCTCTCTCTCCACGCAGCAGTGCAATTGAATGACTCACAGCCGCATGAATCAACCCAGTCACATCCAGTGCTGCTATTTTTAGAACGCCCTTAACAAGTTTGGGAGTGTGTCTGCACGAGCCCAGAATGCTTAAACATGAGAGTGACTGCGGCAGCACACGCATATACACACACACACATACACATACACATACACATGCACATGCACACGTACGCATCCACACACAGACACATACACGTACAGTGCAGTGTGGACTTTAGTGTACAACCAGCCCGGATCATTATCACAGCAGGACTAATCGCAGGCTGCCATTTTGTCCTCGCTCTCCTGCCAATTGCTTTGAGCTTTCTGTGTCCACTGACCCAAACTATTTTCATTTCGTAAAACATCAAAATGGATGTTGTTTTTGGTGTTTTCTTGTGATGTGCAATGTTCTTTTTTTCCTCTCTCTCTCTCTTCTTTTTTTTTTTTTTTGGGCAGGCTTAACAAAAAAACAAAAAAAAACAGCTCTCAAAATGTTCATTTGAGTTAAGTTTGTAAAAAGGTGATGCAAATTGCCAGCAATTTCTGATAATCATGATTAAGATAAGATAAGATAAGACTTTACTGATCTCACACAGGAGAAATGATTTGGCTCATATGATTACTTCTGTACTAATGTATAAAAATATATATAAACTGAGATATTATGAAACTAAAATATTATGATCAATGACCTAATTCATTGTTTATTTATTTTTTTATAATTTAGCGGAGAATTCAAGTGAAATCGTGATTTTAAATTTGAATAATTGCCCAGCCCCTCTTGAGGGTTAGTGCATAAATTTCTGATTGACCCAGTGCATAATGTTTTAGCATCACTATTACCTGATTCAATCATTAAAAATGCATTATTACTGTAAATACCACTCCACAGATCTGACTTGTAGTGTGGCCTGGTTACTTATTGTCTCATTGGAGTTCTCCATTGAGATGGATGTGGGAACATGGATGATGGCCTTGTGGGCAGAGTCTTGGACAGGACTGTACTGATTACATAGATGGCATATAAACCTTCAGAATTTTTTTTTGATGAGGGAACGTTATGAAATGGTAGAACGCTCCAAAAAGTTGAATTTGCATAATATCCCCTCTTTAAACTATTTAAAATGCAAAAAAAGAAAGTTAAGAAATGCAGTGGGTATTTGCCTGTCGTAAAAAGTGCCTGGGGCCTACACCTCAGTTCTATATCCTGTGTAGAGTCAGTTATTTTATTAAGAAGAGCTTCGAGGAGCGACCACCTTTTGTATCATGCCTCTGCTGACTCAGTGCTTTTGAACAATCATTTAAGTGTAGTCTTGCTGTTTAACCCTGCACAGCACCCTCCCATGACAGGTCATGAAGGTGTGCGGCGGGTTTCTTCTCATCTAAAGCCAGCGCACTGTGTCAGGCCATCCCTCTCTCTCACCGTCTCTCTTTGGAGGACAGAGCCGTATCAAATGGTAATAGATGGTGCAGCGATTTGAACAATGAATCAAATGTGAAGGAGGTCTGGCGGTGGAGTGGACTCATCACATTTGAGAGGCCCGTGCAGAGGAGACAGAGCATGCAGGGACAAACATGGAGGTGCAGGTGTGTGGAGTCTCACTATGTCATGCCATCTGCACCTAAGACACTATTAGAGTATTTACTGCACATTTTGTCCATCTTCATCTGTATGCAGTAGTAGCCATCTTTGTTAAGTATCTGATAATATCAGTAAGTGAAATGGAGACAGGAACAAGTATCAATCAGTACTGTGGCCAAAGCTCATTGTTTAAGATGGATCTCAGCAGATCTCAGAAGAGAGGGGCTGGGCCTGGTTAGAACTTGGATGGGAGGCAGATGGGAATATCAGCTGTTGTGTCTTTAGGCAAGGAAAGCACTTTGCCCAGTATGAAAATGGTGTGTGTGTGTGTGTATGTGTGTGTGTGTGTGTGTGAGTGTTGTTGGTGGTCTGAGGGGCGAAGGGCACACATTGTCAGACTCACATCTGTCAGTCTGTCCCAGGGCAGCTGTAGCTACAGTAATAGCTTACCATCACCAAATGTGGAGTGAATGAATAATGCACAAAATTGTAAAATGTTTTTGCGCATCTAGAAATGCATTATATAAGACTATTGCATTATTATTATTATTATTATTATTATTATTATTATTATTATTATTATTATTATTATTATTATTATTATTATTATTATTATTATTATTATTGTTAAATGTATTATTTAGTGGGGATATTCAGTGTTTTAGTCATGATTTTAATATAGGGTTAAGAAATGTCTAACAACAATTTACCCCATAATGTTTCAGTTTATACAGTGATACCTTTCCTTGTATGTTCGCCCAGTCCCTTGAATGACTTGGATGATGTGGGCCAGTCTCATTTAGTCTCATATATTACTTTATTGTAAAATATGTATCGCAAAAGCAATGACACATATAGAACCATTTATGAAGCTTATTGTACTGCAGTAAACCTAAGATCGTCCAAGTTAGAAAATTGCATTCTTTTTTACTTGACATTTTCCAACAGTTAAATGACAGAGAACGTTTTTTGTTTTGTTTGTTTTTTTTGTGCATCCTTGAAAAGATACAGTTTTGTTTGCAATTATGAAACCTAAACCAAAATGAGAGATGATTTTTGCAGACAATATAAAATTCACAATAACGGATAAAGGATAATCACCAGAAACCCTTTCCATTGGGGACTTTGAACATTGTTTTTAGTTTCATATATAGCTCTACTATCGACTAACATAGTAGTAGTAATAGTATAATGTGCTTCTGGTTTTATTCCTCAAAATTTCTCTGTTGAATCTATTCAGTCTTGTGTATTTTTCCACTTCATTTGAAAAGCCTGACAAGTGTGTTCCTTCATTGTACTTTCTTCAAGGCATCTGCTACTTTCTCTGACAAAGCAGTGGTATTTTTAGGATCTGGTCTCTGGCTCTGTGAAGGAAGACAGAGTGCAGATAACACAACATGCTGCTTTTGGGATAGACAAATAAAGAATAGCGTTAAGGAAAAATAGGAATTGTTTTGTCAACTTGGGGTGGAAAAATGGATTGCTGTCCGCTCCTGGTGTCCGAGCTGCCTGTACTGTGCAGTCGCATTGATGGAGTGATTACCGTGGTGAAAGCTCAGCCAACTAGTGCCCTGTGTCATGACCTGTACTGGGGTAAGTCTACCTGCAAGAGATTGGGTATAGTTTTTGAAATATTAGGTATATTCTGTATTTTTTTCCCCTACTTTTCTACTCTAAGACTAATGCCCACTTTTTCCATAGTTAACAGTTGGAATAATAGGGATACTGTCTTAGTTTTGTACAACACTTTTTGTAGCCTCCTTCTATGTTTGAGCTGAGGCTTTTTAACAAGTATTTCTTTGTTGATTCCAGCTAACCTTTTAAAGGGACAGTATGTAAAATGTTATCTGTCAAATACAGCTTTTTCTAATGATAAGTGTAATACTGATTTATTCTTTATTATAAAAACATTGGGCATAATGGCCAAGTCGTTTGTGGTATAATGTGGTGTTTTGTTGTCTAGACGATCATCCAATCAGAAATCAGAATAAGCTTCACATGAATCTCTCATTTGGGTTGCCAGAATCAATGCTGAAAATCTGGCAACATGATCTTCTTTTTTTCTGTATATCCCATTTCTACTCATAGGAAATCTCTCCAGACAGATGTAAAATAACAGCAAAACTCCACATGCCAGAATTGAACCCAGAACTGTTTGAGGTTTGAGGTTTGAGTGCTCTCCATTGTGGCACTTTGCATGTCTTCTTTTTGTTTTCCGCCATATTTTACACACAGTGAAACTAAATGTTCTTTGTTGATTTATGTCCACATAATGGGATAAACTGTTGGTCACAATTAAAACGAAGATAGCAGATCTGAAAATATCACACCCCAAAACTGCCGCACAATCGCTCACAGACAACTACGAGCACTGCATGCAGAGCTGGTGTTATGGGGACACAGCTATGAGCTATATACATTCATTTTAAACGCTTCCTTGCCGGGTATACAGTTGTTGTGTCTCTGAGCAAGACACTTCACCCACAGCCACAACTAGGGAGGCAGAATCCAAGGAAAAGAAATCCAGTATTCAATTATGTTTAATATTGCAGTAACCATACTTTCAATATTTCATATAATATAGTAAGTTCAGTTTAATTACATCAAAAGTCAAACGATGTCACAATCATAGATGTTTTTTGATAAAACTTTCCAATTAAAATACATTTTAAAAAACTACAAATTTAAATTTTTAAGAACCATAACCATAATCTACAATATTTATTTTCTGGTCATATGGATAGTGCGTTAACCAGTATCTGTAGTTATCATTATGTTATACAGACCTTTGTGCAGCATATGGTCCTTTATAGTATATTTGCATATATAGTTCCTTATTACTGTATGTGAATGGTTGGAACCAGATCTAATTTGTTAACAGAATGGAATCTTTGTCATTTTTATGCATTTTTATACAGATTAACACTAAACCAACACAAGAATCACAAAAGCAGAGAAGGCAACACGAGTGAGCACTTTTTACACAAAAACTAAATAATTGGCATCATAATAACAGTGAGGTTTTTTTTATTATTATTATTACTGTAGTGCAGCGTTTTAGATAAATCATTTCAATGGGTAAACACTCCCACTCAGTTTGAACCATTAAACAAATCTGAGCTTTGGTCATTTCTCCCTGTGGTTACTGTGTAGATAAAATTAGTCATTCGTCTGTCATATAAATAAATAAATATAAAAAAGGAACAGACTCAGATTCCATGAAAGGACCGAAAGTTCCATCACTAGCCTATAACAGTCACTATACTAGTATACTAAAAGGTATCTGGCTTAAATCTCTCTACTTACTTACCATCCAACAAAAGACATAAAGAGCTGTGACATCTTAGCAAAACCAACTAATTGTGTTCTCTCTCTCCATATCGAGCATTAACCATGGAGCTTCAGAGTTTTGTGTGTGAAGTCCCATGAAATCCTACCATTCTCTATGTCGTTTTCCCCCTCATTTCTCCGGCCTGTGTCTAATGTACTTTATATGAGCAATTTTCGTGGCGCAGTGAAAGAAGTCTATTCGGAGTTCATTTTAAGTCCCATCCACTGGCACTTTGACGTCAGATTAGAAAGTCCGGCGGAGGTGGTTCGGTATGGAGGAGGAGGAGGAGGAGGAGAAGGAGAGGAAAATAAAGACATGTCATAGCGTTCCGTGCAGGGGGGGAATGGAGCAGCCTCGAGTTGAGTTCCACGGTCCAGTGACCCCAGCACTGACACTTGTGAGATGGGACAAAGAGGAGAAGGACAGAGCCATTCTTCCAACATTTTTAGAGACATGCAAGAGGTACAACATGGAGGTAACTCGTATGGATTTAAACAATGTATAGAATTACCACTCTGGGATTTATGTTTGTCTACCTGATTTAGTGGTTACATAAAAGAAGGAAGAATCCAGAATGATATCTCTAACTTTTATAAAGAGAGATATCAGTCCGGTCAACACATTCTCTATTCCACCTCATGCCACAACCAAATGTGATTGTCCAATGAGATGTGTTTACTGTATTTCAGTGATGCATGTGAAAAAAAATCAGCTGATTGGTCACCTATCATTTAGAACAAAATCAAATTTCTGTCACCTCAGATTAACAAAGTTTAGTGCGTCACTCGTTGATTCTGCAGAAATTCGCCCTGTTTTTCAACCCCCTGGGGTACTTCCTCCGGGCACTCCGGTTTCCCCCACCAACCCAAAACATGCACCATAGGTACCTCCAGCTTTGGTCCTGACCAAGCCGAAGCAAGAAGATCATGGAGATGGTCCCCGGGCGCAGTAATGTGCTGCTCACTGCTCCTGATAACAGGATGGGTTAAATGCAGAACTGGAATTTCCCCACTGTGGGACTAATAAAGGCATAGCTTTCTTTCTTTCTTTCTATTTTTTTTACGGACAGACAATGTGGCTCCCTGATTGGCTAATCCATCTGTCAATCATGCCCATCTGACCTCATTCGTTGTTGACCAGTCTCACATCTTCGTAAAGTAGTGTCTACATAAAGAGACAAGAGACATGACACAAGATTGGGTCCATAAGAACAGGATCTTGTGGCATGGGGTCTTGTCCTATTCCTATTAGATTCATGTCAAATGTCAAACACATTTGTCAACATAATAATTATCGTCAGGAAATATATCACTATGGCAACATCAAAATCTCAGGCTTTATTTTCTTGAAACAACATCTGAACTCATCTCTTGTTTCCCCTTTTCTGTCTCCCTCTCTTTACCTCATTATTCATGGGTCAGGGCCAAACGTGTGATACGTGTCAGCCTCGGTGGTAAAAGGCTGCTCCACATCAACCACAACAGCTGACTCAGCGTTTACCAAATACTACCACTTCACTTCAAATACTACCACAACATTTGAAATGCTACCACGTCACTACAAATACACTTCGTATACTATGTCACTCCAGATACTACCACATCACCGCAAATACTACTACCTCACTCTAAATACTACCTTTTTACTCCATATACTACCACCTCATTCTAAATTCGAGGATACAGTATGTTAGTACAATTACTACCTCAGGTACCATTATCACTCCAAATACTACCAGTTTACTCCTTATACTATTCCCACTTTACTCTCAGCACTACCACTTCATTCCAAATACTACCACATCACTACAAATACTACCAAGTCACTCCGTATACTAACATTTTACTACAAATACTACTATTTTACTGTACTACCAATAGTATTATTACCAATTATTTCTCCATGTAACTCTATCTGACACACTTCATTTTACAATCCATACCAATTCCAGTTTTCATAAGAATTTCAGAAGCTATGCCTGATTCGTAGGCCTGATTCATACTTTTTAAATGTGAAATTGTGAAATATGCTTTTCACATTAACACATAATTGATATCTGACATCCTGTACCAACACAAGCTGCTAACATGTGCCCAGTTCATCCATTACTAATTAAAACATATTTAATCTGATTATTCTGGTCCACCATCTGATACGGTCATTCACATCAGTAACCATGTAATCAGATTAGAGAGACACCTCATCCACTGTCAACCAATGGGAATCATGTGGGACACTACTACTGCTGTTGTGTCCCCGAGCAAGACACTTCACCCACATTGAATACTTTATACAGTATGTGGCTTCCTACTTCATGTTCTTCTGCTTCAGGAGGCACTCTAGGTTCAGTGTTCTTTTTTTATGTATATTTTTTTAATCCCAGGAAGTATACTGTATATAAAATGTACTCCTCACCTTCCATGGTGGTTGGTCTCTCACTCTCATCCAGCTCGGTTCCTCTACCAGAGGCCTGGGAGCTTGAGAGTTCTGCGCAGTATCTTTGCTGTTCCTAGTACTGCACTTTTCTGGACTGAGATGTCTGATGTTTTTCCTGGGATCTGTTGTAGCCACTCCTCCAGTTTGGGGGTTACAGCCCAGAGTGCTCCGATCACCACGGGCACCACTGATGCCTTCACCTTCCAGGCCTTCTCCAGCTCTTCCTTGAGCCCCTGGTATTTCTCTAGTTTCTCGTGTTCCTTTTTCCTGATGTTACCATCGCTTGGTATTGCAACGTCCACCACCACGGCTCTGTTCTGTTGCTTATCCACCACCACTATGTCTGGTTGGTTCGCCATCACCATTCTGTCAGTCTGTATCTGGAAGTCCCACAGGATCTTGGCTCGGTCATTCTCAGCAACCTTCGGAGGTGTTTCCCACCTTGACCTTGGGGTCTCCAGCCCGTACTCTGCACAGGTGTTTCTGTACACTATGCCCGCCACTTGGTTGTGTCGCTCCATGTATGCTTTCCCTGCCAGCATCTTACACCCTGCAGTTATGTGCTGGACTGTCTCAGGAGCCTCTTTGCACAGCCTACACCTTGGATCTTGTCTGGTGTGGTAGATCTGGGCCTCTGTTGCTCGGGTGCTCAAGGCCTGCTCCTGTGCAGCCAGGATGAGGGCCTCTGTGCTGTCCTTCAGACCAGCCCTCTCTAGCCATTGGTAGGATTTCTTGATATCAGCCACTTCAGTTATGTTTCGGTGGTACGCCCCATGTAGGGGCTTGTCCTGCCATGATGGTCCCTCCAGCACCTCTTCCTCTGCACTCCACTGTCTGAGGCATTCCTTGAGCACATCATCTGTCGGGGCCTTGTCCTTGATGTACTTATGGATTTTGGATGTTTCATCCTGGACAGTGGTTCCCACAGTCACTAGTCCTCGGCCTCCTTCCTTCCGGCTCGTGTACAGTCTCAGGGTGCTGGATTTGGGATGGAACCCTCCATGCATGGTCAGGAGCTTTTGTGTCTTAACGTCTGTGGTCTGTATCTCCTCCTTTGGCCAGCTTATGATTCCTGCTGGGTATCTGATCACTGTCAGGGCATAGCTGTTTATTGCCTGGGCCTTGTTCTTGCCATTGAGCTGACTTCTTGGGACTTGCCTTACTCGTTGCAGGTATTTGGCTGTAGCCGCTTTCCTTGTTGCCTCTTCAAGGTTGCCATTTGCTTGTGGGATACCAAGGTACTTGTAACTGTCCTCAATGTCTGTGTTTTCCACAACCGCACTGAGTTTGCAATGAATGCCCTTAGAGTCTTATTGATATTGTACAGCTCCAAGCACTCAGTGATCCATGTGTGTGGCATTGAGTCATAGGCTTTCTTGTAATCAATCCAGGCAGTGCACAGGTTGGTCTGACGGGTTCTGCAATCACGGGCGACTGTTCGGTCAACCAGGAGTTGGTGTTTGGCTCCCCTGAAGTTTTTGCCGATGCCCTTCTGTGCTGCGCTCATGTATTGATCCATGTGCCCACTTACTGTATCTTAGCCGCCATGATGCCTGACATGAGCTTCCATGTTGTGGAGAGACAGGTTATTGGCCGATAGTTGGATGGGACTGTACCCTTCGAGGGATCCTTCAGGATCAGGATCATACACCCTTGGGTTAGCCATTCAGGGTGAGTCCCATCCCTTAGCAGCTGGTTCATTTGTGCTGCCAGGCGCTCATGGAGAGCAGTGAGCTTCTTTAGCCAGTATGCGTGGATCATGTCAGGGCCCGGTGTTGTCCAACTTTTCATGCCTGAGACTCTTTCCTGAATGTCTGCCACTGGGATGGTGACTGGATCTTGTTCAGGGAGGTTGCTGTGGTCTTTCCTCAGAGCCCCCAGCCACTGTGCATTGGTGTTATGTGATGCCTCCCTTTCCCATATGCCTTTCCAGTACCTTTCAGTCTCCAGCCTTGGTGGGTCTGCTCTGGTGTTATACCCCTGCCATTGAGCGTACACTTTCGCAGGTTGTGTTGCGAACAAGCGGTTTATATATATTTTTTATTTAAAAAAATTTTTTTTACCTGATCTAAATGGATCTAGTGGATGATAATTAATAATTGGCGGGGGAAAGCATAAATAAGTACATATTTTCAAACCTGCTTATCATTAAAAGTAATTTTTTCTATGGCTGAATCTTGTCATGTAGAAACAGAGGGAGGACCCAAAATGCAGGACTGCTGTCCAAGAATGACCAAAATTCAAAAATCAAAACTGCCATGACATGACGAGACACTGATAATGACAATGGACTAACAAAGGGCAGAGGAAAACACGGGGTCTATACACATTGGCCGTTTCCCAATTCAGCGACGGCACACTTGTGAGCGTCCTTGGAAGGGGATGTGCATCATATCCGGCGCGACAAGCGCCGTTCCATTCGTTTTTTTTCCCCTGCACCGATAAGATGAGCTCTGAATGGCGCTGTCGTTTCCATGGAAATCGGGGCGTGGACCAAGCGTGCAAACATGCACGCTTCGCACACTTAAAAGCCCCAGCATGCACAGCGCGGGAGGATATATGACTACAAAGACCAACTCGCCAGCGACATACACAAGTGAGAGTTGCGACGTCACTATAAAATATACGTACTGGTTCACCTCACCTACAGCTATGCTACATGAAACTCTTCATAAACTACGCTAAACATGTGTGACGGTGGCCGTAACGGCATTGTTCACGGCACCTGTATTACCGTTCACATGCTTTTCCCCTTACACTCCTTTGCTGTTGTAATGCTGGATATTCTACAGTGTAGCCATGTCCAACGTTTACTCTAAGCTGTGCACTGCTCGCACATTCTCAGCGCACAAGAAAACTTGTGCAGCGCACTGTAAATCAGGGATGAAAGAGCTTTTAGCGGATCTCCGCTTTTTATTCAGCCGTCATTTTTTTATATCTGCAAAGTGCGAGCCGCGCGTGGGGTGCATTTCGGATGTGGAGTTAATGTGTTTGCTCAGACACATAAAAAATTAGGGGGAACATTGGCCATGTCCCAATTCCAAGTATTACTAGTCGCAATAGTATAATATTTTTGTCTTTAGGGAACAAGGAGCAGACCACCCGGCTTATTGAGCTGAGGCGGGATCTGTTCCATTTCGCAGACGCCCATGTGAGAAACGTAGTGCACTAAGGACAGAGCGAGTGTGCGCCGTCTCGACGACAGACCGAGTGCACACTCACAAGCGTGCCGTCGGTGAATTGAGAAACAGCCATACAGACACAGGTGTAACAGGTGTTAGGGCGGGGAAAACAATCGTCAGGAAGTAAAACTAAAAGCAACAAGGCACAGAATAAAAACAAAATAAAACACTGAGGGCACGGTACACTAAAGGAATAAGATACACCAAAATATGCAACAACAATGACTACAAAACATAAACCATGACAAATCTAATACAGGAGGGCTTGGGGGGCTAGAGGGTGGTCTCTAATATGAATATTGCCAAAATGCTTATTTTTGAAAGGCTCTAGGGTAGTCATGTAGTCAAGTATTCTCATGCAAAATTACTTAAAATTTCTAAAACCCAATGCTGTTTTTAAATAAAATTTAAATCATTTTTGATATACATTGTTTGCATTTTATGTTTTACGCCATTGTTTAGTTAAAGCTGGTGTGGAGCAAAGATAATAATTTATATAGAGTTTCAATGTATTTAAGTCAAATTTAATCCAAAACTCATTTGTATTGCTGGATCAGTATTATTTGGCATAATATTAAGATAAGAGAAGCTTTATTTATCACACAATGGGGAAGTTTCTGTGTTGCAATGCACAGTTTTATAATAAAAACAAGCACTCAGAGATCAAGACAAATACTAGAAAACAGACTTAAATTTAACTCATCACTTTGCAAGTATAATAAAATATAAGACTACAGCACTATATATACAGCACTTTATAAATAATGTTTGATTGATTGACTATATGTACAATAAGTGGCTCTGAGTATTATTATGCACAGTACAGCAGAGTATGAACAGGATTACTAGGCTATCAGATCAAAAATCACTTCACTTCACTACTTCACTGGGTTATCGCACATCTGCCTTTTAGATATTTCTTACAATACCATCATAATACCATATAATTAATAAGCGAACTCTTGACCCTCATCTAGTATTATGACATATTTTTTTTATTAAAACAGTGTAAGACATTGATTTCTTAGTGGAGATAAGATCCTGTGGTAGTGTTCGACCTCTGCAGATGTACTTATCAGAGCAGGGCTGTTCTATCTGACAGTCTGTCACTCAAAAAGTATGAATCAAATAGAAGTACAGCAGTAGAAGTAGTGGTACAAAAAAAACTGCAAATGAAGCATGGCTAACTTTCAACAGGATGTTAGCAGATAGGTGATTCGTATAGTGAAGGCAATCTAAGTGCTCAAATCATTTGAACAAGCTCTCCAAGGTCTCAAAGTGCAATTTACAAAGGTCATATCAAATCAGTGTTTTATTGGTTAGTCTTTTTTATATATTTAATGTTGCCATGTTGTGTGGTGCTTTTGGCATGATTGAAGAGGAAAGTAAAATAAATGTCATAAAGTCTGAATACAAAAATATTATTTAGATTTTGGCTATTAACTTTGAGCTGTAGCTAGCGAGTACCATAAAAGCGTATCTCCTCATTTGGGTTGTGTAGTTTTAAGTGGGGTGTAATAATGACTTCTCTGTGGTGGGGTAATTTCTGTCACTGCTGCTGCAATTAGGCTGTGCAATGCTGCAGCTGCTAGGACAACATGGGGACACTGATCTGAGGAGTTCACTTTCAGTTTGATGATACACGCCATTGTAGAGTTGGGATGTTCAGTTTGCTTACACTCCCATATGACTATGAGTGATTTGATCAGATTAGTCAAATCAGGTTTTCAAGTTTAAATGTTGTTCTGACATGTCATTTTCTTCTTTTCTCACTTAAATTACATAATAATTTATATTACATGTGGAAACAGGTTCCAAAAATAATCATGTCCAAAAAAATAGTGTCCCCTTAACTGATTTTTTTTAACACGAGAAAGCTTACTCCTTTTTTGTTGTAACTTATACAGTAGCTGTGGATTGGTTATTTGAACTATACCATTTAGCTGTATGTCTTATTACAAAGTACCGTGGTACCTCACCTTAGGACCCAACAAACGAAAATTCCAGGTTACGA